>CM060956.1:156761340-157361340 GCA_030765055.1 Mantis religiosa
TCTCCACCCATCTCCAGAGTTTGTTTCTCTTTTGGCAGTTATAGAGAAATTTATAACTGCTGTACCTAAGCTACCTATAGTATGTGTGAGAAAAAGCCTAGAGGAATACATAATACCAGCAAAGCAACATTCTCGTGTGTACAGAGAACTTAAAGGGTTCAGAACTGCTAAGTGAACTGATATGCAAACATTATATTCCTGTGATAATAAGGTGCATTACATCTGCGACAATGGAAGTGTCTGAAAAAACTAAATTCCTAAACTGTAAATCACTGCATCGGAAAGTTATGCGTCTGTAATGTCAACACATTGCAGCTGTCTGCTGGAAGAGGTTTCCAGAGGGGTCATCAGCCAGCGCCATACGGCGAGTAGTGGAGATATATGTAACTTTTAGTCATAACACTCCAGCTGGCGAGTGCCGAGGCTTAAAGGAATGTGAGCGGGCTATGGCCAGAGAAACCTCAGCACCACCTTCTCCCATAACAAGCCGTGTATAAGCAAACATCCTAGCCCTTAACACAGGCGCTTATGAGCGTAGACGGTGTCGTTCTGGAATCGGCGCCAAGCCACGGAAAACAAGGACATAGCGCTTGCGTTTAACACACCTATTCACATGAGGAAACAGGTACTCAAACAATATTTTCGTTTTCATACAGATGGTGCCATGGCACAGCGGCACTACCTCAGAAGCCATCCCTGGTTATATAGACATATTTTATTTATTCTGTATATCATATATATTTACAAGCTACTATGATATAGGACAGGTCAGAAGAATATGTGCAATTATTTTCTAAATATAGAATTAAAAGTATACATATACAATTATAAGGCTATTAAAGTAATAACAAAGTAGAAAGAACTTATCTCTCACTGTCAAGGAAATCATCATGGTACTTGGAGTATAATAAATAGGGCTCAGATTTGTAGCAGCTAAAAACTTGGCAAATATTTATTACTAGTAGCATACCTGCGCCTCGCTGCTCATCAGTGCGGTCAGCACGTGACGTAAGTCGTCGCAAATTTGACTTACTTCTACGACGTAAGTCACGTCGTCTTCTCCTTGGCATAGAAAAAGTTTTTGCGAACTTCACAAAGTCGCAAAGGAATTCAATTAATTTTGTGTCAATTCAATTCACATTCACGAATTCACAAACACAAATTATAAGGAAGATATCCAAGGATTCACCAATGTTTTACAATTGTTTGTGGTCAAGTATATAGTGTTATAGTGTTCAGAAATTAGTTTTGTGTCTAATCTTCGAAAGGTATCTCATGCTACATAAGAATATTTCAGTCTTGGTAACAAACGATAAACGTGATTTAATGAAACATGGTGAGCGAAGTATCTTTGAAGACTTTGGCAAGGAGTGGAATATCTTTCTACTTTGTAATGCTTAGGTTTGTTGAAAATAAATGTAGGTGTATGTGTCCCGTAAAATTTTGCATGCTTACTTTTACGTTTAGGTAATAACCTGCTCCATTATCACTTTAGTCTTTTCCTCACCTTTAAAACCTTCCTTGGACTTATAATAATTTCTGTTTTGAAATATTTGTATGTGTTTCAAATGGTAAGAGTTCTCGCCTGTAGCCAATCAGATGCGTTAGACCCGTCATCGCTGCCACTCGTTATCCCCACACTTATTATATTTCCCTCTCTCTCGCACACTTTCGAGTGTTCGTGGCGCTAGACGTAAGGGAACGCAAACTGAATGTTTCAACGTTTGTAACAGTAGTTTTGAGTTATATTTAGAAAAGTTATGAAAAGTTTATAAATTTGTAAAAAAAAAAAAAAAAAAAAAAAAAAAAAAGACTGTGTACTTAGTAATTTAAATGAGTAAAAATATATGTAATTTTGTGATTGGCCATAGTAATAATTGTATGACGTATATGTTGTGACGTGGATTTAAATCGGCCAATCACAAAATTAGGTTAGGACGGAGTAACGATGGTTACGAAAAATCAATAATCTTGGTAGAGATGTTTTGTAATCGTGAGTGTGATGAATATTCGTGCAGGATCAAGAACTTCTATGTAATAGTTGGAACTGTTTAAATATAACAAAGTAAGAATTTATTGATATGTTGGGAGTATCCTGCAAGTGACTGGGAAAGGAAGTTCAGGTAAAATATAATCCAAATAATACAATTACATTGTTACAAAATTTGACTTCTCTGAAACTTTATTCCAAACCACGCCTGAAAAACAAATGTCTCATGATTCTTATTTAATTAAACATAATCATCAAGAAACAACTCAAAATATAAAATCGGACTGCCACTAGATCCTCAGTTACTTCCACTTTCGTTGTCAATGTTACGGTCGCTAGAGCTCACAATATTTTTTGTCCATATTACCAAAATCTGAAAATGTAACAAACTTAAACAGAGTCCATTGTTGGTATTTCATAATTCATTACCATTTCCATTTTTTTAAAAAATATTTTTTCCAAAATCCTTAAATATATGAGACCATTTAATTGTTTTAATAACTTTACTTCTGAATTTATTTCATGGTTAAATGACGAAAAAAGAACTACTATGGCCGATTTATCAGTCTGTTTATATATAATATTTTGAAAACTAACTTACATTCTGGTCTCTAAATTGTATTTAGTCCTTCCAATGTCAACCTGGTCACAATCTGATTTAATTGAAAAATGCCAGATCTGCTATCATGAATTTTATCAGTTTTTAGATAAATGTAGCAAATATTTTTAATATTATATTAAAAATTTTAATAGTAAAGTTATACAGAATTCTTTAAAGGATGGTAAGTAAATTTTTTAAATATTTAATCATCTTAATCATTGTTAAGGGCAGAAATATCATTTACATTTTTATATTTAAATTTGTTATGTATTAAGTCTTTGTTAAAACCATTAATTAAAGTAGGACTAATGTTTTGTTTGTGGTTACGGCTGACAATATGGAAGAATTTCCATGAAATCACGATCCCAAACAATTTATAAGAAAGTGAAGTTTTAAGTTACAAATTATTATATTTGTGTATACAGTATTAATGTGTTTATATTGTATATTTAATTCTCTTTATTCAGTGCTATTATTATCCTATAAATCAAACTATTAAAAAAAGCAGAATTATGTGAAAAGGGGGTCTAAAACTTCCTATTTTTTATGTAATTATCAATATGAGTAGATTTCCCAGATACCAACTCTGATTATTATCTTCAGATCTAGAAAGGGAAGATATCCATTAATTTCAGTTTCTAATGTGAAAATATTTATTTTAAGAAATATAAATCGTGTAATGAATTTTGAAATACCAACAATGGATTCTGTCTTTGGGTTTGTTTCATTTCATATTTTGGTAATATGGACAAAAATATTGTGACCTCTAACAATGTAACGTTGATAATGAAAGTGGAAGTAACTGAGGATGTAAACAAGAGTTTACAAAACCAGTTTTAACACAAATTCTTAATTTTCATTAATTTCCTTAAAGATCATTTAAATTTTGTTTCAAACTATTATATTTTCTCATATTTCTTGCTTCACTGTTTCTAGCTTCTATTTTTTACTTACCATGGTTACTAACTCACAACTCTATACAGACTGCTTAAAGAAATGTTAGATTTTTAGACCTGTTTTCTAAATCCCATGTTAAGTAATGCCTTTTTTTTTATTTTAAAATGTATCATGGGTAAAATGGAAATTCCAGAAAGAAGGGATATTGCACTAACCAGCATAATCTTTGTTGTAAAGCATCTGATAAATGATTTTGACTACTTAAGGTTTCCCGACTTAAAAAATGTCAATCATTTTCCTCAGTTACAATCAACTTTTGCACTAATCATGATCTATGCCTTAAATCCCATCACTGCTACTAAGTGCGTTTATACAACAGTGAATTGGTTGTTAGGGTGGCAGTGCTTCGCCTTATCCTTGTGCATGTTTGTCAATCCAGCACCACACTCCAATTTAGAATTGTTACAAATGAAAGGCATTGAACAAATGCAGAATTGCATTTTATTATCTTGTGGTACTGGCAAAATCCTTAATGCAGAATAATCCAATGACACTGTCGGTTACATCGTCAGTACTGTTAATCAGTATATTTGTACTGATCATTTTAACTCATTTTATTGACTATAATTTAGATAATTTCAGGTCTTCAAAAACTGTCCTTGTTAATATTGTCCCAAAGCTTGCAATCAAATAAAGGTGATGTTGATTAGCGAGTACTATTATTATTAGTGTGTATGGATTTATTAAAGCAAGTTAGTATTCTATTTATATCACACAACCTGTATAGCTGCTTTTAAATTGACTAACGCTATAATAGTGTGGATTAATTTATTAATAGTCTAGTTAGTATCTCGTTTGTATCATACAATCTGTATAAATTCATATGACATGGTTCTTCTGTGTATTTAACACTATACTGAACTGAAAATATATAAATACTACACCAACGTTAGTGGACTGGATTAGGCTGCGAAGGTGATTTGTCACAAGGTCCAAACCTGCTCTGTTGTACCTATGCCGCATGGAGCATAATCCCCCAGGATGTCACTCATGGATAGGCTATACCAGTGTATTGTGGACATTCGTTGTCGTGCCTAAGAATTACCACCTATGGTTCATTGCCTGCTGTACTGCAAAATCTCCACCTATTAATACATTATATACTTCACAGCAGTTGATCGATTGTGGTGGCAAAACCCACATGCTCCATCTCTAATATTGGGGATTTCTTTTCATAAACTTCAAAATAATTATAACTTGAAAATTACTCATCTGGCAACTTGCGAGATTGCTGTGTAAGTTTCCTAAGGATGCCTCCTAAATAGTCATAGCACCCCCCCCCCCCCACACACACACAACTAATTAACAAATTAAGGAATTATAGTGCGTAGGCTTTCACGGCTGGAATCATTTGGTATATGATTATCTGGGCTTGTAGGCCGTGGTGTATTGCAAAATCTTCTTCCAGACATTTCATTCGAAACTGTGTTGAACATCCTCAGTGGCATGGCCATAACATTCTCGTAGTACTTTCGGCTGCGACTGATACGAACATGGGATCTATGGGATGATTAACATGTGATAAAGTTGTCTCAAAGTTAATATCATCTGTGGTATTCAAAAAATGAATAGCCACTGCTGATTTTTCTATTTCACCGTTTATGTTTCTTAATGTTTTTTATACTTTGAATGTAATAAGTGTTATTTTGTCAATTTCATGGTTTTTAAATGCAGAATATTAATCTTGCATACTGATATCGGAACCTCATTGGTGTCTATGTATCAATTTGAGGATACACTGTCCTTTCCAAGATGACATTTCCTTCTTCCAGTTTTACATTACTTGATTTGAATGGGGGCCACTTTTACCCCTTTGGTGTACTTGCTGCCCAATGAATACTTATCTCCCTACAGTGGCTATTCTACTCGGCTAGTTATCATCTCCCAAGAGAATTTTGTACAACAGTTTGAAGTAATAAGCACACCTGGCTTGCTCGGCAACTGTTACCCCCTCCACCACATCCTAAATAGAATTTTGCCCCCAGAGAGAGCAAGATGGAAGACTGATCATATGGCAATTATACAAGATAGAATAGAATTTGGGCAGCTGACAACTATAGTTATTGAACCAAATCTTTTGTTAAGACTGCTCAGCATAACCTCTCCTACATGAAACTATTTGGAATTTCTGACACTTTTGTTACATGATGTTGGATGAGATGGCACTACCAACATAAAATTCGTGTTTACTTGAAGCTTTCAATGTAGAGGAAAGTTATTGATCAATACAAATGAATAATAGTTGAAACCATGGTTAGAACTAAGACAACAATTTCAAATCAGCTTTTCAGGTAACTACTGATAGCTAAAACAAATTGGTCTGAACCCCCAGAGTCTAAGCTAAATCAGAGGTATGCTTTCTCTGCAACCTGTGTTTCAGACAACCACAAATGTTACCAAGGGGTAGCATAAACTGAATCATAAAACCTTGAACCAGAACACTTCCCTTAGGCAGCTTAATATACAAATAGTTTGTATGATGGGGGATAAAAAAACAAGCTGATTTGAGGCACTCAACGCACAAAATGACGTTTGGTACAAAGAAACAAAATAGTGAAATTTCAAGTTTTGTTGATACTCTACTTTTTTGAAACTGTATGTAAATATAATATACACACTGCCTTTAATGTGTTTATAACCAGATTAGATTAGATTAGATTTGCATTCAGTAGGTTCACTTGTAGCCAGAAAAGGCTGTGAACATTGAACATGTCTAAAATTATTTCATTTCATTATTATTACTCATTATTTCATTTCATTATTTCAGTTATTTCATTTAAGAAACATGGAAGATACAAATTATACTTATGAAGCATTGTTGCAGCATTGAACAATTTAAATGTCTTGCATTCTTTTGGGTATACATTGCCGGCCCATTCATGTCCGATTCCACCAACAGATGTTAAGACTTAACACAAGTTTAGCAATAGTTAAAACAAAAATTGCATTTCACCAACAAGTGTTATAGCTTAGCACTCATATTAAATCTCTTGTTAAACTAACAAGCCAAATTTCTGTTGTCAAGTCCTTAACAATTGTAAATAGTCAAAGATGGCGGGCATGAACTCGGCTGTTGATATTTGAGTTTGATTTATGAGTCACTATGTTTACACTCAAACTTCACTTGTATAACTGAAACATTTTCAAGATCATTCGATCTCATCCTCAGCTGTTTGGTGACTAAATAAGCATTCCTCTTCTTCCACTACTACGGAGCTCCGATCACTCTGCCATCTGATGTTAGGAGCACTAAGTTTTAATACTTCATTTAATGCCGGGATTTCAAAATTTAAAACTTTATCACGGTTTTTGTCTAAGTAAGTGAAGTTTGAGTGTAAACATGGCGACTCATAAATCAAACTCAAATATGAAGAATACTTCACTGTTAATAATGCTTCTGCTTTTAATATTTATTCAGCTGTTGATGTCGATTTTTCTTTATTTAAGACCATGTAAATGGCATTTGTGATAGAGTACGTTCTATGAGGAGAAATTATTTTGAGCAGCTATCAGAAGAAAATGTTCTGAAGGTATAGACTGTCCAAACATGTTGCTATGAAGGTTACTGCGGAAGTACAAGAGAGGTCAGAACATGCATCGAAAGCAATATACCGATCGCGTCTTTACTTTTTTATTATTAATTGAATTTTCTGGATAAAACATTGTTCTTCTCCCATCTTGAAACGTTCAAGTCACTTGTCCTTAGCATCTCATTTTAAATTTATGTAATACTGACAAAGTTGTTTGGTGCTTGTAGTAGTGACGCATGCCTTTGAATTAAAATCGTTTCCAATATTTTCCCATGTGACCTTTCTCTTTTACATTCACGGCATCCATCCTCTTATTTTCCCCAATATCCTTATACTTATTCACCAAATCAATTAACAATTCTTTCTCCATCGATGAGAAATTTATCTCATGGCTTTTGTGTAAGATTTTGTTCAACATCATTTTTCAACTGTGTGCAGATGAAAATGAAAACAAAAGCACATCGCAGTACATTCAGAAAATACGACTCATCCATAGCCATCTATAGCTGTAATATTTACAAGTCTCTTGGCATTAACACGTGTTAACATTTTCAGAAAACAGATAGGTGAAATGCAAGAAATTTAACAGTAGTGCTAGCGGTGTGACAATTGTTATGTTACATTTGTTAACGTCTATTTTAACATCCGTTGGTGAAATTGGGCATCAAAGTTTAAATGGCCATTGCTGAAGTGGTTAAGAATTCCTTTTATTGAAACAGCTGAAACAATACAAATGTGACCTTGTAAAACATATCAGTTGATGGTAGTGTGCTTTTTAAACAGCAAAAGAGAATTAAAGGGAAAGTTAATTAAAAGAGAAACAAATAAACTTCTATACAGGATGTAGATATAATAAAACATTTATTTGCAGTATTTCCTTCATATTCCTTTAAATTATGTTGCATATCATATATTTGGATGAGTTATATTTGCACATAATAACAGATGTATGGGTATGTGAAATAATACAAAGAGTAATAAATTTACATACAAAGTAATACTTTAAACAGTAACTCTTTTATACTAAAATTGTCGCATCGTAAGTTGGTGATTGGCATTTTGCCTCCATGTGCTATTCAGCTGCAAAAACAAGGAGAGAGAATAAACATGTCACTGATATGTCATTGCGGTCGCCTAGCAACCAACAATCCACCAATCAAAAGTAAACTGTTGCCATAGCAACCCGGCACGCTTATCCTACATTGCCAACTCTATCGCACTACACCACGTACTTTATGCATGACGCTATTCTATCGGCATGTTGAGGTTTGCAATAAGCAGACACTGCTACTATTGCTGCTTCACGTATGAATCAGCGGTATCACAATACCGTTGTCGTTCATTGCCCTTTAGTTTGAGACGGTATGGGTTGTTGGAAGGGAACAGGTGTGGATTTAGTTTCAAGGAATATCTTATGAGGTTTTCTGGGTGAATGACCAACCTTTTCAGTTTAATGACCAACCCTTCTTACCTGCCTTTGTCCGGTCCAGTTCTAACATGAATAACCCTTACGGTACTTAGGGTATTTCTCCCTGTCATCACTGCCAAACTATGAGTGTACTGCTTCAAGTAGTGAATGTTTCACAGGGTGTAAACAGCTTTACATTTTCGCAACATAATTCGTGTGTTTCGGTGATCAATTTTAGTGTTTTAGTGTAACTTTAATATTTGGCTAATTATCATTACCAATGGCTGTCACAAACACTTGTGCTACAGAAACAGACAGAACGAAATTATCTGTGAAGACCACCAAATATGTTTTTGGGTACGGAATCTCAATTAAAGGACAAGTAAGGGAAATTATATGTGCGTGTTCAAGACCATTTTAAAAAAAAAAAGTATGATATGCTAGAACCAGTAAAAGCAAACCGCAGTTCCCAAAATATATACTTAATGAAATTGCTGCAGAAAAAGGCCACAAAATTATTAGACTTCCTCCCTACCATTGCCATTTTAATGCAATAGAGTTGATTTGGGCCCAAATAAAGGGATATGTAGCGCGCAACAATACAGATTTCACTATAACATCTGTTATAAAACTAACAGAAGCAATACGAAAAATAAGTGCTAAAAATTGGGAAGATGTTGTTTGTCACACAAAAAAGTTATAGTAGCTGCATGGGAAAACGACGGCGTTTTGGAAGAAAGTGGAAGAACTCATGATTTCCGTGGGAGATTGCAGTAACTCTGACAGCGACGATGACAGCGACAACTATCAGAAAAGCAGTACCAATGACAGCAGCGACTCTGAGATAAGCGGCATATTCCCATTGCAATAGAATGCATAATTCTGTGCAGGTATGGCACTTTTGTTTCTATAAATCTTAACTGTAGCTAACCATTTATTTTTTGTTCATTTCGAAGATTTCTTATGCCGTAATTAGGTAACTGCTCACTTAAACGTGTAGACAGTCTTACGGCAGTCTTATGATTAATACTGCAATATGCAAATTTCTAGGAATATGTGTGTGTACATTACCGCAGTTGAACTTCCTCCTCCCCTCTACCCGCCATCTTCGTTGCCTATCACGTGTAAAGGAACGGTAAAGTGGCAACGGTGCTATCCCCTCTCCTTCCCCACTCCTTCAACTGTCAATCACCAACTTATAATGCACCCATAATAATTAATGCAAATTCCTTGATCAACCTCAGTTACTCTGGAAGTGAATTATCGCAATAGAACTTAAAACATATCACACAACTGTAAACATGTGAATAAAACAACTGATATTTAGTGATATACAAAGCTTTCATCTGATACATATTTGGCTTTCTTACGTTACTGCTATATACAGCAGATGTAACCACAAATATAATGAACTAAAATAATGAGCAGTGCTAGAGCTATGTGAAAAACAAAGCTTTTCTCAGGTACCCAACATTTCATGAAATTTTGTTCAAGTATTCAACAACAAAAGTGTGGCCTGCACGGCTTGCTTCTTCACGAGCTCTGTTGGAAAATTTATAAACGTCAGCACCATGAATAACAAGCAGCTTCACTACAGAAAGATGTCCTTTACTAGAAGCCAATATCAGTGGAGTTTTAGAGTACTCATCTACAGCATCAACATCTGCCCCTTTGTCCATAAGATACTGACATGCTGCTAAATGTCCATATTCTGCTGCATAATGTAGAGGTGTACGTTTCCAAAAATCAATTGAATTGAGTGAAGCACCATGAGAAATTAAAAATTTTACCATAGAAGAACGACCTTCAGAACAAGCAACATGCAGCAGTGTCATCTCGTCTTCATCCACAGCGTCAATATCTGACCCATTCTTCAGCAGATATTCACCTATTGCTGTGTGTCCGTAAATTAAAGCACAATAAAGAGGCGTCCGGAAGGCTGAGCTATTTAAATTAAAAGACCCACAAGATATGAGAAGCTTCACCACAGGAAGATGTCCTGTGCAACAAGCAGCAAGTAGAGCGTTGTACATGTCTCCACCAGCATCAACATCTGCGCCTTTGTCCAGAAGATATTGACAAATTGTAGCATTCCCGTGTTCTGCTGCATAGTGTAGAAGAGAGTTGCCATCACCATCTATAACATTCATATCTGCTCCTGACGATATGAAGAGCTTCACCAAAGGAAGATGTCATTTGGAACAAGCAAGATGTAGAGGTGTGATTGTGTCTCGACTGGCATTAGCATCTGCCCCCTTCTCCAGAAGAAAATAACAAACTACAACACTGCCATGTTCTGCTGCATAGTGTAGAAGAGAGTAACCATTATCATCTACAGCATGCACATCTTCTGATGCTATGATGGACTTCAGCTGCCATAGAGGTCCAGTTCTTGCAAGCTCGAATAGCTGCTCAGCTCTTAAAGCAACTTTTTGTGTAGCATCTCTGTTTGTTACATTCACCTGCTGCTGCTGCAATAAAAGAAAACATTAATCACTAATTGCAACAACATTTTAATAGAACAGAATTTATTCACTGATTGATATACAATAAGTATATATGGCTTCATCAAACTTACATAATATTATTTACAGTATACACATAACAGAAGAAATGACATAAACAATAAACATGTTACAGTTTGAATTCCAGAAAATCATTTACAATTTTTTTTAACAGAATGTGCTCCACTTTTTTCTAGAACATTTTGCCTGAGAATGCCCTAATAGATTTGGGTATCTTGTACAAAATTAATCCTTTGTGGGAAATACTGTTAAATGTTCTGGTCAATTGGTGATGGTACAGATGTATCAGTTCAGTTGCTTGACTACTATGATACATCTTATTTTTTTAAAACAATGATTATGAATAAAAGATAATTTCCAGAATATATACATGGCAGTGGCAATATGTTAAGTTCATCAAAAATTGGTTTACTTGAGGTAAAGATTGATACTTGTTTAACTATTGTATTTTTTTTTTTAAGTTAAATACCACGGCAGCCTGATTAGCAACCCCCCAGAAAGGTATCCCATATACCAGTATTGAGTAAACATACCCAAAGAATATAATTATCATTGTCTCTGTTACAGAATTGGGTCAGCATTCGAAATACATATCCTGTATGGCTTAACTTTTTACATAAACATAAAATATGCTCATTCCAGGATAGAGTTGCATCAGTAGTAATGCCTAGGAAATTAGTGCTATTTTGACTGCTTATTACTGAATTATCAATAATTACTTGGTACTGTTGATCAGGGATTGAGTGCCCACTAACTCTATGTAGCTGGTCTTATCAATGTTTATAATCAGTCTATTACGTTTTAGCCAGTGATTTAGTTTAAGCATTTAATTATAATGAAGTTTTACTATGATTCTTAAAGATAAAGTTTGAGTCAGAAAATGAAACACTATTTTCAGGTGCTACATGTAATGGAAGATCATTGATACACAACAAAAATAGCAGTGCCCCTAATATTGAATCTTGTGGCACACCATACTTAAGACTATAGATCAGTCATTGTCATTTTCCATCATATGAAATCTATTTTTACAATACAAATTATCCAATCATTTGCTGTGCCTCTAATTCCATAACTCAAATTTATTTGAGAGAATAGGTACATTTTAGTTACCTCAACACTGTTGTCAGACGCAATATTTCCCATTTCCTTCTCTTTTTTCACTTCTCTTTTATAAATCAATTACTTTTTCTCCAAATCTTTATTCAACTTCTGGCTTGTATCTAGTTCTAGCTTCAGCTCAGCTGCCCTTTGTTCTTTATGGATACCAGGTTATGGAGATAACGTGTTTTCCAAGAGAAGCTAATTCTTTTCAGCAATTTGCCTGGAGAAGATCAAATTCAGTTTAAATAAATTTTTCCTGAAGAGTAATAATTGCTGAAATAATTTTTGCTTAGGATGGAGTTGGATGGAGTTTAATCTGTAACAAGATATGTGTGAAGTTATAGTGTTCTGAACTGTTGACAATGTTCTAGTACTGTAATGTTAAAACAGATAACAAATACAAATTGTTTTACAGAACTTTAATTAACCCTTTCACCGGTATGGATGTCATAAGACGAACAAGTTAAAATGCCCCAAACTGATTTGGACGTGTATACACGTCCTGCGCATACATACATTTAATGCTCATTTAATGCCAGTTATTTTAATCTTCCTATTTTAAATAAATTTAAATTAGTTCTATAAAGGATGTAAACGTACCATTAAAGGTTTCTTTTTTAATTGTACACCTCTAAACCTGGATAAACACACAAGGGTTTATCTGCAGATTCACACCAAATAATATTGGTTTCCTTGCAAACTTTCTTTTCAAAACACACTAGACATTTTGGAAATGGTTGCGACTTTTTTGGTTGTAGGTGGTATCCTTTTTGGAAAGTGTTTTCTCTCAAGTATGAGGGGTGATGTCGTGGTGAATTTCTTACCCCCAGTATGAACAGGCCTCGAAGTGTTATAGTCCTCAATTAGGTTACGAGCTATTTATGCGCGCAAGTACAGGTACATCAATGTCTTGCATGAATTTACAGCTCTGAAAATTACTAATCAATTCTGCATGATTACATCCACGTTTATAAAAATACTTTTTTACCATATGACTGTTTTTCGTAAAGAGGGATAGCTAGTAATAGCTGAACCACATCACCCATATTTGACCCACCATTTCCTCAAACAATGGAGCAGCAAACATGCCATCTGTAGACCAGTACAGGTCTAATGTAGACTTACAAAGTATAACATATGCACTGTCTACTTCTGAATTCTCCTCTTAGCGCTAAATTGCCTTTAGAGGTCAGGGCTTCTTTCATCCTACTCACATATAGCTACATTTGTTTCCAACGCACTGATACTAAGTCAGCTATAACTTTTTTGTGTGAAAATGTCAGCTGGCTGGATGTCAGAGGTTAGTTTGCATCAGAAAACGTTTATTTGCCTATATGTCTATTCGTGTTAGAGTTACTTTGACCACTTCGCAGAGATGATTCTTCACGGACACCTGGAGGAAGCAAGTTATTCATTTCCTCACTGCTGCCTATATCCTAAACATCTCCTTCATAATCGCACAGCAAATCTTGCAGATTTTCTACAGTAATATCAGAAGCCTGTACACATCATACACAAGCTAATTTATTTACTATATTACTGGGATAAGCCATAGTTAACATTGAAATTGAACAATTTCAAATGTGTCATTCACTTAGTTCTTGATAACTATAAGAAATCACTTTGAAAACAGAGAGAGTATAAATAACTAAAATACTAAGCGAAAACAGCAGCATAAGGCTAGCAGAAACTTTGTAATAATAAATCTGTAATAACAAATGCTGGCAAAAGGTTTTCCTTCCAGCATGTGTGTGTGTAATGCAACATATACTCGTATGATTATAGCTTAGTATAGCATAAGCTAAAAGCTAAAACCTTGAACCGGAAAAGTCGCTTGTGTAGCTATACATTTGTTTGCATACACATTTTCTTCATCCTGTATGATAGTTATAATCAGATTAGTAACAGAAGGACAACAAAAAGAATATGGGTTGACAACATTTCGTTAACTCAACATATTTCAGAACTCTGCTGTTGGCAACAGCTTGTTACGGTTACACATTATTTTACTCGCCATTCTAGCCAGACTAGATTAAGTAAATAATGATACACTAAGTAACAAAGCTTCAGTAATAAAAACAGTGATAATAAATTTGAAATATTCTGATAGTCCCTAAGTGTACTTGCAATGATTTCTAAAATTAAAACTTGAGAATTTGTAGGGAATGCAGTTTCTGAAACATACATAATACAAAATAGTAAGCACCTAACCTTATTCATTCACTTAAATGTTAGTCAACATTTCATATATTTTCGGTATAGATGCATTAAGACGGCGGACAGCTAAGCTGGTATCGCGGCTAACGAAAGAGACCAGCTTCGGCGCGACAGGGAAACTTTCGTGTGACGTCACACAGGCAGTCTGAGAGTGGACAGCGCAGCGCAGAAGTTACATTGTTTTGTTAGTGAACTGAATGATTATAAATAAACAGTATTTCACATATGTTCATCATTCTAGACAATTATACTTTAATTAACATAATTATATAAGTAATATTATATTAGAAGGGATTTTATGTCTCGGAACTGATTTTTGGTATGCTCGTACTACTAAGCTATATTACGTTTTGTATAATTACTTACGTGTTTATAATATACACCACTTATGTTATTATGCTTTTTAGATCTATAAATATGATACTTTAAAGAATAAAGAAATAATGTATAAATGATAAAATACAGTATATCGCTCACCTTCAAATAGTTTTCAGAAGATACCTTGAATCTCTTTTTCCTAAAAAAAAATTACTTATATTTCTCGCACAATAATTTCAGTTAAATTTCGAATCAGGAACTATGAATGTAAAATATTAGGATAATACCTAGAAAAAAAGGTGAGGTAATTAAATAAACAAATGAGCGTTATTTGCAATTACACCACTATATGGAGATATTTATACGTACCAAACGTATGAGGTGATCCTTAAATTCTGCCAAACTCCATACTTAAGCATAATTATTTTTACATATATTAGTGATAAATCCACATATTTAACACTGATATATACCTGAGTATATACAAAGTACAGAATGTAATGTAATCCATCAAAACTGTTTATGGAAGGAGTCTTATGATCACAAATAATGCCAAAATAATGTTTATGGAATCAGGAACTATGAATGTAAAATGTTAGGATAATACCTAGAAGAAGAAAAAAGATGAGGCAGTGAAATAAACAAATGAGAGTTATATGCAATTACACCACTATATGGAGATATTTATATGTACCAAACATATGAGGTGATCCTTGTATTCTGCCAAACTCCATACTTTTGCATAATTATTTTTACAGATATTAGTGATAAATCCACAGGTTTAACACTGATATATACACTGAGTATATACAAAGTACAGAATGTAATGTAATCCATCAAAACAGTTTATGGAAAAAGTCTTATGATCACAAATAATGCCAGAATTTATGTTTTCAGTTTTTTTACTTTCCTTGTAGTGTCTGAATCACAAGATTTCTCATTGGTCATTTTAACGAAATTACTAATCAATATTTTGTTAACACAAAGAGCAACACTATCCAGTTTCTCAACTAGGGTCTTCTTATGTAAACATTTACATTCAGTACCAGTATTCTGTACATCTGATCCCAGAAGTTTAATTTTACAAATTTTCTGAGCCACAGAGAGCTGTTTGGCAGACGTTAAGAAATTTTGAGAGTCTCTTGCTAATAATGACATTGTATGCCATGCCAAACCAACAGTAAATACTACATTGTCTGTGGGTAATGTTAATTTTCCTCTGTCCAAGTCCTTTACAAAGTCATATGAAGAATCGACTTCCACTTGTTTATTTAATTGGAGCCATGAACTGCATATATTACACTTAGATTTACGTAGCACTTATCTAGATGCAAATCCCCCCAAATATGTCAGTATTGGCACTGTATCATTAGGAATTACTTGCATTTCAAACTCTTCATCCAGAATATCAGAAAAACCATTCAGGTCAATATCATTAACAAAATTGTGTTGGGTAGGTAACAGTTCTTTCAAATTTACACTACCATTATGAGCAGCAAACAACACAGTATTTTTAAATCTCAATTTCCTCTCATTTTCCAATACCTGTAAGTAAGTTATATAGTAATTTGCACCACTTAGCTGTCTGTATGATCCAAAACGACCCTACAAATTATCTCTCTGAAATTTGCTTAGCAAAATGTAATCTATGTTGTATTTCTCAAATAGATATTGTCACCCAATTAGCGGTAGGCTTGAGGGCAACAGCTGTCAGGAAACCAAAGGGCAGCCGTACCACGCCTCCCATTAGTCTCTGTCACTAACTGAAGGGATGGTTAGGGGAGGGATGTCAGGCCCCTGAGCCGTCTCTTTACCCTTCTACTAGGGTCTGGAAATTACGGGACGTTCAAATTAATCGAGAACCTTCTAGATGGGCAAGCGGACCCTATATAAGCGACACGTCGTGCAAGGGGAGTCAGTCAGTTGTTAGTTGTTGGTTGTGTTGGTCAATCAGTTGGTTAGTGAGTGTGAGCGAGAAGACAGTCGCAGTTCTTGGTGTAAGAGTTAGTCAGTGACGTGTTAATGAACGAAAGGATTGTGCAACGGGACTGTACGAACTGTATATGAGTATCGGAGTTTATGTAATCGCGAGTACAGTGAAGTTGTAACGGACGAACTGGTAAATTGTAATTGTATGCAGCAAGTAATTTGGTGTAATTGGCAAGTGTTAAACTGTAAGTCGGTAGAAATAAAGAACATTGTTGAGTGGTGTAATTGGACTTTTTATTCCACGAACCCACAAAGTCACACTGGCGTCAGAAGTGGGATATAACACAAAGTCACACTGGTGTCAGGAAGCGGGAAGATAACATCACCGAACATTACACCCATGGACGCGGCAGTGGAAAAATTTTTGGAGAAGATGATGGAAATAAAGGCCGAACTAATCTCGGAAATGAAGATGGCAAGTGAAAACCTCGCTGCAAAAATAGAAGCGGCAAGTAACAACATCACCGCAGAATTGAAACAAGTGAAGACGGCCAACGACATCACCGCGGAACTGAAACAAATGAAGACGGCCAACGACAACATCACCGCGGAACTGAAACAAATGAAGACGGACAACGACATCACCGAGAAGATGGGAGAAATGAAGGCCGAGTTAACCACAGAAATGAGAGCGGCGAACGGCAGCCTGGCCACGGAAATGAGGGCGGCGAACGAGGCTCTCGCCGCAAAGTTTGAGGAACGTTTGGCCGGCGTGAGGGCCGACAACATCGCAAAACCCCTCACCCGCCTGACGGAGGAAAACCGGCCTTATGTGTGGACGGAGGACGCCGAAGACGCTTTCCAGCACCCGAAGGAGACCCTGTGCAGTGCTTCAATTTTGGGTTTCCCACAACCGGGTGGCGCCTTCATTGTGGACACCGACGCTAGCGACCATTACATTGGAGGTGTCCTACCGCAGATCCAGGACGGCCATGAGCGCACAAGAGTGGAAGAGAAGGAGCGTGCCGCAGCAGTCCGAGTAGTTGTGGCAGTGCCTGCTGAAGGCTGGGATAGCGCAGGCCTGAGGAGGGAGCAGCTGGCGGACGCAGACTTGGGGCCACTCTTGAGGGAAGTGGACGCAGGGACGAGACCGACCTGGGAGGACATCGCACCGAGGAGCGCCACCTACAAGTCGCACTGGGCAAAATGGGACTCGTTGAAGACGAGAGAGGGCGTGCTGTTCCGGGTATGGGAGTCACCCGATGGGAAGGCGCGGAGAGGACAGTTGGTACTTCCCCGGAGCAAGGTCCCGGAAGTCTTGGAGGAAGTGCACGCCGGTACTTCAGGAGGACACCTGGGAGCGAACCGAATGATTCACAAACTACGGCAGCGCTACTTCTGGCTGAGACTCCGAGCAGATGCTGGTGGTACACCTGGACCGCCTCGCACGCTACGATGGTGCTGTTCGGGACGACCAGCTTTGAGGAGGGAGCAGTGTCACCCAATTAGCGGTAGGCTTGAGGGCAACAGCTGTCAGGAAACCAAAGGGCAGCCGTACCACGCCTCCCATTAGTCTCTGTCACTAACTGAAGGGATGGTTAGGGGAGGGATGTCGGGCCCCTGAGCCGTCTCTTTACCCTTCTACTAGGGTCTGGAAATTACGGGACGTTCAAATTAATCGAGAACCTTCTAGATGGGCAAGCGGACCCTATATAAGCGACACGTCGTGCAAGGGGAGTCAGTCAGTTGTTAGTTGTTGGTTGTGTTGGTCAATCAGTTGGTTAGTGAGTGTGAGCGAGAAGACAGTCGCAGTTCTTGGTGTAAGAGTTAGTCAGTGACGTGTTAATGAACGAAAGGATTGTGCAACGGGACTGTACGAACTGTATATGAGTATCGGAGTTTATGTAATCGCGAGTACAGTGAAGTTGTAACGGACGAACTGGTAAATTGTAATTGTATGCAGCAAGTAATTTGGTGTAATTGGCAAGTGTTAAACTGTAAGTCGGTAGAAATAAAGAACATTGTTGAGTGGTGTAATTGGACTTTTTATTCCACGAACCCACAAAGTCACAATATGGAATGATTTCCAGGAAAGTATCCAGCTTAGTAATCAAGGACTGAAATGTCTGCGGAGTTAAAGCATTTACTGATGGAACAGACACCCTCCAAATTTTTAGCCAATGACACATTTCACTTAGAAATTCAAATTGCATATGTCTGGCTTTTAATGGCCTCTCTGTATGGATCATTGAATCGTTTCCTTTCGAACACACTTTTAACATTAACTATTTTCCACCAGTTAACAATGATATTTAAGAAATTTGCAGTTTCATCAATATCTTCAGAAATACCAAGATCTTATGTGACAGGTTTCAAGGCCACAATGTTATTGTCATTGAAAATTTTCAATGCCAAGCTCACATTCTGCTTCTGAATTGACAATGGATATAACACTTTGGCGGAAAGTGTGTGCCCATACTTAACTAGGTTTTTCTTTTCTTTTTCATACATCAACTCTAAGTGCCTGTATTGAGCTGAAAGTATTTTGGAGTGATGATTGAAATCAGGAAAGTATAAGGTCTTATTTGCATTTCTTTTGGTCTCCCAATTATTTCTGATACATTTTTAAATGTGGATGGTGTCAAATATAAAGAAAAGCCTTCTTGATGAGTCTAGTGGGTGAGTAATGCTAGGCTGCAAAATTTTATTTTGGGTCATAAGTTCATATGCTTTTCTGTTCACAATATTATTGTCTGCAATTAAACTAATAACTGTAAAGCCAATTATTTCCAACATACCCAGAACTTCTATAATGTATGTCTTCAGCTGTTCACTTGTTAAATTGATAACTGGTATAATGGAACGACATCAACGAAAGTAGTAAGGATAGCATGAAGACTTGAGCAGTTTTTGCATGTTTCTGAGGAATAGTTGCACTACGGCGATAAATCACACCTCCTTTAAATGACAGTTGTGGCTGAATATATATATTTCATGACGAGAGATACTAAGTGTTCATGACTTTTTAAATGTTTAAATCTGTTTTCCAAGTAAGAACTACTTTCCAAGGACAATTTATAGAATGAAATTAGTTTCTGCAGTGTACGTGAGTGTGGCAAAATCAACATATCACATTTTCTTAGTGCATTTTAGGCGGATGATGAATGGACATACAGAGTGGAAGCAAGAATCATGCATTTGCTGCCCTAACACCTGTTATTCTTTGGAGTCTGTGACATATTTAATTGCTCCACAATAAACTTCATATGCTCATTCTCATCATGGTTTAGTAGAGACTGTAGCAGCTGGATAGCAGATTCTATTTGATCTCTAACTGTGGGTAATATTTCACCATTTTCAATTTGTGTTATAATACTATCCAAAACATTTAATGAATTCAATTTTTTCACATTATTAGTACTAGAAGCATTGATGCAAACGTTTTCCAATACAACAGTATAAGTTAAATCATCTTTGACTGTTATAAAAGAAAGGACACTAGGTGTGCCATTATTTATACCCATTAAACAAATATAAATTGTTCCCTCGTCCTTAATTACTGTCCAATTAGCCTTACTGGAATTGATTGTTCTTATATCTACAAAAGAAATAATGCTATCTACATTATTTATTAAATCCCTTTCCACGTGGTGTTTATTTGATTGAATGCTGTCTCGAAATGCTTGGACCAAATTTTCGTCTTCTTTATCAGCAACACGTTTTATTTTGGGAATAGTTTTAGAACAGTAAGAGGGTGTATTAGGAACTATTGTTGGTACAGCATTTTCTGTGAGTTTAGGGATTTTCCTTTCATATTCTATCAACTCTCCCTTTGAAGTAGAAATCCTGTCTATTCTTATAAACACACGACTCCTCAAAATGCTTTATGCACACAAAATGATTTTTTAATTTCGAAAAATCCGTCGGAATATGCCGTAGCCAGATCTTACAAAGATTTTCGTCTTTTGGCAGTGAAAATGTTGTAGTTTTTTCACTTTCTGTGTCATAATTTGATCTACACCCAAAGGCACTACAACGTCGAGGCATTTTTTACAACTCTGAGTACCTAAAAAGGAAAATAATAGTAATAATAACATTAACTTGTATCCACCATGTGTTGAACGCAGAAGTTATTTCGTTCAATAATGGAGATAATTTTTCTGTACATTTAAACACAAGATAGAACTATGTAATATCACACGTATAATAAAAGAATAAGCAGAATTTACTAAAATAAATGCTTCAATCTAGATTCAAATGAGAAGATGCAGAATGGCATCAAAGCCGTTAGAACGTTCCCAGAGGTTAACTTACAGCCTACTTGAAAACACTACTATATACATAAAATTTACGAACAAACTGGAATATGTGTTAACTACATGATAATATAACACTTTTTCACGAACCTGAACCACTAAATATTATTAATTTCACTAGTTAAAAAAGTAAAACAAACGTAATATCACACAGACCACACGAACGACATACAGTTCAAAGCCCATACTGTACAGGTTAGGACTGCTGTTATCAGCTGATTCAAACGCACCATAGCCTGTCTCTTTCGTTAGCCTCGGCTGGTATGCAATGACGTCACGGAATTTGTTGCCAATTGCGCAGCTCTGATAGATATGAATACAGAAAAACGTAGCCAGCACATTTTCTTTTTTTAATATAAACTAGTGATGCTGTAATAGAAATACTGCGTAGTAAGCTTTATCACTGATATCACTGTCCACCTCGGCAGAGTAGATGATAGCGAGTCTGCCTCACGTTCAAAAGGTCGTGAGTTCGAATCTCGGTCAGGCAGAGTTACCTTGATTTGGTTTTTCCGGGGTTTTCCCTTAACCTAAAAGATCTTATCCAGGTAACACGGGATTCGAAGTCGGCAACTCTAGAACTGAGGCAGGCAGGGTTCTACGCTGCCGAGGCGGGCAGTAGTGGTGGTAAGAATCGTAACTACGGCACAGCCACAGTTTCTTCAAGTTTGTTTCCTTGCGCATCACAGTACCGCTGGTTTGCTTACCTAATGTTGGTATTTTCCGCAATAGCATGCTTTGGAGGTTGGCAACGCTCCAACTAAGACAGTGCCACGATATTCGTAAGCCGTCTTAATGCATCGTTACCATGTATTCTTTATTATGTATGATAATGATGACAAATGGAATAAACGAGCATGTACAGAATTTAATAAAATACATATTGAGTCTGATGGATTAAAGAATATTAGTATTAACAAATGCATAATTACAGCAGCAGATGACTTTTGTTCAGGCGGATCACTTATTGACAGCTCTTTCTTTGGAAGGGGGGAGTGTGAACTTTGCATTCCTTCTCCAATCAGCCCACTCCTACGTCGTTTTCCTAGCGAACTCCTAATCATATTTTCATTATCAATATTTCGCTTGCTCTACAGATTTAATTGCTGCGCAGTTGGCAACAGCCTCCTAGGTTACGTCACCGCGTAACCTCGCAATCAAGAGGTAGAATGTGGCCGCTTTGCCCCCGAAGTAATCCGTACATTAAGTTAACATCTCAACACATCCACATAATAGTATCAAACAATACATTTTAGACATATTGTCCGACAATAAGAAACACGAGGCAGAGCAATGTACTATACACCACGTGATACGCAATTACCATTATAAAAGTACTAAAATTTTACTTAAAACTTCGCAGTTCTTTAGAGGTAAGGCAGGTATATATTTTTGTACTGACATTCTAAAGTAATGTGTACATAGAATTACACTCCTAAATAAGCAAGAATATAATCTGAAAACTCAATTCCAAAGCTTACCTCATGAACACGACTCGAGTCGCCAGAAGATTGAGAAAGATAAAGAAGACGTCGAGCGGGTTGCACCAAATTCACTTCTCTTTAACGTTAACCGCAATGTCACGTTACAAACCTTTTCACTTTTAAAAAACACAAAGAGCACGTCTCTTTCCGTAGCACTGTCACTTTTTATCTGTGTGGCAACACTATAGTCCAGCCGTTGTATCTCCGGCTCTGACGTTTTGTGATTGTAAGAGGGGGGGTTAATAGTACCAACATACAGTAATGAGCAATTGAAAACATATCCTCAAAATTATCTTTAGAATGAAAATATAGGACTATATTAGCTTTAAAACACTGAAATACAACTTACAATTTCAATATCATGCAAGATATTTATTACAACACCCCACTCTATTCGAATATTTCGTTCACACCTTTCACACACACTAACAGCATCTGTTGGTAATACTGGGAATCTCTACATCCGGTGTTGTGGGCAGGAAGTTAAAACTGTCTGCTAGCGCCAATCAGCATTTTCGCTGCTATGCGTGACTCCCAAACCCAACACTGTGTTGCCAGGTTAAATTTGTTTGAGCCACGTGGTTTTAGCTGCTTGCGCTGGTAAACTTTCTTTGCTTATATTTTGCGTGCGTGAATTCCGATTTTTAATGTTCGTAAGGTCTATTATCATCGCTATTATTATAATATGGCTCCTGGTTCGTGTAATATGTAAGTACTGAAGTATTTAAAATACGCATTATTCCTCTGCTTGAAATACCCGCTAAAGAACTGGCAACAGCCTGCTTCCCCCTCTCGAGAAATGTCAGAGCCGGAGATAGAGCGGCCGAACAGTAGCTCCACTTGCATAAACAGAACCATTCACTAATAGCCCAATAATAATTCAGATATCTATTACAGGTGTATTATCCATTTACTTTAATCCAGCCACACGGTAATTACACCATGAGAAGCACACCTAAACTGAAAAATTAATACATGTTCAAAGTTATTCAGCTGTTTTCAGTGAGAGTCTGATGTGATATAAAAGAAATTGTGGCAAGACGAAAGTAAATTCTATAGCAAAAGTGTATTAGCCTCAATATTGTAAAAGGTGACCTAGATGAGCTTACGGATCCAGAGAAGTGTAGTGTAATGGTTATTTTTTTTTCTGTGACATCGGATACTAGAATTTCATGAACATGTTTGTACTTCCTGTAGTAATACTATAAACTTCGTGTTAGCCTCATAAATATTCTATAAGATTTTGCGGAATCTGCAGATAAGAGCGCTAGTATCTCGAGATTCCGGATTTAACTATAATGGAGTTACGTAATGTTAATGAAGTTTCGTCCAAGGAAACTACGCGAAAGAACGATTACTCCTCTTTGGAAGCAATACAGGCAATTTTTAAACAAGTTGGATCCTGTCAATCAGAAGGAAATGAAAACAATCTTCGAATCTACATACCATTTATATTTTCACTGCAAAACGCTTAAATATTACTAACAATTTAAGTTAATTGATGCTAATTAATCGTTCTTCTACACTAGACGTGTACAGGCTAAGGTTTTGGATATATAGTCAAACTAAGAAATTCGATGGCATGGTCTGGAATTGAACCACGGATCTCCCTATTTCCATCCGGTCGCTCTTAACCATTGAGCTACCATAGCCAACGTGCCGTCATGACATTAAGTTCTCCAATTGACTCGTATATTTCCCCGGTAAACCACTAGGGGCCCTCGTATTCGAGATACACCGTTTATGGCGACTTATTATTGTAAGTACTTGATTCACAGGCTATTTTTATTAAGTTAATTGATAGAAGTTATTCATTTTTTCACACTAGCCGTGTGTAGGGTGAGATTTAGGTTACAGAGAGTCAAACTGAAAAACTTAATGTCGTGGCTGGGATTTGAACCACGAATTTCCCGGTTTCCGTCCCCTAGAAGTTTACCGGGAAAACAAACGAGTCAAGTGAACTTATGTCATTGCGGCACGTTGGCCATGGTAGCTCAATAGTTAAGAATGAGTGGACGGAAACCGGGAGCCCCGTGGTTCCAATCCTTTGGCGGTTATTTCAGGTGTTTTTTTTTTTTTAAGTTTTATAAAATTTGCTTTGCATTGTTATGGAAAGTAATTCGTACTTAAAGTTAGGTTGGTAATGAGATAATGTAATGCGAGTTAAATGTTACATAATATTATCGTTATTGGTATTTGCAAGAACACGATTAGGTAATGTGGTGAGGTGGAACCGCAAAGAGCAGAGAACCCAAAATGATCAGAGTTTAGCGTCCTTCTGCAAGCGACTGTCTTGAGAGTAAGACGTGTTACATGTGTCGCTCCGTGAGTTTGCAGAAAATGTTTTATGTGAATGCTGTTGTGTTGCAGATACAGTTCATCGATGCAACAACCATTGTTTGTTATAGGAAAGCATTTACATAATTTGAAATTGTATCAGAATTTATAATTGCTTCGCTGGAGTGGAATTCAAAACATTTAAAAGACAAGAATTGTTGTTTACTCTCGAATAAATGCAATATTAACTCCTTAAACTTCCGTTGGGTGCGTCAACTTTGGTGACGCCGTTAGTCGCGATGTATCTGCTGGATACATATGACGTTAATTGTGTTTTAGTATCCGATTTCAATTGTTTTAAAACGAATGCACCTCATTAGGAGGTATGTCAGTACCGTTTTTGAATTTAAAAAAAGACGTACATAGATATCGCAATAATTTTATTTTTACATGAAAGCCTGTACCTTAATCTACTCTTCTACACAATTTCCGTGAATATTGAGGTACTTGTCATAACGTGGCACCAGTTTCGGAATACCCTCCTCATAAAGTTCTGTCGTCTGACGTGTAAACCACTGTATCACAAGTGTTTTGACTTCCTTATCGTCTTGAAGACGCTGACCGCCCAGATGTTTCTTCAAGCGCAGGAACAAATGATAGTCGCTGGGCGCCAGATCAGGGCTGTGTGAAGGATGATCTATAGTTTCCCATTGAACAGATTTGATGAGATCTTTGGTCCGATTAGCCACATGTGGACGGGCATTTTCATGCAGCAAAGCGATACCCTTACTCATCTTGCTACGTCTTTTGTTCTGGATCGCACGGCGCAGATTGTTCAATGTCTCACAATAAGACGCCGCATTGATTGTCTCATTACAAGGCAGAAACTCCACTAGAAATACTCATTTTCTGTCCCTAATAACTGTTCACATGATTTTCCGGGCAGAAATTGTTTGCTTAAACTTCACTTTTGTGGGTGATGATGAATGTCGCCATTCCATGGATTGTTTCGATTCTGGTGTGACGTAGGCCACCCATGTTTCGTCACCAGTAACAATTTGGTCTAAAAAATCTTAATCTTCATTGTGGTACCGCTCAAGGAAAGTCAATGCACTGCCTAAACGTGATTTGTGCAAATCCGTCAGCATTTTTGGAACCCAACGAAAACACAATTTCCAGTACTTCAAGTTCTCGGTCACAATGCGATACAAAACACTACGAGAATATTGTGGAAAGTAGTCACAATGATGAAATTTAAAGCTTCCGTTTTCTCTCACCTTTTCGTCCACTTTCTGCACCAAATCTTCAGTAACGACCGAAGGACGCCCACTTCGTTCTTCATCATGCACATTTGTGCGGCAATCTTTAAATGCTCTCACCCATTTCATTAACATTCCATCACTCAATGCTTTCTCTGTAAACTTCACAGATCTCACGATGATAATCGATCAGCTTTACGCCTTTAGCACTAAGAAATCGTATAACAGGCCGTACTTCACAATCGGCGGGACTCACAATTGTCGGAGGCAACTTAAACTCAGTAACCAACTATACAATGAAGGATCAGACTGTAATGGCGTCAGTGCGTAGACAATTGATGTAGGTAACCAGCGCGCATGCGCGGAACGCCGACAGTAGGGCTGCGGCGGCGGAATCGCAAAACGGTAGTGACTTAAAAAACATGCCTCGTATAAATCGAAAGTGTTTCTCAGACACAAGTCATCCTGAAAATATTGGCACCAAGGTGATCTGTTGTCAAGAAGTCATGAATATTTTGCCGTATCCACGGAACACACCAGCAAGGTAACTATTGTCTGTGTCTACTCTGATGTCCTGGTGTAGTACACAATAACATGCAGAATATCATTACTGATGAACAGTTTCCATCAGTCACATTCAGTTTTCATAGTTTTGGCATGTACTGGTAGTGGTATTACCACAATCAATAGTATAGTTATCATCTTGTGTCTTTTGTATTCACTAAAATAATAATTTTCATAATTTTGTAGCACTTTATTACTTTCCTCTTTAACATCATTTTTTGTATCATGTTTCAGTTGTGTCTTCGTATTCGGAATCAGTTTACTACAAAATAATCCTCAATCTACAGCGCATCATCATTGAAAATAAGGCGATGTACCTCCTCCAAATCCTCAGGATTTTCCAAATTGTATACTTGACTCACCTACAATTCCCATTAACAAAAAAAAGCCACTCTCATTTACTTTGCCACAACACCACTTAGTATCTATAGCAATGACGTGGTTGGCAACAATCGTAATGTGAGCTGGCACGATGTATCTGACAAACACACCAGCACACACGTGATGTTTGCTTCGTTTGCAAACTTAGCATTAGGGAGAAATGGTTCAAACAATAAAGCTGGCTGGTCCCCTAGCTCAGTCGGTAGAGCACCTGCCTGCCATGCTAGGGGTCCGAGGTTCGATTCCCGGCGGTAGGAATGGGGATTTTTCTCCGACCAAGCTAATTCCCCATCTTCCCCGGAGTCTGAAAATATGAGAGTAAGAATGTGTGTGATCTAATAATTAAAACCTAACGAATACGAGTTAACACCTTCGATATGTTCCAAAGGAGAATGGCAGCCGATATGACCATTAAGTTAAAGGCGGGGTATAAATGGAACAAGTAGTAAATACTTTAATAAATATTTTAATAAATTGAAATAAAACTTAGTTAATATTAATCAACATGTTGGTATCCCTAGCTGTGATAAATTTTGTTGGAAATATAAAATGGATGGAACAGAACTGTCAAACATCCTTAAAACACAGGAAAATCTTTATTTGGTCCATAAAACTAAATAACAGCACTTCAATTAAGAATAATGTAGGACACATTGCATAAATATCAACACATATCAGAAATGTTGTAATGTCCCTTCCACCCCAAAAATATTAAAAATTAAGTTTTTATAAACATGCTGGAGCATCTGTCCACCTTGGTATTATTAGCAATTATACAAAAGTACAAAAAAAAAAATATTCTAATAAGGAGAAATTCAACGTGCATGCATATTAAACTTATAAATTTGTTGAACATCTGTTTTAACTAAGACTATTAGATCCACTTAAAAAAAAATAAGACATGAATAGAACAAGTACTGCATCCTCATGGAAATTGTCAAGTGCTTGGAAAATAAAGAACCTAATCATATTTATAAACTTATGCCTTTCGACTACATTTAATTGTCTAGTCCTCAGTTGAAGGACAAGAAAACCCTGTCCATTGTAATTCTTTCACAGCATACAATGTCTGTTCAGCCTGATATATTGTCACGAGCATGGTGCTGTGACGAGGGACGTAACTGTGAAGGAATCTTCAGGGGTAGAGATTACTCGCAAGCTGCTAGATGGCCCACTTTATTATGGCAATAGAAGCGTAAGCATAACAGTATTGACAGTAATGATTGATGGCTTTGGAACACAATTGTAATGAACAAGTTACATACTCGCTAATATGGGTTGTCCCACAAGGGACTTACCTTTGGGCAGGTGTGGTAGTGCTGTCATGGGTGCAGCCGTCTACGGAGTGGCTTTGGAGAAGTCGAGAGCCACTGGCCTCACGGACCCCGAGGGTACGTTGAGCCGGTCGAGCAGCGAGTCAGCGGGAGAGAGAGAGAGACCCTACTATGGGCCAGTAGCTCTATTATATAGGCCAATTCTGCCTAGCGGGGGTCCCCAGACAATGGCGCAGATTTACCAAATATGGTGTGTCGCCTGTCTGGGTTCTGGAACTTCCGGAGAACTTTCCAGAGACGCAAGATCAGTACCAAAGTCTTGCATGACTGGGGTTTCTTACAGAAAGCGGATGTTCTAGAACATCCGGTAAACTTTCCAGAGACACATGACTAACCTAAGTCCTACGTGACGGGATATCCTATAGGAGGCTGATGTCATGGTAGCACTAGGAGTGCCATGGAAAGCGGAAACCCACAAAGTTCCTGTTATTCACAAAGAGTTGAGAAACTCCAGAAAGTAAGAAAATCTTAAATATGTAATTTTCTCAAGAATAACCAATTACTATGATCCCCAATAAATGTCCAAAGTTTGTGTGTTTCTTGCACCTCTCGACAGCACTTGTGACACTTGCCCCACCGGTAAACTCGGCGCCCTCGCCGAGGAATAAGACAACACTTCTACCTCGCTCAGAGCGAAGGCACGTACAATAAATATTATCACAAAAATTACAAAAAGAAAGTCTGAAACAGTACCAAAGTCTTACACAATAATAATTAAACATTGAATACAAATAGAAAAACATAAGGATATAAGGGTAGCACCTGAAAAAAGTAAGGATGGGACAAAAGTAGGGAATGAACACTATGAAGTAAAACAAACACCGTCCATGAACCACACAACACCAGTGGTCACCTAAGCGAGGTTCATGTTCTGACACTGTGACACAACACATCGAGCGCACCACAAGGAAAGGGAGACGTCCCCTGAGTTCTGCTGCCGAACGTACCTATCACGTACTGCACTGTATGTTCGCTATATCCAAAGCGCTGTCGCTAGGCGCACGTATTGCGCTCACATCAACAACTGTTCGATGACAAAGTTCGACTGCACATCAATATGCCAACAAGACTTGGGAACACCAACACTCTTCGGAGCACCATTACGTTGAGCAACGAAGTGCCTTCAATATAGAGGCCAATCATGCAGTTAGCAAACACACGTGTTAGTCCATGGTAGACGTGCGAAGCATGATACAGGAAACCAGGTCACAAGGGCTCCTGAGGGCTCTAGAAGACCTCGCGATGTTCCCATGATGATAGTGGCGGGCAGGACCTCTCCCGCCCGAAGATAGCCAGGCAGTACGGAGGGAGGTTCGTGAAGTTCCAGGTCGCGAGGCGCTCCAGGTGTGTCAGGCGGTGTAAATAAGGTCGTGTAACAGAAACAAAAAAAATAAAAGAGAATAGATTACTTGGAATATGGAGGAGATGACTTGGGTCAAAGGCAACATAACAAAAACAATTGATTAGGATGTAATAGGATCATTCAGGAATAAAACGGAGAAGGTGCTACGCCAAAAAGGAATTAGCGAGATTAACTGAGTAACTGAATATATACAGCCAAAAACTCAGAGAAACGAGGTGAAACCTATGTGGATAATTATCGAAAAAGGTTTAAAATACCAATGGCTAACAATGTGAAACAAAGGAGTAGTACATAGCCATATTAAATTTGGACAATTTCAATTAGGCTACCATTGCGAAGCGTGTAAGGCCAGAGGGCCACACTACACTTCATTGTAATTATGTGTAAGCCACATGTGTTTCACCTGCACAAGAGAAATTGTTAAACCAAATTAAACTTCCGTTATTAAAACAAATAACATATAGTAAATGATTAAAGAAGCAAATAGAAGTGACTGACATGGAGAAAAACAAATGACGAATGTTACACGTGACGTAACAGTGGTATATAAACTAGGGGACATAGGTCTATCGGAAAAGGCTCTCATAGATTTGATGGTTGCAAAGTTACACTTTGAGCAATTATGTAAGTCACAATTACTACAATAAACGTGAGCAATGTACCTGATAATAGTAACAAATACAGTTGAGTAGTCTTAAGGATGCCACAGTGAACAAAGTAGCTATGAAGCATGTGCTATATTAAAAGCACAAGTACACAAAAGGTAGTAAGCAACAACCAACCTTTGAAAAATAGCACTGAGACAACAAAACCTTAAAACTAGTATGAGAACACTAAGTTGCCACAGATCCTCCTTTCAAACTAATCGAAGAAATGTCGTCCAAAAGAAAAATGCGAGGAATGTAGGGTTGAAGCAGCGTCCCGCTCCAACCGGTACATCTTCACGAAAGAGCAGAAGTCATAATTCAGACCATATAATATGCCAAAATCAGATAATATATTACCAATTGCCAGTAAAAATAATGACGTGCATCCTTACGACTAACCAAGACTGTCGCAAAATAAAGTATCGCATTGTAATAAAAAGAATTTATGAACGAGCTTGCAGTAAAATACTGTCTGAATGTATCAGACATAACTAAATTACAAGTTAAACCTAAGGCCGTAATGCATCAAGCATCCGGAATGTACATTAATATTTTAGTTAATGTGTCATACAGAGAATATAATCACTAGTACATATAAAAATTGATGTGAATGTCATTATTAACTGAACATAGAAATAAGATTAGGGCTGTCAACATAATTAAAGTTGTCATAAGGGATCGTACAATTAAATATACGAGGAGCTGTCAGAGTCAGTATTACACACAATCACACAGTCGTGGTGGCCATATCCACGAATTCACACATTCACAAAATAATAACTCAATGTAAACGTCTCGAGACACTCATAACTCACAAATATTACTCAGTAGTACTACAACAAAGGAGCGATCTTATAAACACAATAATAAACTCAATAAGACTTTGTGCACGCATATAACAACTCAAAGAAAGACATTCTCTTTAATGTCTTGTCAAAAACTCGTCTTGTGGGACCTTACGGTATATCCACAAGAGGTAAGGAGTTTAACCACCGACTCCTTACCCTGACTTAAACCACCAAGGGGTCTCGCGACGTACCAAGGTAGTTAAGCCGAAACCCTCAAAATAAATATTCTGGTACCAAAAACACATTACGTCAAAATAGCTCAGATATAATCCGGGCTCTTTACCTGACAGGACCCTGCGGTTTCCCTGACAGATAGAAAACTCATATGCCCCAATAATTCATTAACTCCCTTAATTATCATATCATGATAATCCCCAAAATCAAACAAACATTCTTTAATCGCACATCACACGAACAACCCCAATCCCATGGGGGTCATGCGACACACCCTTGAAGTGAGGTTGTATACTAAAAAATTAATAAGACGACCTCTGACCCCTCCTACGTATTAACAATAAAATTTCAATATTCATACATTATTATATCTTTATAACAGCAACATGATCCCATGACGCTGACAGCCAAGCTTAACGTAATGACAATAACAAGAAGTGGCCAACCACATCCAGAAAAAAAAATTACAAAGCTGTAACTGTTGTATCTCACAAGAAGCTGATGTAAGCGTAAGAAAAAAAAAAATTACATTACCAGAAAATACTTTGAAGGCTGTGTTAGTGTATATATACCTCAACATAAATGGTTAATGACAGGAAAATCATACGTAGAAAAGATTTCACAATACTATAACTCCCAGAATAAAGTTTCTAAAATAGAGTATAAAGTATTATTCCACTATAAGTAACTCGCAATTTAATTGCAGGTAGAAAAACAGAAAGTAGAGAATACGCATACTATAGGTGTAATCATCCAAGCAAAGTCTAATGACGGCAAGCAAACTAAAGACAAAAATTAAATTTGCATTAAGGGCGTAAAAATGAGTAGTCTAGGGCGGTACTTGGTACAAGATATTCACTTAAAAAAAATGTCATGCGCTAAGTTGGTAATGTATAAAATCCTGCGGCCATCTCAATCGTAGAAAGTAATCATCGTAACTTATTACTTAACGAGCCTTACCACCGAGGGGTTCCCACGAAGCACGCAAGGAATAAAGTCGTAATCTTTAAAATCAACAATCATAGCAAAGAAGTAAATCTGGCATACCCTAATTTTAGTGGGAAATCAATATAAGTCACAAAAAGATTTCAACTGTGAGTTGGCAATTTGTGTAAGACATTGCATGATAAGGATTCTACAAATTTTCCCAAGGAGTAGTGACAGCGGGTAAGTAAACAGGATAACAGGAAGTGAGCGCGTCCACTTCCTGTGAAAAACCTGGTATCCTCTCTAATAGGAAGATTAAGAAGATGTTTAAAACTAATTGATATTACCAATTTGCCAAAGAAATTTTACAGTGATTCGGTTTCCAGTATCGCCTCTGAAGGTGTGGGTGGCATGCGCCTGGCGGCTACCGGTGGTGTCGTGAATAGTAGAACACCGCTAGTAGAATGCTCCTCTTCATTGGAAACTCCTGGACGTCGACTGGTTCGATGTAGGTGGTAAACCTGCCAACATAACTTAAGAGATCGGTAAGCCACAGCACAACTAAAAATCAAATGTTAAAAATGTGGTCCAAATAAATAAAAGAGATATGAATGGTGAAGAACTCGAAAACTTAAAGGGATAGATACTTGGTACGCAATGGTATTTGGCAGCCGTTGAAGTGCTGCTCCAGTAGCGATGCACATTGTCCTACCTGACGTGTCGTCCATACCGACGGTGTGCAGAAAGGCAATTATCAATAGGAGGGTTATTGGAGATACAAATATCTGTAAAAAGACCAGATAACAGAAAGAAGGCGAAATGATGAATGAAAACAGCAAAGCATGAAAATAAACAGTGCGCTATTAATCACATTCAGAGCGGTAAGGAATTTATACGACGCAACGATGGTAAAAGGTAGAAAATTCATCCGAAAAAGAAAATGCAAAGAAAAAAAAAATACAATATTTGGTGAAGCAAAAATGCAGTAATGAAAGAGAAGAGAAAATTAAGTCTCTTTATGCTTGAAATAAGAACAAAATGAACTATATTAATAACATAATATAATCGTCGGATTAACTGTGTATTTTTCTGTGTGAATAAACTGGTTTTCCCTGATATGAAAACTCTGTGTAACACTAAAACAGTACATCCTAGGTGTGCTGTGCCAACGGATGTGGGCACCGATAACATCGCCACTGAGCCATGGGAAAAACACAAGAAACTCTGGCGAGAAATGTGGAAAAAGAAGTAGTACAGGTATATCTGTATTATAGAGCGAATTTATAAATATTGCAATTAAATGCACTACAAAGCTTATTCCAAAAAGTAGCCAGGATGGGTGATCGCGACACTGTACTGTAGTTGCGGGAATTTGGGGAGAAAGTAAACTTAATACGAGAAAAGTATATTTACATTAGATCACACAAGCCTATCACTCCAATGCGAAGAAAACCTAGTATAACGCGCAGTAGAAATAATCCAATCAGGGTGGGGGAATGATTCAATAGTCTAATAAGTCATAAGTAATAATGAAAGTATCGCATTCCACGTAAAATTTATGGAACACAGCGAAGACTGTATGTGATTGCCGAGAACTGTACAAAACCAGGAAAGGAAGTAAGGAAGATAACAAGTTTCCGGTAACAGAGTTGGATGCTTGAAATAATGCATTCAGATGTGCACATCAACGAAAGACTGCCAGCCGAGCGAAAGACAATTATGCAGAATTATTTACAACAATTTGGGACTGCTAGTGCAACATCTGCGCATCTAAAGAAGTGAGTACAAAACTTTTGATTATAGAGTGCAACGTGTTTAAAAAAAACGATAACATTCACAGAAGAATTATGCGTAAAGATGGTGAAGCAACCAATAATCTGCCGTAACTAAGTAATGAGTTCTTCCACGGCCAGTGTTAAGCTTACATGTATTTATAGCCGTAGACCGTGCAATTAATGAAGCATTAATATAGGCAATCTTTGATCATAATGCAGTTTTATTTATTTATGGCTAAATAAGTAACAAATGAAAGTTGGGATAAATGTTGGTTACTGTAAACAAAAGGAAGCCTGCTTATTACTGCCAGTAATGTTATTATCATTATTATGATTATTATTAATGTAAAGGAAATATGCGAAAGCGGAAACTATTAATAGTGCAAAGGCAATTGAAGAATAAGTCGTGAAATAATACCGGCTGTGTACTGTTTCCAAGCGTGTGTATGAGGTGAGTGAAACCATTTAATTCGCGGCAATTTTAACAAAGGGTATACAAAGTGATGTAGTTTATATGACTGAATGTGTGACTGCTATTACAATTATTAACTGTAATTATGAACGATACGTTGTTATAGTTGTTTTATGCTACCACTTCTAGGCAACAACAGTGGTAAATATTAATCGTTTGGACTAAGGTTAGCGACAGATATTTGCATTTTAGTGTCTGTTAAATCGGTTACGTATTTCTGGCTAACTTTTAGTGCTGCGATTTTGCGTTCTTCGCCAACTTTGAAAACTTCGTGATAATTTAATAATAAATAGAGAAAGTTTGCTGGAAATTTTCCTACTTTTTCGCGGTTGCACTAAAGGTTAAATTTATATCGCTGACATAGATAAGGTAGTTATTACCGTGTATCATTACGAATCACATGCTTAATGCAATATGGGTATTATTAGCATTACAAGCATTATTATTACTGCGGTTGTCGTGTTGGCAGTTTACTCGCATGTACACAGAGCATATATAACAGCATTACAAAATGAACATTAATGAAAAATATTATGCAACTATACATAGTTATGGTACATAAACAGTTATAGGCAAAGCATCATAGGGACAGTTAACAGTGAATATATTCTGCCGATTAAGATTATTTTTTAAGAAACTGGAATTATTTTTGCAATAGTTCAGAAGGCACATGTATCGATCTAATCGATTGATCTTATTGATGATGTTCACTTATGTCATGAATTCTATACAATATATTACAGTGAGATTTTATGTAGTGGGGTGTGGTACCAAAGCATTAGTGAATAACAGCTTGGCATTGTACCTATCTATAGAAGCATTTTATTTCAGAAAAGCAGGGATTTTCTCGGGGTTTGTCATTACTATGCCGCGTTTTACATAAATGGTTACTAACACACAAAACATAGAAGAATATATTGGCTAATTACTTGAAAATACGTGTTTTCGGAATATTCCTGCATTCCTAGTTTATATCATAATTTATTTCATGTTATGACATATAACTTAATTTCAATACATGATGTGTCAGATATATTCTAACCTGTACCTACCGTGATACACTACATTCTATAGTTTGGGTTGTTATCGACGCATGGATTCATATGCTTAATCCCGTGGGGGGGAGGGTTTATTTGTTATACAGAAAATAAGTTACTCCGAAAAATCACTTTAACATTTCTAACTGCTGCTTACTCAGGATAACCGATAGCGTAATGACAAACTTGCTATACAGGTGTACCTCGCTATTACAATATACTTAGTATTTTACATTAAAATACATCAACTTAAATTAAAAATAAGAGCCATCTATACATGCAACTTAATGATAAAGGAAATGGACAATTAATACACAAATAACACAAAGTTATTCTTAGGGTTATCCTTAAGGATAGTTTTAGGTCCTCTTACACTTAATCGTGCTGGCTACCTCGCTACTCGACTTCTCCAAAAGCAGTCCGAAGTGGCTACCAAGGGGTTATTACTATGGTATTTATACAAGTCGCATAATGTGTAGTGGGTGGCTTTCTGCCTGGAAACCCGAAACCTGATTCTGCAGCAATGGGAATGTGCCTGACTGTGAAAAATTTCCTAACTTATTGTTCTCAGCACGAGAATTAGTGCCACGACTACCCAGTGTATTCCTGCAATAGTTTCGAATCGTATACATTATTAGGATCAGAGGAGATATTCCTAGGAAAATTGCGTAGAAAGACAATTGTGGTACTGCACGAACATTAGAAGTTATAGGAGCATCATCTATCGCGCTACTATTTAATGTTGTGTTACAGAATGGAGGAGCAAATCCAGCATTACAATGGCATTGTTGTTTATTATTACATACGCCATCACCATAACGCCATGTTTTGTTTGGAACTGATATAACCGAAACACATTTTTGATGTAAACACATTTTGTTTTTCCCACATTTAGCACCATCATGCACAAGCCCCGGTTGAACAACGTCTACACCTAAATCAACAATAACAGTAGTACATCTTTCATCAGTACTATACTTAAGCGTTTTGCCTACTCTAGCATAACTATGTATACCAAATTGAAGTGTATTGTTGTGATGGCCACATTGTAGTATTCCGCAAAGTAAATCCTTCGCACTGCATTTTGTATAACGATCAGAAAGAAAGTCGTACCCACAATTTCCAGTTATACTATCACGGTCATTATTCTGATAACATTCCTTATCCATGTTTTTCGCAGACCTACCCCACAATTTTCGACATTGATCAGTATGTGTTGTACATGACCCTTGATAACAGAATGCTTGCCCTTTCTTACAAGGGATGCCATTCATTTTATAAACGTCTTCGGTACAATACTCCGAGACACCATCACAATATTCTGCAAAGTCACATTCAGTAACTGCAGTACGACATACTGCACCTTGAATTTTAGGATGACATGTTTCAGTATTACAGCACTTACCTGTTGCACAGGTAGCATTCAGGTGCAACAAACATGTGGAAGAATTGCAGCATGAATGAACAATGTCACATTCCTCCCCGGGTTCTACAAAACCATTACCACAGACGGGACTCGAATATGTATTTACTGGAATATTTTTAAGGCACAAATCAATATGATGGCTTAACGAATCATTTAATTCTTTTAAATTACAGGGGCTCCACTGGATGGGTATATTAGAGCCTATTGATCCTCCCATAATGCAACAACGTTCACACTGAGAACAACCCGCATCATGTAGCATTCCAAAGGTATGATCTAATTCATGAGCTATAGTTACAGCTACTAATTCCTCATTTTCTATATCATTTATTACTGCGCCAGAATGTTCATATGTACACATCGAATAGGGATACGCCTCTCCAACAACTCCACGGCTAAATGTAGTGGCAGTAAGTAAAAGTGCATTAGCATTCGGAAACGCCTGGATCAGAAATTCTCTACGATAGCGCAAAAAGTCATTCAATACCTGATGGCTATTATCAGTAACATGTATTTGGTTACCATTAGACCAAATGAGGACACTTGTCAGTGCAATTTTTATGTTCAAAGGGGCATACAGGGCATTTACAAGATTGATCAAGTGCAAACAATGCTGGCTTAGGCTTCTTTGATTCATTGTCAATTTGTGATAAAGTGGATAATCCACAACAAACAATAACTCCAGAATGCGCGGCCTATTATTAAAACCAGGAGGTAGTTTAATGTCATTCGCACCTCGTTTTATTTTATATTTAACCTGATTATGCTTGTGAAACCCAATATTACTATGTTCCTTAAAGGTTGAATGTGCGTATGTTCTTTGGTAGGCGGTTGGCAAATGGTCCTCGTGGAAAGGTAAGAAATGTGAAATGTAGTTTTTACTATGATTTAGTAAATGGACTCCCGCAATGAATTTAAGTCTTGCGACAGCACGTGTACGTCACTAATTGCCACCGCATAAGCGTCTACTGTACCGTCTAATGTTTCTTGATACTGTTGAAGCAGTTTCCTAATTTCCTGACTCGTTGGGCTATTACTAGGGTACTTCGCCAGTAATTCCATGTATTGGAGAGATTCGAAGTGATACTAATACTGACACCCATCATGGGAGCTAACAATCCCTATTATACGTAAAATAAGGTAGCACAAGCAGCCACGGACCATTATACAAAGAAACAGTAAACCAGCTGTAACAGTGATGCCAGATCAAGTTTACTAAAGAGTGCTCTGATAATTACATTACTAAATGCTTGGGGTTACAGTAAGAATGTACCAACATATATAATACAATATACCCACGAGTCAAATAAAGTTTACAATACACTGCTTTAATAATTACATTACTAAACACTTGAAGTTGCAGTAAAAGAATTTGTCTGTTAAAGATAATAAACATATATCCAATGTTAATGAGTTAGGGTGTCTCTCTGCGAATTCTTTGTAGTACATATATGAACACTGAACAAACTTAGAGTGAAGATGTAATGTGCATATAATTATATAACAGTTACTGAGAGTTTCATTAAATATGATTAACAAAGATTGAGATATCATTAGAAATCCAATAATTAATATAGACACAAATTAACCTGCAAAAAAAAAAAAAATTACAAGTACATCATGAAAACCTGATGTTTGTGTGAAGAAAAACAAGTTTATAATCAGTAATACAGACAGCTTATAAAATGGCTGTGCTATGTGGCAGTTATAATCGGATATAAGAGGAACTGCAATGGTGGCCGTTATCCTAGAGCTAAGTGTATAGGTTGACACTTCTCTCAGGGAGACATATTCCAAGTAAATATTCTACCTCTTCAAGTATTTACAAAGTGATGTGTGACCTCCTGCTTGTGCATATGACAAAGGGCTTCTGCCCTTCCTATCATGTATAGTAACTGAAGCACCACGAGAAATAAGCAGCTTGACAATATCAATATGTCCTTTATAACAAGCGTTGTGTAGGGGAGTGGCACCCTGATCATCCTTAACATGAACATGTGCCCCCTTGTCCAGGAGATATTCACATATTGCTGTATGGCCTTGTTCTGATGCATCATGTAGAGGAGTAGATTTAGCTGAGTCAGTAATGTTAACAGAAGCATCGAGAGCCATAAGCAACTTTACAATATCAATATGTCCTTTATAACAAGCCACGTGTAGCGGAGTGTTATCCGCGTAATCCTTAACATCCACATGAGCCCCCTTGTCCAGAAGATATTCACAAACTGCAACCTGCCCATGTTGTGCTGCATAATGTAGAAGAGAGTAACCATTATCAACTATATCATTCACATCTGCTCCTGATGTTAAGATGGACTTCACCTCAGATAAATTTCCATCTCTTATAAACTTGAATAGATCTTCAACTCTTGTAGCAACATTTTGTGTAGCATCTGTGTTTGGTACATTCACCCGAAGCTGCAACAGATGAAATCAGCAATCATAATATTCCACACATTGATAATGAATGCAATGAATGGGGCAACACATCAAAATTAAACTTAAATAGAATATTTATACTACAGAAACAAGCAGTATGGTATCTGTCAAACTTAAAAAAAAATTGGATATATGTAGGGGAGCCTTCAGAGCATAAAAAATGACATTACCAAGCCTGTATATATATAAAAAATATTTTATATATGATCAGATAGAAATTTCCAATGCCAGCATCATAACACCAAAAGTAACCTTGCCATTACTACACACAGACTTACACTGTTTGAAAAGCTTCCCAGTTATGCTGGTGCAAAGTTGTACAATAGGCTGCCAGCTGAGATAAAGCAATGTGAGAATTATACAGAATTCAAAACTGCTCTTCAAACTTATTTAATTAAAAATGTATTTTACTCTTTAGAGGAATTCTTACCTAAATGAAATGTAAATATAAGTAAGTTTTAAGTAAGTATATTATTAGTTGCTGAGCCATTAATAAGTTAAGTATACTTAGTACACTAATGAAAATGTAAATACAATCAACTTTTAAATATGGATATGTATGATGTATATTGTATCATAAATTATTAGTTAAATAAGCTTAGTATAATTATTACATTGACCTAGAAGCTTAAAGCACTGTAAATATTAAATATGAAAAGCTTGTTGCACTGTAAATATGTAAATTGACATGTCGCCTGTTTCTGTATCATAAGATGATGATAAAGTATTATATATTATTACAGTTATGAGTAAACAATGTACATATATGTTCAAGTGATACTGAATGTAAATTAACACCAGAGCATTTCTGACGTTACTTCTCAATTACTGTGTGAGATATAAGAACTAAAGCTACTGACAGCAAAGCAATACAAATATCACAATACAATTTAATAATTTGTTACCAACTTCAGCTATCCTTACATTATATTAATATTTATTCTTATATTTAATTGTACGAGTTCCATTTAAGTTATGACACCTATTTTTTTTTTCCGGCACTGGGACCAGACAGGAGCCGCTGGACCTTTATTAAAATACACTTGGACTCTTTTGAGTGACAGATGGTAGCACTGTACAATGCATAGAACCCCAGTAGCAGCGACAAGTTATGACTGTTTTTTTATACTTAAAACGGCAATGTTTTCATTGCAAGAACAGTATGTAATCATTCGTTTTCCCCCATTTTCTGGTGCGACACCTACTGAAATTCGCCAGTTGAGTGAGACATGTAGTGATGGTACCATGCATGTGTCTAATGTGTGTTCCTGAGTGCAACAGTTCAAAGAAGGCAGAACATCTTGTGACAACAAACCAAGAGTCACGGTCTTGCACCAGCCGGTCTGACATGATCCAACGAGTGAAGAACATTTTGGAGGATCACTGGTTGAGCATTTTCAAATCTGCATGCAGGATTGTGTGCCCAGATCCCATGGAAATACCAATTTTGGAGGCAATGTTGGTTTGTTGTCACACATTGTTCTGCCTTCATTGAACTGTTGCACCCAGGAAAACATTAGGCACATCCGTGGTACCATCATCACTCAACTGGTGACAAATTTCAATAGCTGTCACACCAGAAAATGGAGAAAACGAATGATTACACGCTGTTCTTGTAATGAAAACATCACCATAATAAGTATCAAAAACAGTCCTTACTCTCGTCACTACCACTAGAGTGCTATACACTGTACAGTGCTGCCATCTATGTCACGCATTCACAAAGAAAAAAGAACAACTTTCTATCTGGTCAAAGTCCTGAAAAAAAATAGGTTGTAACTTGAACGCACCTTGTAATATGACTAGTTAATTGCTACAAGGTATGGTATGCTGTATTTGCATTACATGTTTTACACTGATATAATTGGACTTCCCTGCGCATTGTGTAATTATATCATTTTGATAGGATCTGGGCACGGGGTGTTAACTGGAATACAGACTCCGAATCCACATTAAGCTTCTCAAAACTGTCGTCCAACAGATTGAGCGCTGCACATCAACTTTAAAATCTGTCGGTGTCAACAGATGTCTCTTCACCCAACTTTAAAATCTGTCAGTGATAACAGTGTCTAAGCAAAGCCAAATTTAACGTGAAAACTGGTCATTGATTTGTAAAATTCGCAAGATTTGTAATGTCTGTGATGGCATATGAGCAGCAAGAAGGAAGGGAATGGACTTTAACAAAGACCTATCGGTAAGATGTTAGTCTATAGGTAAATATCGAAAAATAATATCATAACTTAACATGAATTGTACCTTCATACACTTTCATTTGTAATTAAATTCCTTAGATTATGTACCACATACATGAAAAAGGATTTGATTCATTAACCTTGTTACTTAATTATTAATGCAAAAACAATGTTTTTCTCTTGGTTTTTTTTAAGCTACCTCATCATCTCAGGCTACCAGGAATACGATGGCAGAAATCAAAAGTGCCGCATGATTAGAAATTTTGTGTTTATTGTTTTGGTGATGTGACGTGATCTTCAGGAACATTATTAATGTAGAACAAAACTTTCTTTCTCATCTACACAGCAATTTATTGTGGCTTATCAGTTTGAGTTTCATTTCAATATCAGTGGAAGATTTTATCACCTTGTCAGTACTATATGCATGAAGAATCATTTAAGCTTTTTGCAACTTCTTGGTCCTCATTCAGCACTAAAAGTACTAATGTTGGGTGACTAGAGTACCAAATACAAGGGCAGAGGTGCTGTAACGGCTCTTATATTAAAAGGGTCAATGTTTTCACATTAGGGGCAGAAGACTCACCTGTTATAACTTTAAATGAATCTAGTGCTAAGAATACTGAGAAATCTGTATTGTTACTTCTCTGCCCAATTTCATTAGTTTCTTTCTGCTCACAGCACACTTTATATCAGAAACAGTGTCAACTGGTTTCTTCAAGTAAGTATGCATGCACTTATGATTATTTGTTTAACTTTAACTCCATCTAACATCAAAGTTAAAACAATGCAACATTCATAAACAATCAAAAACCTCAGCAAATTGTAAAGAACGTTAGTACATTTTACTTACGTCACCATTGCTGTTACTGGCAGTGTTACCAGTCATCATTTGGACTTTTATTTCTTCATATCTCTTCTCTGAATTCTTTAACTTTTCCTCCAAATCTTTATACATTTTTTTAACTGTCTCTAATTCTTGCTTCAGCTTGATTATCTCTTGTTCTTTATCGACATCCAGGGTATCTAGGTGTCTTTTCACAGAGAAGTCAATATTTGACAACATTTGCTCAGAGTTCAAACTCATCTTCTCCTCCAGAGCGATAATCCTTGGAAGGAGTTGTTCATTAGGTTGGGGTTGAGCAGTCATGTTATTCATCTTCTCCTCCAAAGCGATAATCCTTGGAAGCAGTTCGTTAGGTTGGGGTTCAGCAGTCATGTTATTCATCTTCTCCAAAGCTACAATCCTTGGAAGCAGTTGTTCGTTAGGTTGGGGTTGAGCAGTCATGTTAAATCTGAAACAAAATACACGTGAGGTTATAAAGTGACTTATTTAAAATGTTCAATAGTGTATTCCTACAAAAGATGACAATTATTAGTTATTTTATGTGAGTTTTAACTAGTTGCTGAGTTGAAAGATGGTTTAGTATATTAAATGGAAGATTTTGTGGCAAATTTTGGGTCAAGCGGAGAAAAACGGTGTCTGGAGAAGAAGATATAATCATGAATTGTATAATTGATATAGCAAACCAAACATTGCTAATTGTGTAAAAATCAGAAGGTTAAAGTGGGTAGGACATGTGTGTGCCTAAGACAGAATGATAAAAAGGATATTTAATGCAGTGCCAGAAGGAACCAAGAAAGTTGGAAGACCAAAGTTAAGATGGGAGGACAGGCTGAGAGAGGATGTAAGAACAATTGGAATCAACAACTGGAGAAGCACTGCACTTAACAGGAAACAATGGGGACACTTCAGAAGGCTAAGGCTCACACAGGACTGTGGTGCCAATTATGAAGTTAATTGCTCTAAAATAAATTTGAATGATTCAATTTATGTATAGCATCAGCAATAAACAATGATAAACTTAACCATTATGATAAATATACTGAATATTGTCGAATTATTGCATTACACAGCCAGCACGCACAAAGCAACAGATACTGCAACGCTGAGATAAAAGGCTAGCCAAAACTGATAAAAGATAGATAACTGGAAAGTTTGTCTTGCTAGTGTCGTCTTGATTTTTAGAGAACATTCAAGAAACTTTAGGAACCATGAATGGATGTATAAAAGGGAGCCGCAGTTAGTTGAGTGGACAGTCGTAAATGGAGTCGAGCACTGTGATTTGAAAGTGAACTGTTCTGTTCATTCACGTTTATTCACCCACAAAGTCACAATATTTAAATTGCCACAACTATGAAATATCAGCAGCAGCATTTGGTTAGCACAAAACCGCTAGGTGCCAAGCTCTTTTGCATCTATTTTTTAATGCTTATAAAAAGGCTAGTACAGGAGTGAACATGTTACAAAAGTGGACATATTTAACAAAAATATATAAATATTTAACAATAAAAACCCACAATTCATGTTAAAACAATAACACACCTTCACGAACAAGCAGCTAATACAGTTTTGGAAGAGTTCTAGATTGATAACACATGGGAAACAGCAAAAGTTGAAGTGTTTGAGAAAACCAGTGAATTGAACATATTGGAGAAGTATGGATATAGAGACAAAGTCATTACCTAAACCAGTAACTAAATCGTTAGATCAACAAAGCTCCTTCGATAGTGAGAAAAACTGACACTGGGTGAGGAAATGCTTCACTGCTAAGAGCACATTACCGTGACAACAAGATGTAAGAGAGCAACTGATCATGGATTTTCTGAGTAAGCAGCTGCGGGGTATAGGGAACCTATAAACTAAATGAGGGAATCAGAACAGATGAAACTGGATTGAGGTCAAAGAAGTGCATGAAAATTGCAATAGTTCTACAGTATAAACAGAAATGCTAAGTGGAAAGCAACTCTAGTAAGAGAAATGAGAATGAACAGCCAATACCTTGATTTGTTAGAGAGTCAGTAAGCATACAAAAAATAGTACCTGGGAAAGTAGATTTTAAATCTACCAAATCCACTAAGTAAAAGACAGTGGTCTCCTTGGGTAACTGACCAAAATAAAGATGACTCATACTTGGCATTTGTAACTGGAAAGGGCATGCTGTGGTTGAGTGGTAAGACCTTTCGACTCTCACCCAGGCGGACTGGTTTCGATCCCAGACAACTGCAAAGTGAGATTTGTTGTGGACTACAACCGGCTGAGACGAGTTTTCCCCGGGATCTCTGGTTTCCCCTGCAATCTCATTCCATCAGTGGTCCAGGTTCATCTAATGTATCCTCAGCATCACTGTCTGCGGTGCCACATACAGTAAAAGCAGGCATTAAACACACACACACACTGTATCAATGGAAGATATAGTAAATCCTCTAAAGGAAGTGCACTGCCCAACTTGGACAATAGGTTTCTAAACCTACATCCTGCAGAGATCCGTACCAAAGGATGTAGGTTAGGTAGGTTGAGAAAACATTGCATGTAAGGTAATAAAACAAAAAAGAAGCATATGTCAACATATCCAGCATGACGGTTTCCCAAAATCTGCATGTAAACTACAGATGCGACAGGTACAAAATCCTCCACTGCTAACCAAGTACAGGATCCACTCTAGACAGAACAGAGAATGGAACCAGTCTAATTTTGAACATATTGTATATTTGTGGGTTCGTAGAATTAAAAGTCCATTTTGCCGAAATTCTAAATGTTCTTTATTTGCATAGAAATATACTCCGTAGCAGCGAAATTATATCACAACACAATCTTCGGAGGTCGATAACAACAACAGCGTTCAGTTTACAACACTCTCAGCTGTTTTCTGCTTACCTCTAATGACTCACTCACTCTTGTTATATGTCCTACAACTCTTGTTTCACAACTTGCTACTAGCCTGGCATGTCAATCTCTTAAATATCTTGCTAAGAATTTCTAGACGATTTGAAAATACACCAGAACCTCAACAATCTCTATCAGTCCAGAAATTTCCATTTATCTCAGTTTGTTTGCCTCGGCAGACCCTTATCTGTATGTTATCTTGGTCTGAGGGTTCCTGGTTTTCACACTGACCACCTATCAGTTCCTTTTGTGTAAACAAGCCGCGCGATCGTAGATACGGTTTCGCAATAATATTAATGCCTACTAAGAGCTGCAGCATCAATTTGCAAATGGCAGTTCCAGGAAGTGCTACCAAGAACGTGAAGCAATTGCTCATTAGCAAGGAAAGCGACATGTAGAATATGGGTTCCCAACAGAGCTTGTTTTAAAAACTGTATGTGATATATTTATCATATTCAACAAAAAACGCTGTTTCACTCCACCAAGAAGATGGAGTACAACCAACTCCTTAAAATAAAAAAAAAAATGACATGCCTTTTTCCAACAAAAATTTAAACCCAGTATTAGCCCTCCAGGTGTGCAAGATATTGAGAAAACACTAAAGGCAGCATTGAATGAAACATGTTCATCCAGAGCTACAACAGATTACAAAATTGTCAACCACAAGAAACAGAGTGATGCCCGATGGAACATTTGCTTCTATATGAATAATGGCCATAACAAACAAAATAACACTAAACATGCAGTCCTGAGACACACTGTTCTCCTTTCAAAAGACCAGAAACAAAGGTTTCACCTACACTCAAAAAGTACAGGCAGGCATAAGCTCCTGTGAGAATAGAGATGATGGCCTTGAAAATTTCAAAAGAAGAGCTGGCTTATCACAGAAGTTTTCCAAGTCTTTGTTTTATGTACAAAAAGTTAACAGGCACAAGTTGGTAATGAAACCAAATGGGCAATAGTAGGCTGCTACAGTGAAAATAGCATTATTGTGGTGGTGGTGGTGGTGGTAGGACATTTGAGGAATGGAAGATTTAGCATTGTTTATTGTGTTGTGTAATTATGAGATCTCTATATTAATACAAGGAAAAATGGCACTACTGTCGAGGGGTAAGTTCAAAACAAGGCTATCAACCTGCTTTATTGAACACCCACTTTGGACAAGCAAATCTGAATTCGTTGACAACCAGGTAAAACAAAATAGAATTGTGGTCACTTACCATTAAGTATCTGGAACTACAGGCCTTTCTATAAAAGCAATGAGCCATGATGAAAGAGCAAGACAGGAAATAGAGCCAGTAGAATCCCAAACACAACTGCAATTTCCAAAACCAACAGAATAAAAATGAAACAATTTACTAAAATGATCAATAAAAGATGGTATGATTATTTCACATGTCTCTGTAGAAGAATTAATTAAATATATAGATAAAATACAAAAACTACAGCCAGGTCCTGACCACATTTTTGGAGAATTACTTAAACATCTAGGTCCCAGAGTGTTAACTACCTGCCTAAACTTTATTCATCAAATATGGAACACCTGCATTTCCCCCCCACATGGAAAAAAGTCATTATAATTCCAATTCTGAAACCTGCAGAACATCTTTCTATTGTCCAATTTCACCGACAAGTATATTCTCAAAGACATGAAAGGACTTGTTCAGTCTAGACTTACATTTCGAACTTGCCACTCCACTACTGAACAGATTCTGAAATTTAGTCAAGAAACTAAAGATGCTCTCGATTAACAAGAAACTGCAGCAGCAACTATTCCTAAATTCCAATAAAACTTGTTTCATAAATTGTAGTGTCACATCTGTTAACAATAATCCTACCTCCAAAGCAAATAACACAGTATATAATTTTCTTGTTTCTTTTTATTTATTTCTTGACGAAGCAAAAAATTGTATCAATTTCTATGTGAATAAATGACTTACTTTGAAGATGCCTTCGATCAATTAGGAAATTATAAGTTCTGCATAGAAATCCTGAAATTGAATGTTAAAGGCAATATGTTATGTTGGATCTACAGTTTACACACTCAAAGATTTTGTCAAACAAAATATGGTATAACCCGACCAAGGCCAGTGCAGTCCTGCACTGGAAGCAGTAAGCAGGCGAACTAACGCAATGACGACATGTATACATCACAAAATTCTCTATAGTCCGATTTACTAGTGTGCAGCGTAGTATTCACAGCTAGTGATGGAACGTACAGGAAATTGTTATTCATGAGCAAGCTCGGCAAGTTATTTATGTTATTCAGTTTTGTGATGAGAAACAAGATCAGAAAATACCCATTACAAATGCCACCAAACACGCTGTCGCTTCTACTGGCTACAGCAAGACAACGATTTGCAAGATAAAAAAGGAGGGCCGGTGTGAAGAAAGTGGAGTGAGCAAAATAAATCACCTCGCAAGATTGGTAAACCTCCTCCAAATAAAATTGTTTTGGACGAAATGGATAAGTGCATCATTAGAAATTACAGGAGCATTATGAGGTTATTGTAATAATAATAAAAAAGAGCTCTTGAAACATGCCCTGTGAATAAACAGTGAGTGAAGCAATGTGTCAATATCTTCTCGATTCACTTTTGTACTAACTTGTGCTTCACTGTCCCTACGCTTCTTCCAAGTTTATACTTTGAGTGTATACAGTGCTGGAATGCATCTTATTATCGTACATGCTGGCTGGGAAATGGGATTTATTCCATGTGCTTGATTCTAAATCCTAAACCTCAGATTACCATAACAAACTGAACTACGAAAACTACTCCAAGTGGGCTCAAAACCAACTGATACCTGGACTACCAGAAAGCAGCATTGTTGTCATTGACAATGGTCTGTATCACAATAAAGAATACAATAAGATGCCCTCAACCAACAATTTAAAGTCAGAAGTACAAGAATGGTTGCGGGACAATATACATTTGACACGGAAATGAAAAAAGCGGAACTTCTCATTTGCGCAGAACAGCACACACTAAAGAAACCATACTCCATTGACAAATTATTCGCAGATGCTGGCTTTACAACACTTAGATTACCACCCTATCACCAGGACTTGAACCCTATCGAATTAATCTGCAATTTAACAAATGCAAAGGTTGCCGACAACAATGTTGACCATTACCTAGAAAATAAAGCTAGTTACAGTGAAGCAATAAATATATCAAAAATATAAATATTTGTTACTAAGGCTCCACTTATGTTAAGAAATTGATGTAAATACTGCTTTCTTTTTTTCTAATGGAAATTGGTTTCAAAAGCAAATCACTTGCATCCTCAGTCCTTCAAGAACAAACTCCGTTGTCAAGGAAATCTCGGTTACCATGTTTTATCGTATGCAGTACCAACATCTGAAGACAAAATAAACCTAAAAACAAACAACTGCTGGTATGTCAAAATTCATTCCATAGATTTAATAATTTGGGAACAGATATTTATTTTAAAAAACAAACATCGTGTAATGAATTTTGACATACCAGCCGTTGATTCTGTTTTAAGGTTTATTTCGTCTTCAGGTGTTGGCAATGTTGAAAAAACATGGTAACAGATTTCCCTGACAACTGAGTTTGTTCTTGATGGACTGAGGACGAAGGCGATTTGCTTTTGAAATCGATTTCCATTAGAAAGAAGTATTAACATCAATTTCTTAAGATAAGTGGAGCCTTAAAACAAATATTTATATTTGGGTAATGTTGACCATGTTTCTCTGTCAACACTAAAATCTTTAACATATGCTATTAGAGCAATTACAGTAAATGACTAGAAAAACTCTGTTCAGAAGGTGAAGGATATTCAAGAAACATACTGGCTAAAAGATGCACTTCTGGAAGAAGAAATGGAAAGAATAATAATACAGGACTGGAGAACAGTGATGTTTCTGGAGAAGAAATGACCACCGGATCAGAGACTGACACTGCAAGTGATAAGAGACATCCCGCAAGAAAGTCAGTTTAAGGTGTGTGTGTGTGTGTGTGTGTGTGAAAGAGAGATGCTCACATTGTATTTTATAGCGTTTGTTAATATATTTCATTGCTTATGATATGAATATGCATATGATTATACTAACAGTGAAAATATCTGCATGAGATCTGTTATCTTCACTTTTTGCCAAGCGGACTGTACCTGAGGGCGGGCTAGCGGTAACGAGTACAAGTGGTGCACCCCTAAGCAGGACTGCAGTGGCCTTGGTTGGGTTATAACATAACATCTAAATACAAACAATTGAAAATAGAACTTCTTCAAGGTTCAGCAATTTGCCCCACACTTCACATCATGATTAATGATTTACCAATAGAACCACACAAAACTAACAAATATGCTTTACGGAGACGATCTAACCATGTCAAAATACTTGGCATAAACTCACTTCACAAATGAATGCCATACAATCCCTGGAACAATAATGTTAAGATAACTGCATGAAAATTAATACTAATAGAACATAAGATTTCTTTTTCCCTAACACATACTGGACCTGAGTTCTCCTTAAAATAAATGGTCAAAACATTCAACAGCAAGATTAACTTAAATACTTGGGTATATACTCTGACAGAAAATAATATTGGGAATATCATGTTAAAAATAAAACGGAACAAATAAACAAAAGATGCAATATATTAAAGAGATTATCAGGAACAAAGCGGGGCTGCTCTAGCAAACACCTACAAGACAGACATTAAACCTACTCTAATATATGATAGAATATGGTAATCTGGTTACATTCAATAACAAAATCCTTAATAAATTAAAAACAATTCAAAACAACTCTCTACAATTGATAACAGGTGGTGTTAAATCTACTCCCATAACGACAATGCAGATGCTTACTGAAAACCTTCCAATAATCCATCACATTTACCCTTTCATCAATATCAATGTCATGATGTCCCAGTTAAAATGCCCCAAACCGATATAGCACTTCCTGCACATACATACTGTCGCGAACCCATTATTTACCATGGCGCGATGCAGAGCGATAAGAGACATAGCGCAGTGTGTAGATAAACAGCTTGCCTAAGCAGATAAACATAGTGCAGAGATAAAAGACATGCCAAAACAGATAAAGTTAGATAAAAAAGGAACAGTCTAGTGACATCTTGATTGTCTAACAGAACATTCCATTCCTTGTTTGTTAAAGAATATTTGAGAAGTGTCTCGTAATATCAGTCGTGGTGTATATATAAGAAAGCTGCAACTCGCCAAGGGACAGTGAAAAGACAGTCGTAAACAGGAATTGTAAGAAGAGTTGTTGTAAACAGTGGAAGTTGAGTAAGCTCTTTGTTGTGTTGCAAGATTTTATTTGTGTTACGTAATTCTGCTGGCGGACAGGATGTATTTCTACGGAAATAAAGAACATTTTGAATTTCTGCACTTGGACTTTTAATGGCAGCAACTGTTTTAGGGAGTGATATCCTTTTAGGAAAGTGTTTTCTCTCCAGTATGTGGTGGATTTCTTACTCCCAGTATGAACAGGCATCTGCATGTTATAGCGCTCAATTAGGATGTGAGCTATTGATGCGTGCATATCCAGGTAGGTCGTGGTCTTGAATGAATTTAGAGCTCTGTAAATCACTAAACAATTGTGCATGGTTACATCCAGTGGTATAAAAATACTTTCAGATAACATTTAACTGTTTTTCGCAAAAAGGGAAAGCTTGAAGTACCTGATTCACCGCACCCATATTTGACTTTGTATTGTTGTATTCTTTGTTCACCGTTTGAAAAACATTTTTACATTTGCATGGCTTCTTCAAGTTGATATACAATTTACTAAAATGATAAATATACAATTTACTAAAATGATTTTCCCTAAAAATGGAGCCTACAAGTTATACTGGAAATACACATATTGAGTATTTTGATAAAAGAGAAGAGCATATTTAGTGTAAGGTCCATTCAGGTATAACAAAATGTAACTCAAAAACAAAGTAGGAGGTAATTAACTATCAAACTGTATAACATCCCTCCCAGTCACTTTATACGAAGATGGGAATAACGGAGAAGATTCATATACAGTTGTAGATTAATGGCAGTTACATCATTTTCAAGAAATTTAGTAACAGTTCAGTTCAAATTAATTCATAACACTATTTGTAGTCAGCTTTTAACACTCTGTCATTTACATTTTAATTTTTTGAGGAACTACTTTCAGGCACTGTTGCCTCCATTTTTAATTTTCAAGCCATTTTATTTTTATACACACAAATAAGGTTTGTGTTTTAGGGTAGCTCATATAAAATTTTGACTAAATAATATTTTATACGAAGTAGGTATTTAAAACTTTTATTTGCTTGGTGCGTAAATGATTTATTGCAGAACAACGCAACATATAACTTCTCGAAATACTAAATTTGAATTCCTATTTTCACTGGAAAAGTCTCCAACCAATACTGGAATGAAGTATAAGCTATATTGCATCCTAAATATGAACTTTCTTCTTATGTGTCTTCTACTGTTTAGCTGAAGGAGGGGGGAGGGGAAACAGAGCAGGATGGCTCATGTAGTTTTGTCTGTGGCCCGCATTTGATTGTCGTGACCAACTTACTTAACCCATGTATATTTCAGAGATTTTCCAGGGTTACCATGTGAATGCTGGGTAAGTCAATTACATCCCACAAATTTCCTGTCCATCCATTTCATATCCATATCATGTCATCTTGTGGTCTCTTTCAGAGTAGAAGTGTTCACGCGTGTTTCAGAGCTACCACCCTCTGTCTCTCACCTAATCCTTCCTCCCTGTGATACCCTACTTGAGGCTTAGGTACAATAACTACAGTTTAATCAGACTATATTGAAAAAATGGAAGAAATGCTGACTGACAATGAAAATGAAATCATTAACAAAAAACCTTGAAAAACTTGCATACAATCATTTGAAAAAACAATAGCAAAATCAAGCATAATACCAAACATACAGTTAAACCGGAAAACCCAACCTTACATAGACTTTATGGCTTACCCAAAATACACAAACCATCCGTAACAATGAGACCTATAGTTAGCAGTATACATTCACCAGCATACAAACTTGCAAAGTGGCTAATAAAAAAATTCAACTCATTTCCAAAATTCGACAGCCTAAGCATCACAAACACCTATGAACTTATTGAACACAAGGATACTGAACTGAAAGAAGAGGACACACTAGTCTCGTTTGATGTTATATCACTGTTTCCCAGCATACCAGTTAATCAACCCCCACCATTGATAGAAAAATGGTTCAAATCACTTGGAATGTCAACTGAAATTTCAGATTACATCGAACTAACCAAATTATGCATACAACAAAATTTCTTCCAGTTTCAAACAAAATATTTCCACTAAACTTCAGTTTCAGCAATGGGCAACCTTCCTGGCCGATCTGTACATGAGTGCGTTAGAAATAAGGATCACCAAAGGTTTCCCTTGAATGTTCAAACTCTGGCAACGACATGTAGATGACATCCTAAAAGCACATCAGTGATGCACTAAAACTTTTAAATATCCAAGAAAAAAGCATCAAGTTCACTGTAGAAATAGAAAAAGACGAGTATTTACCATTTTTGGATCTAAAAATAATGAGAAATAAAAACAGACTAAACTTTGGCAATTCCAGAATACCAACACAGACAGACAACTACATAAAAGCTAATGGCTACAACCCAAGATCCCACAAACAGGCAATCATCAATAGTTTAGCACACAGACTGGTCAACATCCCTCTCACAACAGAAGAATACAAAACAGAATACAACAAAATAATTGAAAGAGCACAAAAAAGTAACTTTCCCAAATCATTAGTAGACAAAAAAGTAAACTTAGCAAAAAAGAAGCTACTAAAGGAAACAACAACCCCCTCAGCAACAGAAACTAATATGATTTTCAAAAAATTCACTTACCATCCATGGGCCTATGATAAATTCAAAAAAGTGTTCAAAAAAAAAACATTCAACTAGCACCAGTCAACCATTTCTCCTTAAAAAACCTAATTTGCTCAAACATCAAAGATGCCATTCCATCTAACAAAAAACCTGGTATATATCAAATTGAATGCAGTGACTATAGTCAAATTTATATTGGAAAAACCAAAAGAAATTTTGAAACGAGAGCAAAGGAACACTTTAGAAACATAAAATATAAACAATTAGAAAAATCAGCAGTTGCCACACATTTTTGGAAAAAAAACCACAACATAAATCCAGAACCTAAACTACTAAAACATACATCAGGAAAACAAAAACTATCCACATGGGAACAAATCTTCATTTTAAAAAATAGGAACAGAGTATTCAATTTCAACATCCCCCCGAAAGATTTCTTCAGCAAGTTCTTTGAACCGCCACCAGAGACCTATGACAAAATACCGTCAACTACACCAACGAGAACCAGTCGATGGCTGGCTGAGGATAGAGGCAAAGTCTCTGAAACATGTTTTTTACAAAAGTAAGTGTTGTTTAGTGTCATTAATCAACTTCCTTTAAATATAATTAAAGAACCCACAGGTGTATCAGAAAGAACAGTGAAAAAATTGTTCAAAATGCAAAGAAAATGAAACAAACATGTTTTTGGAACTTCAGGCAATAAGCAAAACATTCCAAAAACAAGTAAGATCTAGGTGATTTCGACAAATGTCATTTAAGAGAAAACAAATTTTTAGAGCATAAAGTCATACTTAAACAAATTTTAAATAGAAAATGACCAGACCAAATAAAACTGCTGATAGAAAAACATTCCTTGTGAACAAGACTATCCAAAGGCCATACAGAAGTGGAAGTCAGAGGGAAGATCATTCATTATTTACACAGATGAAAAAATACACAGTAGCCACACTAACCCCAAATGATGTAATGAAAATACTAGGTTTCATAGCTCCAGTTTCTGAAAGCGAGAGGCTAATGATTTTTCATGCTGAGGGTGAACAAGGTTAAAATTCCAATGGCTTGTTCATATATAAATCAAATCGTTAGCCCTTTCACCGATATGGACGTCATATGACGTCCAAGTTAAAAGGCCCCAAACACGATATGGATGTGCATAGACGTCCTGTGCATACATGCATTTAATGCTTATTTACTGATAATTATTTTATACTTTGTTTTACAGTGAATTTAAATAAATTCGATAAGTAAAAGCTTATCTTTAAAAGTTTCTTTTTGAATGGTACACCTCAAAACAGGGATAAACACACAAGGGCACATTTTCACGTTCACGGCAAATCGTACTAGTTTCCTTTTGGACACCTTTCTTGCGACACACCAGAGATTTTCTAAACAGATGTGACTTTTTTGCTATGGGTGGTGACCCCAGTATGGAGAGGCCTCTGAATTTTATAGTGCCGAATTAGGCTGTAGGCTATCGATATGTTAAAGTCCAGGTACGTCATTGTCTTCTGAAGGTTTAGAGCTCTCCAAATTACTAAACAACTGTATATGGTTATATCCAGCTGGTATAAAAATACTCTTTTATACCATTTGATTTGTTTTTCGCAAAGAGGTATATGTATGTAATAACTGATCTACTAGATCCACTCCACCCATATGCATATTAAATTCCTGGATAATATCGGGCTTGAAAATTGACATTTTGTTACGAACATCATTTTTTTCCAGTATCAATCATCAAAATCTTAGAGCTGCAATTGGATAATGCTGTAACAACCCTCCTGTCTTGCCAAGCAACATAGGTCAAGGGTGGGAGCTGATGCATCTGCATTTCTCCTCTTCTAAGAACCTTCGTATTCACATTTTTTGGCAAACCAATACGATTTGAGCATACTGTTCCCATTGCATTTGTTTTTCTTTTGTGTAAGGCCATGAATAATTTAGGGGAACTGTACCAATTATCTTAAGTACAGATTCCATCAGGTGCATTACTATGGAACCAGATAACCCCAAATCTTTTTCTCCGGTGTTATTAGTCCCTTGGCCAGTGTATATGCAGCTATTGTAAAGATATCCTGTTTTACTTCCACATACATCAAAACTCTTTATGCCTAACCTGGCCCTCTTTGTTTTGATGTATTGTTTCTAACCTAAGCAGCCCTTCCAAAGCATCAGTCTTTCAACAGTGATATTTTCACTAGGCACATAATTTTCTTTGAATTTTGAAATAATGTAATCAAAAACTGGTCTGATTTTGTATAATTTATCATTTACATTTTCTGTGAAAGTGAATAGAAGGAAGTGCAAAATGGAAGTAAACCTGTTATTTGACATGCATTTCCCAAAAAATGGGGTAGCCAGCATGTCATCTGTAGACTAGTACATGTCTAGCGTAGCTTTACGAATAACACCCATGGGCATAATTAGACCAAGTAGTCTGTAAATCTCATTTATTGTTACTTCTGTCCACTTCTGAATTCTACTCTTAGGTCCTAAATTGCCTTTAGCAATCAGGTCTTCCTTCACCCTACTCGCATATACATTTGTTTTCAAAACAATGAGAGACAGTAAGTCAGAAGTAAAAAATTTTGTGAAAATGTCAATTGGTTGGCTGTCAGAAGTTAGCTGAGTATGCAGTTGTACACCAGAGGTTGTGCTCGTGAACGTATGTCTACTTGTGTTAGTTATTTTGACACCTCCATAATGTTGATTCTTCATGAACAGCTGTCAGAAATGATTCATTTTCCTCCTCACTGCTACCTATATCCTTAACAACCCCCTCAAAATCTGAAAACTCGCCATCAATGTCCATATCACTGTCAAACAGCAAAAATTCTTCCACATTTTCTGGTGTAGTATCAGAAGCCCGCACTCATCCTACACTACCAAATTTATTTGCTGCATTACTAGTTGAAGCCATGATTAGCACTTAGGAAACTATTTCAAATGTGTTTTGGCTAAAGAAATTGCTCAGAACTCAGACACAGTCACAATTACTATATGAACTGCGCAAAGAAAACAGTTACATCAGCTACCATAAACTTTGTGCAATTAGGAAGATGCTGAAGGAGTTTTCTTTCCAGCGTAACTCAACATATACAGTTATTATTGTGTGGTAGCATAAACTGAAACCTATAAACCTTGAACACAACACTTTGCTTATGCAGCTGATACACACATATAGTTTGTAAAGCAGAAATACTCAGCATTAGGCACGTTAGACGCAAAGAATGGCTTTCTCTACAGTGATACAAATTGCTGAAATTTCAACGATTTATTAATATAGTCTCTATTTTAATGATACTGTAGATGTATACTGTGTTTAATTGGCTTTAAACCAGTTTTTGTTTCGCTAAAATAATTTAATAAATACGGATACAAATATTTATTTATGCAGCAGTTTTGCAGCATTTAACAATTTAAATGTCTTGTTCTGTTTATTGGGTATCCGTTCCCGGCCGTGCAGGGTTTAAATGGCCATCGGCAAAGCAGTTAATCAGGACATTTCGATACCAAAATAAATAAAATTTGAAAATTGTATCCCAGAATCTATACACTGTGGAATATATTCAAACTTTAACATCTTATAAAAATAATTTTTTACATTTAATTTATACACAATTTTTGATTAATTTTCTACTATAGCAAAAAAAACTGAAATAATTGTAATGAAATGGACAGCAACACATACATAACCAGACTGATTAGCAATCTGTCCACAAGCTCCGTAGTTGTTTGAAAATTTCATTTTATACTCCAGAGCAGAAGCCCTTTTGAATTCCTTGAAATCATGTCTCTCGGGTAAAAATATCATACGATAAAAATATGACTAAATCCAAGCACTATGACTTGATGAAGTGCACACCCCAAATACAAAACTCATTTGGTAGACTTTGAATAATGCAACCATATCAAACAAACACCCTAATGAACTAACCTGAGCATGGACTGGTAGCCAATAGAGTTAGAGTAGTGAGAAATTGCAACCTAAAGTAAAAGAAAAACAAAGCTAAAACTGAAGATGAATGGCCACCGTCTGATAGGAAAATAGTATGCATAGTCTCAATGGCCAGAAAACTGCCAAAAGTGAAAACATGCATTTACTGAGGTTACCAACATTGCGTGACCAAGCTAGTGATTCTGTAATGTGTAACTAGCCAAACAACAGTGAGTAAATGATACACTAAGTAACTATGATTGACTCAAATAATAAGGATAATAATGTAAAGATGTAGATGGGCGGCGTACAGTTATATTGATACGGAATGGCATCACAAAAACAAGTTGCCAACTGCGGCACTCCAATATACGCGCATACAGGGGAACGTTGCGTATGTTTTTTTTTTTATTTTCCTCATTAGAAACTAGTTATACTGTTATGGGAATAGTGCATTGATGGTGGTGGTGGTCACTGCCCGCCTCGCAGCGTATCAGCCTCACCTTCAACAGGTCCCGCGTGCAAATCTCGGTCAGGCTGAATTACCTGGATAAGGTTGTTTCCAAGGTTGTCCCTTATCCTGAAAAACGAATGTCGGGTAACCCTAACCTCTGTGGATCATGGGCACATTAACCATCATTTCACCCATTTCATTCAATGTCCGATATGACTGAAATTTGGAGGACATAAATTAAAAAACATATTTTTCTTCTTCCTCCTAACTTTGTGCTAAATTCCTTAGTTATTAAATAATAATAATAATAATAATAATAATAATGAACTATTTACGTCAGTTAATTTGCGTCTTACTAGTTGGTTTGCTTACGTAATGTTGGTATCTTCCGCGTTAACATACTGTGGAAGTTGGCAACGGTTCAACTATGACGTCGGAGCCACGTTAACCGTACGTCGCCCAGGTGCATCTTTACGAATAATGAGATTAATGAGAATAACAAGGAAAACAATGTAGATTGTCCTCATTTCATTGTCATAGCGAATTTAAAATCTCTGCTGTTGGCAACAGCTTACTATGTGAGCTTTTCCGTGAATACCAGAAAATGGAACAAAATATTGCGACCATGTACAGAAATATGAAGAAACATAATTTCATAATTACAGCAAATGACGCGTTCAGACGGATCACTTGTAAAAGTGCAGAACGCAGATTAATATGAGAATGAGGATCTGCGCAGTTGGCAACAGCCTGTTAGGTTACGTCATCACGTATCCAATCAGACAAGATGTGTGGAAGCTTTACCACAAAATAACCTAGTCGTTTGGTTATGTTGGTATTTTCAGCAGCTGCGGCAACGTTATTCCCGTTAATCTACAGGATAATCTGTCTACGTTTTACATTCGATTACTCGCATCACTCGTGCGAAGAGCGGGAGGGAGACCAAAAAACATGTAACACGATTGCAAATAAAATGAGCTCAGTTGGTAAAATATATAATTTAGTGAACTTGTGAAGGTACGCTGATTGCTATCGTATGTACATTACAACGCGAATCCTTGGAATTAGCTTGGATTCGCCCAATGGAGGATTATACGGAACGATAAAATACATTTGTATCCGAAGTAATCCGTATATTAACTTAACATCAGAACACATACACAAATAATTATAAAACAATATATTATGTAGAATATTGTCCGACAATATATATCACAAGATCAAGAAACGAAACTACACAAACTCGAGTGTACAACTTTAGGTAAACGTGCATTAAGATGGCGTTGTACCATATCTCCCGTATTACAGAAATATCATTATAACATTGCTGAAATTCCACTTAAAACTTCCTAACACTTTTGAGGTAAAGTATACTGGAATTAAATACAAAATGTAAAATGTCCTACATAAAATTATAGGTATGTACTGTAAAATACGCTACAATTTCCAAACTACATTACCAAGCAAGCTTACCTTCTGATCCGCACTGAAGTCGCCAAAAGATTGAGTCACGAAGTGGCAGTGATTGGGCAAGACGTGAGAAAGACAGAGACGACAGAGACAGAAAATATCGCGCAGGTTCCCCAATTGTACCAGTCCAAATTCACCAACATGATTGCATCAAGTTCCGTCAAGGAGTGTTAAAGACACAGACTAATTAAGATTTAACAAAAACATTCTTTTATACTAAACTTTCCTAAGTGTCATCGGAAAAGCAAATTATATTTACAGATGCTGATACCTCCTGCTTCATTGATAATTACAATTTTAAATATATTCTGATTAAATAACACGAAGTTGCGCCAAACTCGCTTCACGAATTATCTGTTAACGTAAGTAACATTCACAGCTATACGGTGTAACCATCCATCTCATTCAGAGTGACAGGGATACAATTTTATAATCTGGCGTCCACTCGTCACTATTACGAATACCGAATAACTCTTTTGGAAGGTTATTAACTTTCCTTTACAATTATATTCACCGCAACATTTTTCATCGTCATGAAACAAGACCGAAGAACATAAATCTATCTCAAGATTATTGATTTTCCGTAACTATGGCTACTCTATTAATTTTGTGATTGGCCGATGTACTGCTACGTCACCGCTTCATGTAATACAATTACTACGGTCAGTCACAAAATTACACATATATTTGTTACATGGCTTTCTAAGTCATATCAGAAAACGATATTAATATAAAAAGTTCTAACTAAAACATATAGTTACAAATGCCCTCTTCAAAATATATCGAAAATAATTTTAACTTAAATACTTCAACAATGTGTTTCCATATATTTTGAAGAATGCCCCAAATTTAACAATTTGGTTTACAACAATGAACTATAAGATAAATATAACATACACAACATAAAACAATAAGAATACATTAAATGAAATACAATAATAAATGAACATTTAACAACTTAGCATTATTATAGCACGTTTTTTTAATATATATTTGTCTTTATGAGTGGGGTGTGCCCCGCCCCAAATTTGCATTAAGTATTTTTATAATTAACATTTTTAAATTATTCACATTGAACAAACATGCTATAACAATGTAAAGAATATTTTGACATAACAATTTGTAAACGAATATATGTATAATTAAAATAAAATAAATTATTGACAATTAATTAAGTGTGCGTTTTACACTTAAATATTCATGACTTGAACATGGAAGGCTTATACTTGTGTTCTAACCTTAAATATGCATATTCCGTTTGCCTATTTCAGTATGGCAATACGGTATTTACAATATATTCACAAAATTAGTGTACCATGTGTCGTGTTAAAGTGTTACATTACCGTGTGTATTGTGTAAGTCATGACAGGATACCTGAAGGTCTTGAAGTGCCACCATAGACTCTAGATATTGAAGATTGTCTCAGTGGCCTCAAAAACATCAGGTGGAATCTACCATACAGACTTCCATCAGTCCTCTTGACCTCAAATGTATGGTCCCCAAACTTGTTGGACATCACAAATGGTCCATCAAAAAGTAAGGCGAACTTTTCTGTTCTCTTCTTCTTGGCACTTGAGAGATGGTGCTGTCGAGCAAGTACCTCTTCACCTTTATGGGCATCCATCGTTTATTCGTCCTCTTGGTCCTCTTCTTGCTCCTTTCTGCTGCGACGAATATCCTTTGAAAGGCCAACTCTGCCTTCTCTTCTGGGGTTAGCTGTTTTCCTTTCGGAATGGGGGCGGAATCTTCCTGAATAAGGGTGTTGGTTCTTCTTCGAGCATCAACTCTGCTGGGGTGAATCCTGTCGTAGAATCCTTAGTAAAGCTGATATGATCTTCAATCTGTTGGCAGTATTTAACCCAACGTTTGTGGTTGGATTGACACATAATACGGAAAAAGTTGGTGACATTTCGAAGACTTCTTTCTATCTAGTTGCCCTGGGGAATGTATGCTGAAGAATGATACAGTTTTACTCCTAAATCCTTTAATGTTTGATTGAATTTCTTGCTCGTGTGGACTGAAGCATTATCTGACAGCAGAGCCGCTATTTTCCCGTACTTAGGAGTATGATCCTCTACAATCTTCTTTAAGCATGATTTTGAAGTAATTTTCTTCATGGGGTAGATTTTGATGAATTTTGTAAACGTGTCCTGAATCACAAAGATATATTTATAATTGTGATGTCCAGCTGGTAACTCACCATATCAGTCAATAGTTACCAGGGCATTTTTCTTATCCCTTATAATAGCTGGAGGTTCAACATCATATTTTACATTCAATGGCTTAGCCTTTTGGCAAAGAAAGCAGGTCAAAATGATATGCCTGAACTTCTGTATAAGTGTTTGACATATAAACACTGTTCAATAGCAGTTGCTGTTTTGGTAACGCCGACATGCATAAGCGAGGTATGGAAGGTTCTAATCGTTTCCACTTCCATGCTCTTAGGGATAAATATAAGATGTTATTTTGTCTTCCTATGCTCCATGTATTGTTACTGTTAATCTCAGATGCTGTATTAAATAAATGTGATAAATGAATGTCTTCCCTTTGAAGATTTCCCAAATTTCTAAGTTTCTATGCGAAAGAAGACGTTATAGTGAGGTTAAGTGCCATTAGTTTAAGTTGATGTGTAGGAATTGCTATCATCTCCGGTAAGGAGCGGTTTGCACGGATGCGTGAAAGTGCATCAGCGAAAACATTGTCTGACCCTGCAATGTGTTTTATTTCTATGTCATGAGATGTGATTTCATGAATGTATCGTGAAATCTTTGAATTTGTGAGTTTGCACTTATGAATAAAGGACAAACTGATGCGGTCTGTGTACAATATTATCTTCCAATTGAATACGTAATCCTTGAACTTAGATAAAGCGTAGTAAATACATGCAATTTCAAGTTCTGTGACACATGCATTGGACTCTGTTTTTGTCAGACTTCGTGAAGCTGTAGCTATTACATGATTATCTCCGTCCCAAACTTGGCATAAAACAGTTCTAAATGAAGTTTCAGAAGCATCTGTAAATATGTGGTATGGTAAATCTAGGATAGGACACTCCAGTAGAATAGATTCTTTGAATAAAGCTTTGCTTCGTTCGAACGCCGCCTGGTGACGTTCTTCCCACCTCCATTTTACTTCTTTCTTTAGAAGTTCTCTCAAGGGAGAGATGACTGCAGAATAATTAAAGATGAATTTCGACTGGTAATTGAGTATGCCTAGATATTTTCGAAGTTGCTTCTGTTTCTTAGGAGGTGGGATATCCTCAATAGCTTTTACACGTTCTGGGCTAGGTTTTATGCCGTCAGACGAAATTACATAACCTAAAACGTTTGCTTCTTTAACGAATAATCTGGATTTTCCAAAATTTATGGTCATTCCGCTCTCATGGAATTTTGATAGGATGTATTCCAAATGTTGTAGATGCGCTTCTAAATCTGTATCATAAATCAAGAAGTCCTCTGCATAATTTACAACGAATTCTTTCATCTCATTACCGAAAATTTCATGTAAAGCACGGAGTAGTGCTCCAGAACTAGTATTCAGTCCAAAACCGCACCTCCTAAAATGGTGTACACGATTCTCGTGTCTAAAACCTGTATATGGACGTACTGCTGGGTCAAAGCAATTTGAAGAACTGATTTATTGAGGCACATTGCACTGAAGTACTTAGATTTACCCATTAGGGCCAAAATTGAATTAACGCTAGGTGCGCGAAAGTGGTTCGGGAGTGTATATGAATTTAAGTATCTTGCATCAAGCGTCATTCGTACTTTTTGATTACTGGTAACCCAACACAAAGCACTGACATGAATAGATGTTGATAATTCTATTATATCATGCTTCAACAGTTCCTGGATTAATTTGTCTGCTTGTTTACGAATTGCATTTGGTACGGGGAGAAATTTGTGTGAATATGGTGGTAAACCCTTCACTACAAATGCGTGGACATACTTGTTGCACAATCCTATCCTCTTGGAAAATACTGGCTTATGTTTTCTAAGGATATTAGCTAGTTTCTGCATTTGGCTTAGGTTAAAAGTTTCCTCAAGCTTAACTTGGATAGGTGTTTCAAAGTTGTCTGGTGTATTGTTGTGTATGTACCTATCTTGTGTACCGATAAAATCATTTAATTCGTGTTCTCCAGGCTGATTACATCTGAAACAAGGCACTGTGTGACAAATATTAACTTCCATCTTCTCCTGGTCACATAGATATTGTGCAAAGTTTGTTAACTCTAACCCAACTTTGACTAAATAACAATAATTAATCGTAATGTATTCTACGAAAATTTTATCATCTTCTAAATTTCTCTCTTGCGTTATCTCGTCAATGGAGGAACTGTCTACCTCTAGCAGGGATAGCACAAAATAAATATTATTGTTTTTATAGACCAAGTGTGCCTTAAGAAATCTAAGGTGCAAGACCATGAAATCAGTAGATCGGTACCTATGATGATGTTAGTAACCTGTTTTGGTACAACTAGCTCATATCCGTCTAATATGAGCTGTAACATCACTTGGAAACGGATTCTTTCCTTTTTCTTGCCAATTGCAGTGGTGCAAGAAACCCCGCAGACTGGTAGATATATAAGTCTGCTGTTTACTTTTATCGCAGTGAAAAGTTCTTGATTAATGACAGTCATGGTACTACCACTGTCAACCATGGCATCGTACTCATTTCCCCATATATTTATCCTTGCATAAGGTGGATTTCCAATGTCTGTCATGTACTTGTGTGGGCTATCATTAATCCTTGCTTCTCTGTTAGCAAGTAAAGTTGCCAGGGAACTCCTATTTACTGTATTATGTGCCACCCAGATGGTACCCGGAGGTTCAATTCCATCTTGAGTTAGTTTTCCTGCAACTGGGGTTCAGCTACAGGGGGTACTATTATCTGTGTTGCATTGAGGTTAGGTGTGTCACTTGTGTTTTGTTCATTAGGTGGCGCTGGTTTTGTGTTGGCTAGCCTGCACTCTGTAAAAGCTTGCTTCGGGTAGCTTTCCTATTTCACTTCTCGTATCCTGCCATCATCTATTTACATTTTGCCTGTTATAGGGATGAGAGTAGTTTATATGTCTCCTCCCTCTATAAAAACCTCGGAAATTTAAGTTGTTGATCTGATGCGATCTTCCAAAGTTATTTCTATTTCCATTATTTTGGCAATTCCTGTTATAGTTGGTATTACTACGGCCGGAAGTTTGTTGGCCATTACCACTCCTTGGTTGCGATGAGTAGAGAGGGCTCCTCTGGTCATTAGATTGCGTGCCCCTTTCCCCGCGAATGTAATGCTCTTGCCTTTGGCTACCACGGGGAGAATTGAGGTTATGTTCACTCCATGGCATTCTATCTAATCTGTTATCGTTCTGGTGTTGGGAGTTGTGACCATTACGCTCCCTGTTTTCCCTGTTATTATTTCTAGCATCAGGTGGGATTACCTGTGCCTCAAATTCACGTAATAAGCTCAGAACATCTCCTATGTCGACCGGACGAGCAACTATTAAATTTTTACGGATACGTTCTGGGAAATGGCGAATGGCAGCAGTTATTATGTCCTGTTCATTCATACATGGTTCTATCTTCCTCGCTTTAGATGTGAGCATCATACAGTATTCCGTCAAGCTCTTATGAACTGCAGGATTAAATCTCCCTGTGGCCAATTCCACCCGGATAAGGTTCTGTCTGGCCGGGCTCCAGGATCGGGCCAAAAATCTAGTCCTGAATGTGGCGTAGTCCTCTAAGTCAACTCCAGTGGACTTAAACCATCTAAGGGCGTTACCCTTCAATGCGTCTTTAAAGTGTAAATATTCTTATTTCGGATGGGATTTCCTTTATCCCAAAATAATTCTCAAGTTCGCGAAGGAAATTTTTCACGCTGTCACCAGCGTCTTCGGCAAAAGATGGAATCTTAATTTCGTTTAGGATGCAACTCCTGTATTGGCATACTAGTGTTGAGGTTAGATTCCCTTCCTCCTGCGAGATTGGTTCGAATTCTAGGTTACCATGATCGTGACAGTGTTGTGTGTGTGTGTGTGTGTGTGTGTGTGTGTGTGTGTGTTTGTGTACGTGATGCATTAGGTCTTTGGCTACTTATACTAACATTGTCATAATTCTGATCACAGACAGGTACAGTTTCTGATGTCGCCTGAATTGCGAAGATCACACGTGTCAAATCATTAAGACTTTCTTTTTCTTTAAGTAAATTTGTATGCAAATGTTCTATTCTTTCTTGTAAATTAGACTGGTTTTCCACTACACTGCTTATTTGTGTGGTTTGGTTTCGCATTTCAGATGAAATATAGTTTACACTTGCATTATTGTCCAGATTTAAGTTAGCAATTTGATTTTCTAACTTTGAGTTAACATTTGTCTGTAAATTGCTTATTTCTTGGCTAACTAGTTCACTTAATACATTAGATTGGCAATTCTGTACAAATGCTAACCTCTCTTGTTGATCTCTTAGGTTAGTTATATCTTTCTCTTGTGATCCTAATTGACTATGCACGGCTTCGATGGATTGAGAGTATTCAGTTCTCAATGCCTCGAGTTTGCTTGCATTATCGTTAGAAACCCTAATTTGTTCCTCTGTTAAATCCTGTACGTTTCAACGAATAGAATTTGTTTCCGTAGAAAAGTGTTCCTGCATAGTTTCTATTCCATTATCTAGCAGTTCTGTGCTAGTAATCTAATTTTTAATTATGCTTAGCTCCAGATCAAGTTTATTACTAAGCATTGCATTCATATTATCTATCTTATCATCTAATTTGCTACTGAGTTCTGCATTCTGATTTTACATCTTCCTATTCAAATCTGCATTTTGACTTTCTGTCTTATTATTTACGTCTTCTATCTTATTACTTACATCTGCTATCTTATTGCTTACATCTCCTAACTTGCTACTGAGTTCTGCTATCATTTTCACTATCTGGTCTAAGGTACTTACATCTGGTGATTCGCTAACATGTCCCTCACCCTGTGCAAGCACGTTTGCTTCAATCACATGTCCACTAAACTTCTGGCGTTGATCCATCCTTTCCGGCAATTTAAGTCCACTTCGGAGTCTCATATATTAAAGTATTTTAACTTGCAGTTGGTCGTCTTGATTCTCTAACGATGTGCAGATGATAATTGGAAGTTTCCTTTGACCGTTGTGTAAATAATCTTGCTACCAATTCAAAGCCCGGAAGTTGGGACGCCAAATTTGTGGCGTTACATTCCAGCTTAATCTCTCTCCATCTTAATCGAGCCACACGTACAAGAATCAAATTTGTGGCGATATTCCTTCACTCGCAGCAAATAGGAAGCATGCCGACTGTTTTGAAGATCCAGGTCGAAATTTGATTAAATAATCAGTCATGAGATCTTTTCTCAGGTGTGAATTTTTGGTGACAGAAATAAAATTTTATATATCTTCTATTTCGTAATATATTTAATTGTATAATCCACTCGTTACTATTACGAATTTCGAATAACTCTTTTTGAAGGTTATTAACCTTCCTTTACAATTATACTCACCGCAACATTTTTCATCCTCATCAAACAAGATTGAAGAACCTATCTGTCTCAAGATTATTGATTTTCCGTAGCTATCGTTACTCCTCTATTAATTTTGTGATTGGCCGATGTACTGCTACGTCACCGCATTACGTAATGCAATTATTACTACGGCCAAACAAAAAACTACACATATATTTGATTTTAATATGTCATTACATGGCCTACTAAGTCATATCAGAAAACAATATTCATATAAAAAGTTCTAACTAAAACATATTGTTACAGACTATAACATTCTTTGGTACTAAACTTCCATAAATGTCATCGGAAAAGCAAAATATATTTTCAGATGCGAATACCTTCAACTTCATTGATCATTACAAGTTTAAATATTGTGACCTTGTGGGTTCGTAGACTTAAAAGTCCAATTTGCCGAAATTCTAAACGTTCTTCATTTCCGTCGAAATACACTGTTATATTCACACGTAACATTACATCACCAATACAACACAATTTTCCAGGGTCGATGACAATAACAAACAGCGTCCGGTTTACATCAGCTCTCGTTACAACAACACTCCTGTTACACAACTCAACTGACTCATCACTAGCCATGGATTCTTTTTATACACCCATTCATGAATTCCATAGCGAAGTTTCTCTAACATGTCACTAGAAATAACACGAATGTTCTAAAATGTAACTATATCGGTACCGGCAAGTCTTTCACCTCTGTGATAAACTATCCGTCTCTTTATGGTTAATTTTCGGCTCTTTGTGAACGCTAGCCGCCTATCAGTTCGTTTGTGTACACCAGGCGAGCGATTGTTAACTGCTTATGCAAGCTAGTGAAACATTATCGCCGTCTATTATCTATTTGTGCCGAAACTTTTATGGCTGTTGCCGCGACACTGCTCCCTCCTCAAGGCTGGTCGTCCCAAACTGCACCATCGCAGTGGGCCAGACGATCCAGGTGTACCACCATCTTCCCTCGGGGCACCTTCTGGATGCGGTAGACCACGTCGTTAATCCTCTTTACAACCCGGTACAGTCCTTGCCATGGTTGATGGAGCTTCCGGCATCGTCCCTTGGTCCGGGTAGGGTGGTACAACCAGACCGGGTCACCCTGCTGGAACCCTTGGCTGATGGCTTGCCTGTCATATCGGGTCTGCATGCAGTCGCTCTCCTTCTGGGTGTTCTGACGGGCCATCTCATGCATGTTGTGGAGATGGTCGCGATACCCATACCCGGAACACCACGCTCTCTCTTGTCTTCAGTGATCCCATTGGGCCCAGTACGACTTGTAGGTGGCATTCCTTGCGCTCGATTGCGGTTACGCGGACCACAGACTCGCACGTCCCCAGCTCCGTTCCGGCCTGGACGTCGTGATCGGTATCTGCCAGGTTGAACAGCCTCACCGACACCTCCTCTCGGCACGGCAATAATGTCCTGGCTACACAGAGTCCGTGCACAGGTGCCATCTGGTCCAGCATCATGTTATTCGTCCACTGGCCTTCCAGTCGCGCCGTCACCACAACCTCGGGGACCACCACATATTTCAAGATGACGCTGCAGATTCCAAGGCGCTCGTCGGGTTGCCGGGGTATCACATCTTCTCTACTGAGGCGCAGGACCTTCCTGCCGAAGTTGACCGTCGCCTCGTGGCTCCGGAGGGCATCCAATCCCAGTATCATCTCCTCAGCCACCTTCGCGACGAACACCTACAGACGTACGGCATTCCTTCCCAAGGTCAACTTCAGTAGGGCCTCCTTCTCCACAGGAAAGATGTCACCCGATACCGTCACAAGCTGGTATGGTTGGCTCAGCTTTCTCATCGGCAAACCCTTGGCCACGTCAGGTCTAATAATGATCACGTCTGCCACGGAGTCCACCAGCACGCGGCGCGGTTTCCCTGTCACCCTAAGGTCCGCGATGAGGCTATGATCCATACGCTGGCTGACGGTGCGCAGTGTCACTCGAGGGGATGGAGGTGATGGCGCCAACTTGCCCCTCTCCACGACCTCCCTTACTCGTTTTCCGGCTGCTCTTCCTGGTGTGGGCAGTCTCTCTTCTGGTGTCCCGGATTTCCACATCTTCAACACAGGCCACTAGGTCTACACCGGCGTCCCTCGGCTGGTCTTCTGTCTCCGGTGTAGCGGACGGTCCTGGTTCTGGACTTCGGGATAGCTGTCAATTTGGCCGCCATTATCCTTAATGCTGCCATTAGCACCTGGTGGATGGTTTTATAATCGCCGAGCATTAGGCGTTCACGAATCTCCGTGTCTCGTACCCCGTCAACGAATGTGTAGGCGGCTTCCCGGGATACGAACTCTAGTGGTAGGTCGACTAGGGCTTTGCTAGCCAGCTGCTTAATTGCCAGGGCGAATCCTGCAGTGTCTCCCCTGGCTGCTGTGACCTTCACTTCAGGAGCCACCGGTACGCTGCTGCTAAGCGGTGGTTTGCAAATCGGTTCTCCAGTGCCACCCAAATCTCATTATGTGCCGCCGCTGTCTGAACCGAATTCAGGACTTCCACGGTATGTCCCTGGAGACTGGCTATTAGTTGTGCGGCCTGTTCCTCTGGTGACCATTTGTTGTGTTTGGCCACCGTGTCGAACTGACGGCGGAAGACTTCGAAAGTTGTCTCGCCGTCGTATTTAGATCTATGACGCCAGGTTTTCGACGCGTTCACCCAGCTCCATGACGTCCTCCATTACGCCGTCTAACTGTTCTTCAAACTTTGCGGCGTTCGCCGCTTCCTTTTTGTGCTCAATTCGGTCATCTTCGTGGTCATTGTCGCGGCCAGGTTATTTGCCGTTTCCGTCTTTGCTGTCAATTCGGTCATCTTCGCAGTCAAATTGTTATTCGCCGTCTCCAAATTCTTTTCCATTTTCTCGGCGATGTTGTCATTTACTGTCTATTTCCGAGGTCACTTTGGCCTTCATTTCGATCATCTATCAGTTCCTTTGTGTACACTAGCTGCGCGATTGTTAACTACTTATGCAAGCTCGTGAAACATTATCCGCCGTCTATTATCTATTTGTGCCGAAACGTTAATGCCTGTTGCCACGACAATATATTCTGACTAAATAACAACAGGAACTTGCACCAAACTCACTTCCTTTGTTACTACAACTTGTAGCCCAAAGCTATTTTACAAACATCTTCACTTTTTCCGTATACCTACACAGAGTAAAGATGTGTCAGTCCGTAGCACTGTGCTTTTATATCTCTATGTCGTACAATTAGCTCATGCTATACGTTGCTTTATACAAATACAGAAACTTTACTTATAACCACTTAACCCTTCCGATTTGGGATTTTTAAAATAACTTCTTATTACACATTAGACGTATTTAATCTTCTTCTAATTCAAGTAACTAAAATTTTAATCACTAAGTGGCTCTAATAATTATCCATAACTGGTTTCAAATATTAGGGTACATACTATTTCTCAAATTAAAAAGGATAAAAAAGGATTTTAACCGCTCTAAAATTACAGAGAGATTTTAACAGGCAAAGGAACAGATATATCTTTGTCACTTGGAACAATAATTAATTGTACAAATCTGATGAAAGCATATTTTAGCATTGACCATTTTCATCATCACTACAAAAAGTTTGTGAATGGATATTGTCACCCAGTTATCGGGAAGCACCACATACAACAGCTGAGAAGGGGCCGGAGGCTACGCCACGCCCACTCATCTGTCTCCTGTCACTAACTGAGGGGTGATTTGCGGTAGTGTCACCGGTCCCTCGATGTTTCTCTCCCCTTCTCCGGTGGTCTGGAACGTTCGGTAATTAGAGACTTCTAGAAAAACACTGACATTCCTATAAAAAGGGTTTCAGAGAGACAGTGTTTAGTGTTTGACGTGCTAGTGAAGTAGCGCCGTGTACGTGCATCGGAACGATAACGGACGAACTGGTGAATCGTAATTTGTGTGCATTACGTAATTTTGTGTAACTGGCAAGTGTTTAACTGTAAGTCGGTGGAAATAAAGAACATTTTTGAGTGGTGAAATTGGACTTTTTATTTCACGAACCCACAAAGTCACACTGGTGTCAGGAAGCGGGAAGATAACATCACCGAACATTACAGCCATGGAATCCGCATTGGAAATGCTTTTGGCGAAGATGAACGAGTTAACAGAGAAAACAGAAGCGGCAAACAACAGCCTCACCGCCGAGTTGAAACAAGTGAAGACGGCCAACGACAACATCACCGCGGAACTGAAACAAATGAAGACGGCCAACGACAACATCACCGCGGAACTGAAACAAATGAAGACGGCCAACGACAACATCACCGAGAAGATGGAAGAAATGAAGGCCGAATTAACAGCGAAGACGGAAACGGCTAACAGCAACTTGGCCACGACAATGACCTCAAAGATGGCCGAACTGACCACGGAAATGAAGGTGGCGAACGAGGCTCTCGCCGCCAAATTTGAAGAACAGTTGGCCGGCGTGAGGGATGACGTGACGGAGCTGGGCAAGCGGATGGGCCAAGTGGACGAGCGCGTCGAGGACCTAGCGAGCCGCGTTAACGACCTGGAAGGGAAAGCCGACAGCAGCGTGAAGTCCCTGAACGCCATGGTGGAGGACGTCGTCGGCAGGAAGCTGAAGGATTTGAAGGCCGACTCGCCGGGACGCGACACAACATCTGCGCGCGTCAAACCTCCCAAGTATGACGGCGCGTCAACGTTTGAGGTCTTCCGCCGCCAGTTCGACACAGTGGCCAAGCACAACGGATGGTCACTGGAGGAGGAGGCCACACAGTTAATAGCCAGCCTCCAGGGAAGAGCCGCGGAAGTCCTAAACGCGGTGCAGACGACGGCGGCGCCCAAGGACATCTGGGAAGCCCTGGAGGATCGCTTCGGGAACCACCGCTTAGCCGCAGCATACCGCAGCCAGCTAAAGGCAAGGTCACAGCAGCCGGGGGAGACGCTGCAGGAGTTCGCCATTGCGATCGAGCAGCTGGCTAGCAAGGCCTTGGTTGACCTGCCACTGGAGTTCGTATCCCGGGAAGCCGCCTACAATTTTGTCGACGGGGTACGGGACACAGAGATTCGTCAGCGCCTAATGCTCGGGGAATATAAAACCATCCACGAGGCGCTGACAGCGGCATTAAGGATGGAGGCGGCCAAAATAACATCCATCCCGACGTCGAGAACGAGGAGTGTCCGCTACGCCGGAGACAGAAGACCAGCTGAGGGACGCCGGCGAACACCTAGTGGCCTGTGTTGGGGGTGTGGACAGCCCGGACACCTGCAGAGAGACTGCCCACACCAGGAAGAGCAGCCGGAAAACGAGTAAGGGCCGTCGTGGAGAGGGGCACGTCGGCGCCATCACCACCATCCCCTCGAGTGACACTGCGCGCCGTCAGCCGACGTATGGATGACAGCCTCATCGCGGACGGTTGGATAAGAGGAAAGCCGTGCCGCGTGCTGGTGGACACCGGGGCGGCCGTGACCATCATCAGACCTGACGTGGCGAAGGGTTTGCCGACAAGGAAGCCAAGCCGGCCATACCAGCTTGTCACGGCATCGGGCGACACCTTGCCTGTGGAGAGGGAGGCCCTGCTGGAGCTGAACTTGGGACGGAGTGCCGTGCGTCTGTGGGTGTTCGTCGCGAAGGTGGCTGAGGAGGTGATTCTGGGACTGGATGCCCTCAGGAGCCACGAGGCGACGGTCGACGTCGGCAAGAAGGTCCTGCGGCTTAACGGAGAAGAGGTTATACTCCGTCAACCCGAAGAGCGCCTTGGAATTTGCAGGGTCGTCTTGGACGAAGACGTGGTTGTCCCCGCAAGGAGCGAGGTGGTGGTGACGGCGCGACTGGAGGGCCAGAGAACCAGGAACATTATGCTGGACCAGAAGACGCCTGTAAACGGACTGTGTGTAGCCAGGGCATTGCTGCCGTGCCGAGAGGAGGTGCCCGTGAGACTGCTAAATCCTACGGACGCCGATCACGACGTCCAGTCCGGGACGGAGTTGGGAATGTGCGAGCCCGTGGTGAGCGTAACAGCTATCGACGAGACACAGGAGCCGGCGCCGAAGCAACACCTGGGGCCCCGGCTAGAAGGCTTGGTGGAGAGGGCGGCCGACCACCTGACCACAGAACAGCTGGAGAAGGTTCGACAACTGCTAAGGCGGTATCAGCGCGTCTTCAGCCAAGGTGATAGTGACTACGGCCGCACGGACAAAGTGCTTCACCGCATCGACACCGGGGACGCCCGGCCTATTCGGCAACCACATAGACGCGTTCCGCTGGCGAAGCAAGCGGCGGTACGAGACATGCTGGAGGACATGAGATCCAGGGGAGTGATTGAAGAGTCTGACAGCCCTTGGTGTTCCCCTGTAGTCTTGGTGACAAAGAAGAACGGCGAGCTGCGCTTCTGCGTAGACTACAGAAAGTTGAACGCCGTCACCCGGAAGGACTGTTTTCCCTTACCCCGGATTGACGACACCCTGGACACGCTAGCTGGTGCACAGTGGTTCTCGACCCTGGACCTGAAGTCGGGCTACTGGCAGGTAGCTCTAGACCCGAGAGACAAGGAGAAGACTGCATTCTCGACGGGCCAAGGGCTCTGGCAGTTCACGGTTATGCCCTTTGGCCTCTGCAACGCACCAGCTACCTTCCAGCGGCTTATGGAGTCAGTGATGAGAGGGCTGACTTACGATGCCTGCCTGCTATACCTGGACGACATCATCATCGTCGGGAAGACTTTTGAAGATCACCTCGAGAACCTGAGTAAGGTGCTACAGAGACTGCAAGCGACCAACTTGAAGCTGAACGCGAAGAAGTGCCAGCTCTTTCGCAAGGAAGTTAACTACTTGGGCCACATAGTCTCGGCAACCGGAGTGGCCACAGACCCGGAGAAGACACAGGCTGTGAGAGATTGGCCTCGCCCAAAGGATGGGAAAGAGTTGCGCAGTTTCCTGGGGCTGTGCAGTTATTACCGCCGCTTCATAAAGGGGTTCTCCAACATCGCAAAACCCCTCACCCGCCTGACGGAGGAACACCGGCCTTTTGTGTGGACAGAGGACGCCGAAAACGCTTTCCAGCACCTAAAGGAGACCCTGTGCAGTGCTCCAATTTTGGGTTTCCCACAACCGGGTGGCGCCTTCATTGTGGACACCGACGCCAGCGACCATTGCATTGGAGGTGTCCTATCGCAGATCCAGGACGGCCATGAGCGGGTGATAGCCTACTTCAGCAAGACGCTATCCAAGGCAGAGAAGAACTACTGCGTCACCCGACGGGAGTTACTGGCGGTAGTAAAGACATTGGAGCACTTCCACAAGTACCTGTACGGTCAGCCATTCCACCTGAGGACTGACCATTCCGCCCTAACCTGGCTATTGAGCTTTAAGAACCTGGAAGGCCACACAGCACGTTGGGTCCAGAGGCTACAGGAGTACGACTTCACCTCGGAACATCGTAGAGGGAAGAGCCACGGTAACGCTGACGCCATGTCCCGAAGACCCTGTCCGGAAGAGTGCGGCCAGTGTACAAGAGTGGAGGAGAAGGAGCGTGCCGCAGCAGTCCGAGTAGTCACGGCAATACCTGCGGATGGCTGGGATAGCACAGGCCTGAGGAGGGAGCAGCTGGCGGACGCAGACTTGGGGCCACTCTTGAGGGAAGTGGAGGCAGGGACGAGACCAACCTGGGAGGACATCGCACCGAGGAGCGCCACCTACAAGTCGTATTGGGCCCAATGGGACTCGTTGAAGACCAGAGAGGGCGTGCTGTTCCGGGTATGGGAGTCACCCGATGGGAAGACGCAGAGAGAACAGTTAGTACTTCCCCGGAGTAAGGTCCCGGAACTCTTGGAGGAAGTGCACGCTGGTACTTCGGGAGGACACCTGGGAGCGAACCGAACGATCGACAAACTTCGGCAGCGATACTACTGGCTGAGACTCCGAGCAGATGCTGAGAGATGGTGCCGTCAGTGTCACGTGTGCGCGGCGAGTCGTGGCCCCCAGACTAGGAGCCGGGGTCGCATGCAGCAGTACAACGTCGGAGCCCCGTTCGAACGGATCGCCGTTGACATTGCTGGACCGTTCCCAGTTTCCGACCGAGGCAACAAGTACCTAATGGTGGTCGTGGACTACTTCACCAAGTGGCCGGAGGTGTATGCCATCCCAAACCAAGATGCAAAGACAATCACAGACTGCCTCGTGGAGCAAGTGTTCTGCCGATTTGGGATGCCGATAGAGCTACACAGTGACCAGGGTACCAACTTTGAGTCCAACCTAATGAAGGAGGCACTACAAAGGCTTGGGGTGAACAAGACCCGCACGACACCGCTACATCCCCAGTCGGATGGCATGGTCGAAAGGTACATCAAGACCTTAGAGGAACACCTGAGGAAGGTCGTGGCCAGCCATCAGCGAGACTGGGACGTCAAGGTGCCACTGTTCTTGCTGGCCTACCGCTCATCTACACACGACACAACTGGGATGACGCCAGCCAGCTTAATGTTCGGCCGAGAGTTACGCCTCCCTTGTGACCTGGCTTTTGGAAGCCCTCCGGAAGTGAAACAGCCAGCGACCGAGTATGTGGAGAACTTGGTGGGCCATCTCCACGACATGCACGAGATGGCTCGCCAGAACATCCAGAAGGCGAGCGACCGCATGAAGACCAGGTATAACAGGCAAGCCAACAGCCAAGGGTTCCAGCAAGGTGACCTAGTCTGGTTGTACCGTCCTACCCGGACCAAGGGACGGTGCCCGAAGCTCCAGCAGCCATGGCAAGGACCGTACCGGGTGGTGAAGAGGATTAACGACGTGGTCTACCGCATCCAGAAGGTTCCCCGAGGGAAGATGTTGGTGGTACACCTGGATCGTCTAGCCCGCTATGATGGTGCTGTTCGGGACGACCAGCTTTGAGGAGGGAGCAGTGTCACCCAGTTATCGGGAAGCACCACATACAACAGCTGAGAAGGGGCCGGAGGCTACGCCACGCCCACTCATCTGTCTCCTGTCACTAACTGAGGGGTGATTTGCGGTAGTGTCACCGGTCCCTCGATGTTTCTCTCCCCTTCTCCGGTGGTCTGGAACGTTCGGTAATTAGAGACTTCTAGAAAAACACTGACATTCCTATAAAAAGGGTTTCAGAGAGACAGTGTTTAGTGTTTGACGTGCTAGTGAAGTAGCGCCGTGTACGTGCATCGGAACGATAACGGACGAACTGGTGAATCGTAATTTGTGTGCATTACGTAATTTTGTGTAACTGGCAAGTGTTTAACTGTAAGTCGGTGGAAATAAAGAACATTTTTGAGTGGTGAAATTGGACTTTTTATTTCACGAACCCACAAAGTCACAATATATTTACTGCAGATGTTTTTCATGGGATTTAAACACAAACTGTTTACACGTGGAACAGAAACATTTGGTTTTCTTGTAAGCATTTCTTGGCCAAACTGTTCTGATTTGTGTATATCGTTTTGAACTGCTTTGAACTCCGTATTTGAGATTTTTGCTGCCTTTATCCAGATGGATCTTGAAATTACTGCGTTTGAAGTTTTGGAAACCTGAGGACGCACAAACTCATGTCCCAGCTGCCTTATAGATCGCCTTCTTTTCACAGCAAAATTGAGAATGTTGCACATTATATAACCTGAGCATTCATGCAAGCAACATTAACTTTCGAAAGAACACCGTCAATTGTCATCGTTTTGTTGTTCTTGCTACGGTGTACATATGTTGCACACATCTTCTCAACTGTGTCAACGCCGCCTTTTGTAAGGTTGCAGAAGGTAATTGTCTGCGACTTTTTCTCGTCACCTGTTTTAGCATTACTACTCTTGGAACTTGGATGCATTGTTGATAGCATTATGACAATTTTTACGTTCCTTTGGTAAATATGAATGAGAAGTGATATCCCCTTTGTAAGCGAAAAATGTACTTGCAGCTTTTGTCCCTCTTATGGTAGTTAATTCTTTAGGAAGCTGAGGCTTATTTTTTATTTTATAGTTTAATCGTTTCTTCAGTATTTCTTCAGCAAGCAACATACAAGTGTACCAAATGTCTGTTGTGATGTTTCGGTCAGGTTCTTGAATCGACTCAGTAAGTATCAAAACATCGTCTTTGTATGGATTAGAAACTAGGAAGGGGCCCTTTGGCTTACTTCCGGCATACACTTCCATTTGAGATTATATCAAGCACCTGCATTACATATTAACTGTATCTTGATTCCATATTTAGCAGACTTACATGCAATAAACACTATAAAGGGACATTTACCTCTGAAGGGCGTCGTGTCACTTGTACAGTAACTGATAAATCTGTATGTATTTCTGCAGTTGTCGCTCAACAACATGATTACTTTGCGATTTTATAATTCACTGAATTATGTGAATAATACAGTTAACCTCCCGTCTTGAAACATTCAAGTCAGTCGTCAATTGTACTTCTTTGCTCCTCGTTTTAAATTTACGTAATAAGGCGACGAAGTTGTTTTGTGCTTCTACTGTGACACATGCATTTGAATTAACTTTTCCCACGTGACATCTTTCTTTTACATTCACCAAAACCGTCATCTGATTTTCCACGATACCCTTATACTTCGTCACCAATTCAATTAACATTTCTTTCTCCATCGATGAAAAGTTTGTCTCACAGCTTTTGTTTACGATGTTGTTTACCCGCCATTTTTCAGCCGTGTGCAGACAAAAATTAAAACAAAAGCGCATCACAGTAGGTTCAGAAAAATACGACTCATCCATAGCGTTCTATAGGTGTAATATTTACACGTTTCTTGGCTTTAACACGTGTTTGTTAATATTTTCAGAAAATAGGTTGGTGAAATGCAAGATATTTAACAGCCTTGTTAGTGCAATGACAATTGTTACGTTACATTTTTGCTTACAATGTCCTCAATTGCTTAATTCCGGTACATTCCACACAACTTGTGAAACACGTTCAATAAATTGCTTTCACCACTTTTTAACGATTTACCTCTGTGATGTCTAAATATTGCACGGAAGCAGCCTTGTTGTGTATCTGATTCTCTCTTCCTTCTCCCTTTGAACTGCGCAAGCGCAGCGTGCACTCACATAAATACAAATGACACATTTAGCAAATAATATAACAATTAATTACTGCTTGACTGTTTCATTAGTAATAATGTGATGTTTAGATATTTTCCATTAGATGTCAAGTTCTTCGAAATTATATGGAACTATATTTTTCATTTACATTGAGTTACACGGCTAAACAGCCAATGACGTCGAACACGTACTTTTGTTTACATCACCACATAAAATAAGGACACCGCCGGTTTATATTAAAGTGAGATTTACAAAGTATTTGGAAATACAGTACAATAATTTGGCAAAATTAATTATTGAATATATTGGCTCTTAAGTTTCTCTAAATTCCTATTTGACATTTTAAATACTTTTTCATGATCCTCAAGGTAAAAACACTTATTCTAGAGCTAATTAAGGCAGTTAAACAGTTTGTTGTTAAAACACATTTTAAGGCAGTATCAATACACAGTGTCCTGCTCCCTGGCGTAATGGACTGCCCCAGTGCTTTGGTTCGCTGCCACGGTATGCACCCGACTTCCATCCCCCACCCCCCTGGTAGGGTGCGGATTTTAAGTCCCGGGTATAGGACAGGTGCCCACTCAACGTGAGGAAATTGAGGACCTACGATAGATAGCGAACCCTGATCTAGAAAGTCAACTTTCCGGCTAATACTGACCACATCTATGTGACAGTGAGGCCAGCAGTCAACTCGGCCGGCAGTAGGGCGCTGTTACACCATGGATTATGTTTACTTCTTTATCAGTACACAGGTTCAAATAATGTGATATATACCGATATAAGATAATACCGCACAGACACTGGAAATAATGCTCAAATATATCCAGCGGGTCCATGGAGCTTAGAGCTACCGACATTCGTCTTTAAGGATAAAGGAAAACCCCGGAAATACCTCATTCAGATAACTCACCCTGATCGAGATTCGAACCTGGGGACCCTTTGAACCTGAGGCAGACACGCTACCATCTACGCTACCGAGGCAGGCAGTACAAATGTGATACAGCTCAAATTTTGTCAATTTAACTTTGATACATAGAAAATATATCACATCAAATGTCCCTTGCGACAAAATAACTTAAATTTTGGTCCAATATTTCAACATGCTCCCAATACCTCCATTTGTATAATTAGCTCTATGTTTCACCGTCTAAATAACTTTAGGCTTAAGAAATTTGTAACGCTATGAATATGGCTTTTTTGCCCAGAATTTGAAAGTATTTGTGTTTTGAAGTGAAGAAAGTATGCTTAAATGCATCTCACAATAAAACCCAGGGCAACTATTCACTGTGTCTCTGTGAACGAGTGTAGCAAGTTTCATTAGTTTAAAATCAAAACTGTGGTAGGCGATACTGAACACGTCTGAACTTGCCTGGTTCTCACAGGCGGGAACCAGGAGTACCAACAATGAAACTACTAATAGTTTGTACGTATGAGAAAATAAACCTGACTTACAAATTTTGAGGCCCTTGATGCACAGAATGACGGTTGGTAGAAAGAAACAAAATAGTGAAATTTCCTGTTTTGTCGATACTCTTTTTTTATACATACATAGACTGCCCTTAACGTGTTCAATTGCAAATGATCACAACACACGCACAGAAAGACGAACTCATACACATGTAAACCAAGGGAAATTGTCACAAAATGCAAAGAAACTTGCCAGTACAAGATCTCTAACTGTCGTAACCTTATATAAAATAACAGCAACATTTACGTCAAAGCATTCTCTTTGTGCAGCGTTATTAGAAGAGAAACAAACACCAAGGGATTGTGTTTACTGCAGCATTTGCCTAACTCACTTGTCCCACGTAATGCCAAGCACATGTTAGAATATTGGAAACCAAGGTTTAGCATCTAACGTCATGGAAACGTCTTAATTCTAATGGGTCCTTCTAATGGTTACTATGACAACCGTTATGACGTCCTCATCCTGTCCCATTTATTTACAGCATTTTACCATGTGCATACTGTCAATCACATTCTAGTTTGGCGACCAGTATAGTTATTTTTACTGAAACAAGAATACAAATGTACATCTTCTATTGCATTTCAGTTGATGGTAATGTGCTTTTTAAACAGCAAAAGAAGATTAATCATTAAGAGAGAAACTTCCATACAGAGTGTACATATGATAAAACATTTATTAGCAGTATTTTCTTCATATTCCTTTAAATAATATATGTTGCATATCATATATTTGGATGAGTGATATTTGCACATAACAGATGTATGGGTGTGTGAAATAATACAAAGAGTAATAAACTAACATACAAAGTAATAATTTAAACTAACTCATTTATACTAATTAATACAAATTCCTTGATCAACCTCAGTTACTCTGGAACTGAATTATCGCAATAGAACTTAAAACGTATCACACAACTGTAAACACGTGAATAAAACAACTGATATTTAGTGATATACAAAGCTTTCATCTGATACATATTTGGCTTTCTTACATTACTGCTATATACAGCAGATGTAACCACAAATATAATTAACATAGATGAGCTTACTGATCCAGAGAAGTGTAGCGTAATGGTTATTTTGTTTTTTCTAACATCAGATACTAACATTTCAAGAACATGTAAACTATATGTTACCTGTACACTTAATTTTTTTTAATATATAATTTAAAAGTTTGCACTGAAGTCAGCACCGTGACAATTGCAGCAGAGTGCAAAGGTACAACTCGAGATGAATAACTTTCTCGGCATTTCTTCTTGGTATACCATCTAATACTCATGCAGGGAGAATTGCTTTACAAACAGTTAATCATCCGCTAGTCACACAAGGTCTGGGAGGACCCTGGTTTAATTTAAATGTATTTTATTTAAATGTACTTTATTTAAATACACAGCATTAAGTATTCGAGCACTAACAAAGATGAAAGCTCCTGTGGCCTTCAAGAAGAGACACCATGCTTGAGTGGTTTATGTCCAAGCATTTAACTTTTTACATTACATTTGTTAGACAATGCCTTCCTGTTTTAGTGTTAGACATGATCTTATCAATAATATCTTTGTCAAAGTAGAAACGAGGACTTATCAAAGAACACACCAGTTTTTGACCATACAAATTAATGTACGTCAGGAGCAAAAACTTACTACCAAGTATTATGAGGTTATTAAATATAACTCTGTATCTTATGGAACATACCACTCCAGAAAAATAGTTATGAAACAAATAAATTGGCAAAAGAGATGGAGGGAATATTGATATGGCTCTTATGTGAAGCAGTTTTGAAATAAGAACACAAGAGCTCTAAATCTTATTAAATTGTATTTCCAGCAGTTATGTTTACATAACATTCTCTAATCATTTACTAGCTTCTATAAACTATTTTATATATATTTATTTTCTAACCATTAATATTAATGAACATTATGGTATCACTAGCTGTGATAAGAAATTTTGTTGGAAATACAAAATGGATGTAACAGAAGTCTGTCAAACACATTCTTAAAACACAGGAAAATCTAAGTTACATTCGAAAATCTTTATTCGGTCCATAAAACTAAATGACAGCACTTCAATTAAGAATAATGTAGGACACATTGCATAAATATCAACACATATATCAGAAATGTAGGACTGTCCTTTCCACCCCAAAAATATTGAAAACTAAATTTTTAAAAACATGCTGGAAGCATCTGTCCACCTTGGTATTATAACCAATTATACAAAAGTACAAAAAATCATTCTAATAAGGAGAAATTCAACATACATGCATATTAAACTAATACATTTGATGAACATCTGTTTTAACTGAGAATATTAGATTCACTTAAAAAAAAAATAAGACATTAATAGTACAAGTACTGCATCCTTATGGAAATGTCAAGTGCTTGGAAAATAAAGAAGCTAATCATATTTATCAACTTATGCCTTTCGGCTACATTTAACTGTCTAGTCCTCAGTTGAAGGACAAGAAAACCCTGTCCTATGTAATTTTTTCACAGCATACAATGTCTGTTCAGCCTGATATGTCCACATGCCAGATCAAGTTTACTAAAGAGTACTCTGATAATTACATTACTAAACACTTGAAGTTGCAGTAAAAGAATTTGTGTCTGTTAAAGATAATAAACATATTTCAAATGTTAATGAGTTAGGGTGTCTCACTGAGAACTCTTTGTAGTACATATATGAACACTGAACAAACTTAGAGTGAAGATGTAATGTGCATATAATGCAATAACAGTTACTGTGAGTTTCATTAAATATGATTAACACAGATTGAGATATCATTAGAAATCCAATAATTAATATAGACACAAATTAACCTGCAAAACAAAATGACAAGTACATCATGAAAACCTGATGTTTGTGTGAAGAAAAACAGTTTGTAATCAGTAATACATTCAGTTTATAAAATGGCTGTGCTATGTGGCTGTTATAATCGGATATAAGAGGAACTGCAATGGTGGCTGTTATCCTAGAGCTAAGTGTATAGGTTGACACTTCTCTCAGGTAGACATATTCCAAGTAAATATTCTAGCTCTTCAAGTATTCACAAAGTGATGTGTGACCTTGTGCTTGTGCATATGACAAAGGGCTTCTGCCATTCCTATCATGTATAGTAACTGAAGCACCACGAGAAATAAGAAGCTGTACAGTATCAATATGTCCTTTATAACAAGCCCTGTGTAGAGGAGTGGCACCCTCATCATTCTTATCATTAACATTTGCCCCCTTGTCCAGAAGATATTCACATATTGCTGTACGTCCTTGGTCTGATGCACGATATAGAGGAGTAAATTTATAAAAGTTAGTTATGTTAACAGAAGCACCACGAGCAATAAGAAACTTTACCATATCAATATTTCCGAAATAACAAGCCTCGTGTAGCGGAGTGTTATCCCGATCATCCTGATCATTAACATCTGCGCCCTTGTCCAGAAGATATTCACAAACTGTAAAATGCCCACGTTCTGCTGCAATATGAAGCAGAGAGTAACCATGAACATCTACTAGTGATTGTTCTACATCTGTTATAAACTTAAATAGTTCTTCAACTCTTGTAGCAACATTTTGTGTAGCATCTCTGTTTGGTACATTCACCGGAAACTGCAATAGAAGAAAACATCAATCACTAATTGCAACAGTATTAATCCAGTGCCCAGAAGCAGGACATGCTGATAGTCTACACATCACTAATGAATGCAGTAAAATATCATCATGAATAAACAGTGTACATGTGTTCAAGTGATATACTCATTCACTGCATGTGTATTAATAACAGCATTTACAAGGTTACTTTTCAAATTATTACTGTGTAATACATAAAAATTAAAGCTACTGGCATTTCAGCAATACAAATATTACAATAAAGTATAATTTGCAAGCAGCTTTACTGATCCTTTATTATATCTTAAAAATATTTTATTTTAATATTACAGTGTAGTGTACTGCTTGAACATGTGCTATGATTTATTTGCATTACATGTTTTACACAGAGGTAAAGTGTATACTTTCCTGAACATTGTACGTAATTACGTTTTGGTATGATCTGGGTTTACATCTGAACCACAGCAAGTATCGCTTTAATCAGAACTTGCTAACCATGATTGTAGCACTGGGATTAGAAATGATTGCTTTGTATGTGTGACCACTTTTTTAATACTGCTGTATGTGAATATGTACATAGTAGTTTCTTTAAAAATAAATTTCAAATAAAATTACAAGTTTTATCAAAATTCCGGGTGCTGAATTCATTAGATCAGCTCTACTCTATGCTTAAAGGAATGTCAATTTGGACACTTGATTAATACATCCCATGGTAAATTATGCTGGTTCTTCTTATGAATTATCATAATTGTACTTTAATACCCAATTTCACCAAAAGATATTAAAATTTACATTATCAAATGAAACGTAATAATTGTTACATTCCCTGTGAATGTGGGACACCATATATAGGACAAACTGGAAGGACCATTGCTACCAGAATAAACAAACATGAAGAAAGCAATTGTTTAATGCATCCTGAGAAGTCCAGAATGGCAGAGCATTGCTTTGTTAACAATCATAGAGTGAACTTTCGGGAGACGACCATCTTGGCAAATTTCAACAGTTACTGGGAGCTGAGAATAAAGGAGGCTTTGGCCCTTTCCTGCTAGAGCACGCTTAATTGTGATGCTGGATTTCAGTTCAGCCTTAAAAATGGAAAACAGTCAGCTTAAGAAGCACAGAGCTATACAACTTGATCATCAAGTATTTATGTTTCTTTCACCTAATTAGTTTTCTACTCACACCATCTCCCGGCCCACCTCGGTAGCATAGATGGTAGCATATCTGCCTCACATTGAAGAGGTCCCAAGTTCGAATCTCAGTCAGGGGGAGTTACCTGGTTAAGCTCTTTTCCGGTTTTTTCCCCTAATCCTGTATGGTGAATGTCGGGTAGCTCTAAGCTCCATGGTCCTTGGACTCATTTGAGCATCATTTCAGCCAGTTCATTCCCCGTTCGATATGACTTAACATTGGAGGATGTAAATTACAAAAAACATCTCCTGACCTGGCATTTAGTTTACTGCAAACAATGTTTTGTTCAGAGATGCGAGTATTGGTAGTGTTTTTTATGTTGATATTTGTGTTATATCTATTTTGTGGTTATAAAAATATCCTAATGATGGGAGCGATATATGCTCCAAAAATGGCAATTTCTAATAGTGTTTTCACCTCACTTGTTTCCCAAGAGTATCTTCAACATATTCGACTCCGGGAAAGCTTCACGTCTTATTTTAATTGTAATGGAGTTAACAAAAGTGTTATCTTGCATTTCACCAACTTGTTTTCTGAAAATGTTAACAAACATATGTTAACGACGAGAGACTTGTAGATATTACAAATACAGAAGGCTGTGGATGAATCTTATTATTTCCTGAACGTACTGCAGTGCGCTTTTGTTTTTATTTTTGTTTACACAGCTGAAAAAATGGCGGGTGAACAAAATCAGAAGAGAAGCCATGCACAAATTTCTCATCAATGGAGATTTTTTGTTGTTGAAATGTTACATCCTCCAACATTGTCATATCTGATGGTGAATGAATTGGGTGAAATGAAGCTCAAATGTGTACAGGGTCCATGGAGCTAAGAGCTGCCCAACATTCGTCCTTATGAATAAGGGAAAACCTGGAAAAACCTTACCCAGGTAACCCACTCTGAGCGAGATTCCAACTCGGGGACCTCTTAAACGTCAGGCAGACACGTTACTATCTACGCTACCAAGGAGAAAGAATTGTTCGTTGAATTAGTAACTAAATATCAGGAGGATATTGAGGAAAATAAGAGGACAGATGCAGTAAATGTGAATGCCATTCAGACGGTCTAAGTAATTTAATGTAATTTTATCTCCTTGTTTAAACATAATCTCATTTCAAATAAAATTTTGTTGCATATTTAAGTTTACACAGTTCCCTCTTAACAGAGTTTCCAAACTGTATTGCTAGTGAAATCTGAATCCCAGAGGTTTGTGTTAAACTCAAAAATTTTATTACCTTTTGTATTATCTCTTGGGGCCTATAATTTGATATTATAATACAAATTACACTTTTATAATGATATAGGTGTTTAAAAATACAACAGTAGCCATGCTTACCGCTAGCAGATAGTTATAAATGTGTAGTTCCTAGTAGATATTTTATTACGGTTGGTATTGTGCTTGACCCATTCAACCAAGTTTCAAACATTGCAAATGCAAAGTGCAACATAAGAAATAAGCATGATACAAAAACTATTAGATTTAATGTCGTCAACATGGTTTACAACATATATACCGTACAGATTATAAGGGTCACAAAGTTAAACACGATCCTTAATAAAAGATAAAGATAGCCTGTGGTTACCCTTTAAAAGTCAAGGGCCTAACTACCTGACGTTAGGGAGAGCTTAGCTCAACTTATATGGTGAGCAAATCCTTATAGGTTACTAATTATCGGATTGCAATTTGTCTTTGGCTCGCAAGTGAACTAATAGCAACAATAAATATATTAGCAACTAAAATACAAGCAATAAAAATTGGAAGGGAAAAAACAACCAATGAGACGTTTTGAACCTGGCCTTTGTATCACTATACTCCGGCAAGCTAATAATTTCGGCCAGCTTTCACATACTCTCTGGTGCCCTTTAGGAAAGTATTCATTTATCACCTCGTTAGTACTATATGCATGAAAAATCATTTATTTAAGCTTTTTGCAACTTCTTGGTCCTCATTCAGTGCTGTAAGTATTAATGTTGGGTAACTACAGTTCGGCCGCTCTATCTCTGGCTCTGACATTTCTCGAGAGGGGGAAACAGGCTGTTGCCAGTTCTTTAGCGGGAATTTCAAGCAGAGAAACAATGCGTATTTTAAATATTTCACGAACCAGTGGCCATATTATTATAATAGCGATAATAATAGGATTTACGAACACTAAAAATCGAAATTCAGGCACGAAAAATATACCAAAGAAAGTTCACCAGCACAAGCAGCTAAAAGGCCACGTGGCTCAAACAAATTTAACCTGGCAACACAGGGTTGGGTTCCGAAGCCACGCCTAGTACTGACAATGCTGATTGGCGCTAGCAGACAGTTTTAACTTCCTGACCACGACACTGGATGTCGAGGCTCCCAGTACTACCAACAGATACAGTTAGTGTGTGTGAAAGGTGTGAACGAAATTTTCGAATGGAGTAGTGTTGTAATAAATATCTTGCATGATAATGAAATTGCAAGTTGTATTTCATTGTTTTAAAGCTAATAAAAGCTATATTTTCATTCTAAATATAATTTAGAGGATGTTTTCAATTGCTCGTCACCGTATGTTGGTACTATTAACCTTCCTCCTCCACCTCTTGCAGTCACAAATCGTCAGAGCCGGAGATACAACGGCCAGACTGTAGAGTACCAAATACATGGAGCGAGGTGCTGTAACGGCTCTTATATTAAAAGGGTCAATGTTTTCACATCAAACTATACACAGCTGGTTGCATAAATCACAATAAATACGGGTAGAAGACTCACCTGGTAAAACTTTAAATGTATCTACTGGTAAGAATACTGAGAAATCTGCATTGTTACTTCTCTGCCCGATTCCATTAGTTTCTTTCTACTCACAGCATACTTTATACGAGAAAGTGTTAACTGGTTTCTTCAAGTAAGTATGCATGCACTTATGATTATTTGTTTAACCTTAACTCCATCTAACATCAAAGTTAAAACAATGCAACATTCATAAACAACCAAAAATCTCAGTAAATTGTAAAGAACGTTAGTACATTTTACTTACGTCACCATTGCTGTTACTGGCAGTGTTACTAGTCATCATTTGGACTTTCATTTCTTCATATCTCTTCTCTGAATCCTTTAACTTTTCCTCCAAATCCTTAATAATTTTTTGGCTTGTCTCAAGTTCTTGCTTCAGCTTGATTATCTCTTGTTCTTTATCGACATCCAGGGTAACTAGGTGTCTTTTCACAGAGTGGTCAATATTTGTCAACATTTGCTCGGAGTTTAAACTCATCTTCTCCTCCAAAGCTATAATCCTTGGAAGCAGTTGTTCGTTAGGTTGAGGTTGAGCAGTCATGTTATTCATCTTCTCCTCCAAAGCTATAATCCTTGGAAGCAGTTGTTCATTAGGTTGGGGTTGAGCAGTCATGTTATTCATCTTCTCCTCCAAAGCGATAATCCTTGGAAGCAGTTGTTCATTAGGTTGGGGTTGAGCAGTCATGTTATTCATCTTCTCCAAAGCGATAATCCTTGGAAGCAGTTGTTCGTTAGGTTGGGGTTGAGCAGTCATGTTATTCATCTTCTCCAAAGCGATAATCCTTGAAAGCAGTTGTTCGTTAGGTTGGGGTTGAGCAGTCATGTCATTCATCTTCTCCAAAGCGATAATCCTTGGAAGCAGTTGTTCGTTAGGTTGGGATAGAGCAGTCATGATATTCATCTTCTCCAAAGCTATAATCCTTGGAAGCAGTTCTTCATTAGGTTGGGGTTGAGCAGTCATATTAAATCTGAAACAAAATACACGTGAAGTTATAAAAAGTCACTATGACCTATTTAAAATGTTCAATAGTGTATTGTTACAGAAGATGACAATTATAAGTTATTTTATGTGAGTTTTAACTAATTGCTGAGTTGAAAGATGGCTTAGTATATTTAAATGAAAGATTTTGAGGCAAATTTTGGGGCCAGCGGAGAAAAAACAGTGTCTGGAGAAGAAGATAGAATCATGAATTGTATAATTGATATAGCAAACCAAACATTGCTAATTGTATAAAAATCAGAAGGTTAAAGTGGGTAGGACATGTGTGCGCCTATGACAGAATGATAAAAAGGATAGCTAATGCAGTGCCAGAAGGAACCAAGAAAGTTGGAAGACCAAAGTTAAGATGGGAGGACAGGCTGAGAGAGGATGTAAGAACAATTGGAATAAAAAACTGGAGAAGCACTGCACTTAACAGGAAACAATGGGGAAACTTCAGAAGGCTAAGGCTCACAAACGACTGTCATGCCAATGATGAAGTTAATTGTTCTAAAATAAATTTGACTGATTCAATATTTGTATAGCATCAGTAATAAACAATTATGAACTTAACCATTATGATGAATATACTGAATATTGGAAATTAACCTAATAGTGGTTAACTATAAAGCCCGGGCCTTAAAGTACTTACATGTAGTAAGTTGCCATTAAGGTAGTTGTCTCATGTGTTTATGAGAACTCCTAAGTGGTTTACTGGGAAAATACGAGTCAGTTGGAGAATTTAATGTCATATCGGCACGTTGGCCATAGTAGCACAATGGTAGTGCGGCTGGACGGAAACCAGAAGATCCGTGGTTCAAATCCCGGCTATGGCATTGAATTTTTCAGTCTGACTCTACGCTTATACTGAATATTGTCGAATTATTGCGATAGCACAGCCAACGCGCACAAAGTGATAGATACCACATCGCAGAGATAAAAGCTGGCCAAAACTGATAAAAGATAGATAACTGGAAAGTTTGTCTTGCCAGTGACGTCTTGATTGTTAGAGAACATTCCAGAAACTTCTGGAACCATGAATGGATGTATAAAAGGGAGCCGCGGTTAGTTGAGTGGACAGTCGTAAATAGAGTCGAGCACTGTGATTTGAAAGTGAACTCTTCTGTTCATTCACGTTTATTCGCCCACAAAGTCACAATATTTAAATATCCACAACTATGAAATATCAGCAGCAGCATTTGGTTAGCACAAAACCACTAGGTGCCAAGCTCTTTTGCATGTATTTTCTAATGCTTATAAAAAGGCAAGTACAGGAGTGAACATGTTACAAAAGTGGCAATATTAAACAAAATTATATAAATATTTAACAATAAAAAACCCACAATTCATGTTAAAACAATAACACACCTTCACCAACAAGCAGCTAAGACAGTTCTGGAATAGTTCTAGATTGATAACACATGGGAAACTGCAAAAGTTGAAGTGTTTAAGAAAACCAGTGAATTGAACATTTTGGAGAAGTTTGGAAATAGAGACAAAGTCATTACCTAAACCAGTAACTAAATCGTTAGATAAAGCTCCTTTGATAGTGAGAAGAACTGACACTGGGTGACGAAATGCATTTGTAACTGGAAAGGGCACGCTGTGGCTGAGTAGTTATAGACCTTTCGACTCTCACCCAGGCGGAATGGTTTCAATCCCGAACAACTGCAAAGTGAGATTTGTTGAGGACTACAACCTGCTGCGAGGGGTCTTCTCCGGGATCTCTGGTTTCCCCTGCAATTTCATTCTATGAGTGGTCCATCCCCATCTAATGTATCGTCAGCATCACAACACTATCTTCTGAGGTCGATGACAATAACAGCGTTCAGTTTACAATGCCCTCAGCTGTTCTCTGCTTACCTCTCATGACTCACTCACTCTTGTTACATGTCTTACAACTCTTGTTTCACAACTTGCCACTCGCGCTGGTGTGTCACAATCTCTTAAATACCTCGCTGAGAATTTCTAGACTATTTGAAAATACACCAGAACCCCAACAATCTCTATCAGTTCAGAAATTTCCATTTATCCCAGTTTATTTGCCTCGGCAGACCCTTGTCTGCATGTTAACTTTGTCTGCGGCTTCTTGGTTTTCACACTGCCCACCTATCAGTTCCTTTTGTTTAAACAAGTCGCACGATCGTAGATACGGGTTTGCGATAATACTGATGCCTGCTAAGAGCTGCAGCATCAATCTGCAAATGGCAGTTCCAGGAAGTGCTACCAAGAACGTGAAGCAATTGCTCATTAGCAAGGAAAGTGACATGTAGAATATGGGTTCCCTACAGAGCTTGCTTTAAAAACAGATACTGATATATTCAGCATCCTCAACAAGAAAGGTTGTTTCACTCCACCAAGAAGATGGAGTACAACCAACTCCTTAAAATACCCCCCCAAAAAATAGGACATGCCTTTTTCCAACCAAAATTTAAACCCAGTATCAGCCCTCCAGGTGTGCAAGATATTGAGAAAACACTAAAGGCAGCTTTGAATGAAACATGTTCATCCAGAGCTACAACGGCTTACAAAATTGTCAACCACAAGAAACAGAGTAATGCCCGATGGAACTGTTGCTTCTATATGAATAATGGCCATAACAAACAAAGAAACACTAAACACGCAGTCCTGAGACACTGTTCTCCTTTCAAAAGACCAGAAACAAAGGTTTCACCTACACTCAAAAAGTACAGGCAGGCATAAGCTCCTGTGAGAATAGAGATGATGGCCTTGAAAGTTTTAAAAGAAGAGCTGGCTTATCACAGAAGTTTTCCAAGTCTATGTTGTCTGTACAAAAAGTTAAGAGGAGCAAGTTGCTAATGAAACCAAATGGGCAATAGTAGGCTGCTACAGTTGAAAATAGCATTGTACAGGAGTGAGAAGGGCAAAGATTTCAAGCCACCACATTCCTTGGCATTCTCCTTGCAATTACTTGACAAATACAACTCTATTTCAAGCCACCACATTCTTTGGCATTCTCCTTGCAATTACTTGACAAATAACACTCTTTAGAAAAACGGTTGGCCATGGTAGCTCAAAGGTTAAGAGCGACTGGACGGAAACCAGTAGATCCGTGGTTCAAATCCCGGCCATGGCATTGAATTTTTCATGTTGACTCTATCCATCAAATATCTTAGCCTAAGTACGGCTAGTGTGGAAAAATGATTAATTTCCATCAATTAACTAAAATAATAAGAGTTAAATGATGAAGCCCGGAACTTAAGTACTTACAATAGTAAGTCGCCACAAACGGTGTATCTCGGATGCGAGAGCCCCTAGTGGTCTACCGGGGAAATATACGAGTCAACTGGAGAATTTAATGTCAGGAAGGCACGTTGGCCATGGTAGCTCAAAGGTTAAGAGCGACTGGACGGAAACCAGTAGATCCGTGGTTCAAATCCCGGCCATGGCATTGAATTTTTCATGTTGACTCTATCCATCAAATATCTTAGCCTAAGTACGGCTAGTGTGGAAAAATGATTAATTTCCATCAATTAACTAAAACGGTTAATAGTTTATGGCACCCGTGGAATTTTTTAGAACCTAATAATAAGAAATATAACAGATATTGGAAAACTCCATGCTGCCAATATAGTTAAAAGTGGAACAGCTGACTAGCAGCAGGTAAGTCAGTGATTATTTGTGCATGTATATCATTTGGGACAGTGGCAATATCAGAAATGATCTGCAGGGTAACAGTTAATGGTGTCTAAAAGAAACAGCTGAGTTGGGAGACGTAAGTGTTTTAAGTATGTGTATGACTGAGTCCATATCAACCCTTTCACCGGTATGGACGTCATATGACGTTCAAATTAAAATACCCCAATACGTTAGGGATGTGTGTAGATGTCCATCACAAACATGCTTTTAATGGCAATTATTTTTATCTTCCTATTTGAAATAAATTTAAATTAGTTCTGTAACGGATGTAAACATACCATTAAAGGTATCGATGCAGAGCGATAAGAGGCATAGCGCAGTGTGGAGATAAACAGCTTGCCTAGGCAGAAAAACATAGTGCAGAAATAAAAGACATGCCAAAACAGATAAAGTTAGATAAAAAAGGAACATTTAAGTGACATCTTGATTGTCTAATAGAACATTCCATTTCTTGTTTGTTAAAGAATATTTGAGAAGTGTCTCGTAATATCAGTCGTGGTGTATATATAAGAAAGCTGCAACTCGCCAAGGGACAGTGAAAAGACAGTCGTAAACAGGAATTGTAACAAGAGTTGTCGTAAACAGTGGAAGTTGAGTAAGCTCTTTGTTGTGTTGGAAGATTTGATTTGTGTTACGTATTTCTGCTGGCGGAAAGAGTGTATTTCTATGGAAATAAAGAACATTTTGAATTTCTGCAACTTGGACTTTTAATTCTACAAACCCACAAAGTCATAATACACTTAATGCTTACTTAACACCAATTGTTTTAAGCTTTCTATTTTATAATAAATTTAAATTAGTTCTGCAACAGATGAAAACTTACTCTTAAAGATTTGTATTTGAATGGTACACCTCAAAATTTGAATAAACACACAGGGCACATCTTCAGATTTATGGCAAATAATACAAGTTTCCTTGCAAACTTCTTTTTCGTGACACACTAGGCATTTTTAAAATGGTCGCAACTTTTTTAGTGTGAGTGATATCCTTTAAGGAAAGTGTTTTCTTTCGAGTATGTGGTGGATTTCTTACTCCCAGTATGAACAGGCATCTGAATATTACAGTACTCAATTAGGCTGTGAGCTATTGATGCGTGCATGTCCAGGTAGGTAGTTGACTTGAATGAATTTAGACCTCTGTAAATAACTAATCAATTGTGAATGGTTACATCCAGTGGTATAAAAATACTTTTAGATAACATTTAACTGTTTTTTTGTAAAAAGGGGTAGCTTGAAATACCTGATTCACCACACCCATATTTGACTTATTTTCCCTAAAAATGGAGCCTACAAGTTATACTGAAAATACACACATTGAGTATTTTGATAAAACAGAAGAAGAGCATATTTAGCGTAAGGTCCATTCAGGTATAACAAAACATAACTCAAAAACAAAGTATGAGCTAAGTCTCAAACAACAGGAAAGTGCTCGTAGTGGGTGACTCCATATTAAAATTTGCAGGTGAAGCATGTAAGGAAAAGGGATACGATGTGCGCTGTTTCCCAGGCATTCGGCTGCGGGAAATGCGAGAACAAGTGGAAAAGATGCCATTAACAGAAGAAAAGCCAGAGATCGTGGTCCTTCTCGCAGGAACAAACAACATTAGTCCTGGTGTAAGGGTTGAGATGATAATGGGGGAAACAATGGACATGATAAACAGCATCAGGTCACAAGTGCCAGAAGCAACAATCGTGGTAAGCGGGGTTCTTCGCAGACGTGATGTTACGAACAGGAGAATTATGAGAATAAACAGTGAACTAGATTTGTTGTGTGCTAAACAGAGGTGTTTAATGGTAGACGGCAATTTCTGGCTTTGGAATAGTGATTTTGCCATGGATGGGGTCCATTTAAATAGGAGGGGATCTAGCAAATTTGGCAGTTTGTTAAATAATGTAATAGCATCAATGTTTAAGGGAAACTAGGATCTCAAGTGGTGGATGTAAATTCAAAGGATATCTGTTTAGAGCCCAAGCATAGTAGGAAGACAGACCAAACAAATGTGTATGAGCCAACCAAATCAGGTAAAATAGGAATGACCAAAGAAAATAGTAAATTAGTTATAAGTCATTTAAACATTCAAAGTTTATTTAATAAAGTAGCTGAATTAGATGTGTTGCTAGATTCAGATTTAAAGGAGGTAGATCTCTGCATAACAGAAAACTGACTAAACAAACAGTGCAGAATGTGTAAAAATAGAAAATTTTAAACTGGCTTCAGTATTCTGCAGAAGTACAAGCATGCATGGAGGGTCGGGAACATTTGTAAAAGAGGGTCTGGAGGGAAAAGATGTAAAGCATGTACAAAACTTAAGGATAGAAAAGCATTTCAAACTATCAGTGATAGAGGTACCTGTGGGCGAAATGGTAATAGCATGTATATACAGAACTCCAGACAGTGATTTCAATATATTCATTAACAATCTAGAGCAGCTTCTCAGAGAGTTAACCTCAAAATACAAAAATGTAGTTGTCTGTGGGGACTGGAATATTAATTTATTACAAAATAATCTACAGGGAATGGAAGTACAAAATTTATGTAGAATATATAATATGAAAAATACAGTTCAAACCCCCACCAGAATATCAAAATATTCTGAGTCACTTCTTGATGTAATAGTAACAAATATGGAATATTTAAAACAATCTTAAGTAACTGAAACAGTGTTATCTGACCACAAGGCACAGATACTAACAACCACAGTAAATAAACCTAAACAAGACAATATAAAGACCACTAAACGGTGCTACAATGAAACCAATTTAGACAATTTCAAATGTCTACTAAGAAGGGAACAATGGACTGAGGTATACAGAGAAAAGACAGAGGATTCAAAATTTACTAAGCTAATTCATACTGTTACTTTGTGAGTTCGTGAAATGAAAAGTCCAATTGCACCACTCAAAAATGTTCTTTATTTCCACCGACTTACAGTTAAACACTTGCCAATTACACAGAATTACGTAATGCATACAATTACGATTCACCAGTTCGTCCGTTACAATTCCACTTGAACTCGCGATTACGTAAACTCCTCCGACGCACGTACGCAGTCCGTCCCCTCACTGAGCGCTCCTCCTCACAGCTGTTCGCCAAACACTGACTAGCTCCGGCCCGGCGCGTCGCTTATATAAGGCCAGCTGGCCAATCTAGAAGTTTCCAGATTAGACGAGACAACCCGCACGTTCGAGAATCCAGGGGGAGGGGAAAGAGACGGCACAGTGGCCCGCGATCCCTCTCCTAATCATCCCTTCAGTTAGTAACCGAGATTAATGGGTGGGTGTATCCGAACGCCTCCGTCTCCTGCTGCCGCTGCCAGCCGGGTCTATTGGGAGTTCCGACGTTTGGGTGACATTACTTTTCTACACAACTTTGAAATTGCGTTTCCGATAAATAAGAGTATTGTAGTGGAGGGAAAAATAAGTGGGTAACTAAAGGGATTAGGATATCAAAGAGATTAAGGTTTTTAAGTGAGGTAGAAAAACGGGGAGGTGCGTCAAATGAAACAAGAGAGTATATAAATACTTATAAAAGATCTTTAGGAAAGTCATTAGGGCAGCAAAAAAACTAGAGAATGATAGATATATATTAGGGTGGGTAAATAAAAATAAGGCAATGTGGCAAGTGATAAAGAAGGAAACTGGTAAAACAAACCAAAAGGAAACCCAACTTGAACTAATAGAAAATGGTAATAAAATAAAAGACCCAGTACAGGTGGCAGAACTATTTAATAGACATTTCACGGAAATAGCAAACAAAATCTTGAATAACAAATATGGGTTACTAAATGGTCAACACAGTGACAGTAAAAAAATACAGATATGCATAAATTCATTTTTTATTGGGCCAATAAGTATAGAAGAGATAAAAAGAGTAACAAAGGGACTAAAAAATAAGTTCATCAGGGGCAGACGATATACCTGATTACATAGTGAAAGAGTGCATAGAAGAAATATCAGAACCTTTATTGGATGTGTATAATGCATCTTTTGAGACAGGGGTATTTCCAGAAAAACTTAGTAATTTACTATGTTCAACAACAAACATTAATAAAAAACAGTCAGTTACATGATCATCAGACAAAGCATAGGGAAAACTTACACATTCAACAATATAGAACTAATTTAGCAAAGAATAGTGTACTTCACAATGGTATAAAACTATACAATAAATTACCAACAAATATAAAAATTATCAAAGATAATAAAGTATTTAAAAAACAGCTTGGGTCATTCTTATTACATAACTCACTTTATTCAGTGACTGAATTCCTAGACATGTAATGTACAGTTATTAGTTTGAATCTCTAACCAAATCAGGAATCTTAATTTTAAATGTATTTTAGTAAATTGTATATTTATCATTTTAGTAAATTTATATCAACTTGAAGAAGCCATGAAAATGTAACAATGTTTTTCAAACGGTGAATAAAGAATACAATACCTATCAAACTGTATAACATCCCTCCCAGTTCACTTTATACGAAAATGGGAGTAATGGAGAAGATTCATATACAGATATAGGTTAATGGCTGTTACATCATTTTCAAGAAATTTAATAACAGTCAAGTTGAAATTGATTCATAACACTGATTGTAGTCTGTTTTTAACACTCCGCCATTTACATTTTAGCTTTTGGAGGAACTAGTAGTTTCAGGAGCTGTTGCCTCCATTTTAAATTTCTAAGCCATTTTTATAGCTTTTTGTTCCTTGAAGTACCTATTCTGCTTTATTTAAAAAACCACAACATTACAAAATATATAGTAATTATTACACAAGAAATCTTGTTATGCGATTTGGCAGGCTCATTTCATAGAATGATTCCAAAGAATTGGAGAGGAATTGGATTGACTTGGTATTACAGATAATCACTTGTCTCTAGAACTTCTTTGAATCCCTCGGTTTGCTTGCCTGAAAAAGGAATTGATCATGAGTAGCTTCAGTGTACATGTACCATTACACTAACATCCTTTCACCAATTCCTTTCTTGGAAGTGTTGAAATCAGTGTTGTGATAAATTAAATTGGAGTCGACTAATGACAATAAACAACACTTTTAAATTTTTCCGGAACATGTTTCAGAGACTTTGCCTCTATCCTCAACTAGCACCAGTCAACCATTTCTCCTTAAAAAACCTAATTTGCTCCAACATCAAAGATGCCATTCCATGTAACAAACAATCTGGTATATTAAATTAACTTTAAAGAGAGTCGATTAAAGACACTAGACAACACTTACTTTTAAATTTTTCCGGAACTAGTTTCAGAGGCTTTGCCTCTAGCATCGGCCGGCTCTCGACTGATTCTCGTTGGTGTAGCTGACGATACCTTGTCACAGGTCTCCTCTGGTGGCGGCTCAAGGAACTTGCTGAACAAATCCTTCTGGGGGATGTCGAAATTGAATACTTTGTTCCTATTTTTTGAAATGAAGATTTGTTCCCATGTGGATAGTTCTTGTTTTCCTGATGTATGTTTCAGTAGTTTTGGTTCTGGATTTATGTTGTGGTTTTTTTCCCAAAAATGTGTGGCAACTGCTGATTTTTCTAATTGTTTATATTTTATGTTTCTAAAGTGTTCCTTTGCTCTTGTTTCTAAATTTCTTTTTGTTTTTCCAATATAAATTTGACTACAGTCATTGCATTCAATTTGATATATACCAGATTTTTTGTTTGATGGAATGGCATCTTTGATGTTTGAGCAAATTAGGTTTTTTAAGGAGAAATGGTTGACTGGTGCTAGTTGAATATTTTGTTTTTTGAAGACTTTTTTGAATTTATCATAGGCCCATGGATGGTAAGTGAATTTTTTGAAAATCATATTAGTTTCTGTAGATGAGAGAGTTGTGGTTTCCTTTAGTAGCTTCTTCTTTTTTGCTAAGCTCACTTTTTTGTCCACTAATGATTTGGGAAAGTTATTTTTTTGTGCTATTTCAATTATTTTGTTGTATTCTGTTTTGTATTCTTCTGCTGTGAGATGGATGTTGACCAGTCTGTGTGCTAAACTATTGAAGATTGCCTGTTTGTGGGATCTTGGGTTGTAGCCATTAGCTTTTATGTAGTTATCTGTCTGTGTTGGTTTTCTGTAAATGCCAAAGTTTAGTCTGTTTTTATTCCTCATTATTTTTAGATCCAAAAATGGTAAATGCTCGTCTTTTTCTATTTCTACAGTGAATTTGATGCTTTTTTCTTGGATATTTAAAAGTTTTAGTGCATCACTGATGTGTTTTTTTGGTACTATTGCAAAGATGTCATCTACATATCGTTGCCAGAGTTTGAACATCCAAGGGAAACCTTTGTTGATCCTTATTTCTAATGCACTCATGTAAGTAAGTGTTGTCTAGTGTCTTTAATCGACTCTCTTTAAAGTTAATTTATCATAACAACACTGTTTTCAATACTTCCAAGAAAGTAATTGTAATCTGGTATATATCAAACTGAACATAGCGAATGTAGTCAAATTTATACTGGAAAAACCAAAAGAAATTTAGAAACAAGAGCAAAGGAACACTTTAGAAACATAAATCCAGAACCAAAACTACTAAAGCATACATCAGCAAAACAAAACAAGAACTATCCACATGGGAACAAATCTTCATTTCAAAAAATAGGAACAAAGTATTCAATATTGACATAACCCAGAAAGATTTGTTCAGCAAGTTCCTTGAACCGCCACAAAAGGAAACCTATGACAAAATATCGCCAACTACACCAATTAGAACCAGTCGATGGCCAGTTGAGGATAGAGGCAAAGTCTCTGAAACATGTTCCGGAAAAATTTAAAAATGTTGTTTAGTGTCACTAATCGACTCCCTTTAAATTTAATCCTTTAACCATTTTAATCTACAAGTGGTTTATACACACAAATAAGGTTTGTGTTTCAGGGAGCTCATATATCATTTTGACTAAACAATATTCTATTTGAACTAGGTATTTAAAACTTTTATTTGCTTGGTGCATCAATGATTTATTGCAGAACAATGCAACATATAACTAACTTCTTAAAGTACTAAATTGGAATTTCTATTTTCACTGTAATAGTCTCCAACCAATACCTGAATGAAGTATAAGCTATAGTGCATCCTAAATATGAACTTTCTGCTTTTGTGCCTTCTACTGTTTAACTGGAGGAGGGGGAGGGGGAAACAGAGCAGGATGGCTCAGGTAGTTTCCTCTGTGGCCCGCATTTCATTGTTGTGACCAACTTACTTAACCCATGGATATTTCAGAGGTTTTCCAGGGTTACCATGCGAATACTGGAGAAGTCAATTACATCACACAAATTTCCTGCCCATCCATTTCATCTCCATATCTAGTCATCTTGAGGTCTCTTTCAGAGTAGAAGTGTTGACTGGTGTCTCAGAGCTGCCACGATTCCTTTGACCACCCTCTGTCTCCTCTCACCTCATCCTTCCTCCCGGGGATGTCCCACTTGGGGCTTAGGTACAATGAACGACAGTTTTTGGTACCGAATCCCTTCTGTAGTAATCCTAATCCTAGCTAAAGAAATATACAATTTTACCAAAATTCCTAGAATTGTGCGTTATATGAAAGATATATTTCTTATTCAGTAATTAACATAATTCGTCAAGAGATTAGGTTAGGTAATTTTTTCGTGCAAGCATACATTATAGCTTGTCCTATATTCACAATTAGCACAAACATACATATATGGTCAAGTTGTTCTCAGGAAATAAGTCAGGTGAAAATACTATTAGAAATAGACATTTCGGGAGTGTGCATCTCTCCCATCATTAGGATATTTATTAAATGATATAACCACAAGTGAAACACTTGATATATTTTTATTTTGTTATATCCAGTGTTTCATTTGTGATTATAATATTCAGGGACGTATTTAAGGGGCGGGGGTTAGAGGGGGTCCGGACCCCCCCCCCCTCCAAATGAATTCTCATTTCAAACATTTAATAAATATTTGAAATAAATATTAGTTTAGAAAATGTTTATTCAAGCTTTTCATCTTAACGTCTATTCACTGTCAGACAGACATGAAGTTATTTAAGAGAAATGAAAAGTTACTGCACAGCAGCTGTAGAACTTGCTAAAATACACAAATAATGTCAATTACAATGTGTTGCAAAGTTAACCAATTCCGATATATTATAATTTGTTGGTTAGAATTCCCAGATACTTACTTAAACGTATGTAATTTTTAACTTCTATTTTTCTATTCCCTTTTTCATTCAAGGAGAACTAATACTTCAAATGCATCAATCAGTGGTTCACTTTTTAAATATCTGATTACTGCTTATATCACTTTATGCCAAATATAAGAACAAAAAATGTGCAATGTGCAAGGCCCTTCTACAGACTTTATCCAAAGAAACAAGACAAAAACAAATTAAGAACAATTAGTAGAAGCTTGGGTGGAGAAAGTCATGTGAATATATTACATGTGTTTTTATTTTTTACTAACATGATAAAAAGCACATCCCTGATTAATATTTATTAAAAGCAAAAATTTAATGTAGATCTTTTGGACTCCCCCCGCCCCCAACCAGGAAATTGACTTCTATACACGTGCCTGGTAACATTCAATAAATATGCTGATGATGGGAGAGATGCACACTCCCGAAATGTCAATTTCTAATCGTCTTTTCACCTGACTTGTTCACTGAGAACAACTTGAGCATATTTGTCCCCAGGAAAGAGTCAGGTCTTATTATACATATATGGTTTATATTTATGGTCTTCTATGATTCAAATAGTTTTTGCCTTTGTTGTTTTTAGCAGGTTTAATGTTGCAAACACTAAACAATACCTAAATATTTAAAATGCTTTGCATTTATGATTTCTTATAATAATCTATAAACAGTACTGAAATGAAGTAAGAGTTTTGGTGCTTTCGTAACAAACATGTTCAATCATTTAATAAAAAAAGGCTACTTTAACTCTGGACATTTGATTACTTTGGAAGTTAATGGAAAGTTATAAGTTGTAGGACTTTCTGACCCAAACCGACATATCAAAGGTTACATGGCAGAAAATAAAATGCGAAAGCTTGATTACAAGATAATTATGTCGGGTAAAATGAATCTCATGACAAACATTTCTTCAAGATGTTCTTTATTACCATGTTAATGATAACAGGTCAAAGGTTAGGTTTGGAAACTCTTTATTAATTTTCATGTAAGCATTCATTTTTCACTACTTTCACAAATTTATGGTTTCCCTTTATGATGCATGAATGATATTAGGTGACCTACCACCAGTGTGTTCTTTATTCCTTAGAGCTTCTAAATCAAGAATCACTAAACAGTGCATCCATTTTTAAATAAGAAAAGAGTATCATTGCTGGCGCTAACATATTCTCACCTCTGGTTAACCTTAACCATAACTTTTTTCCTCAACAAGATGTAATGGTTACGATGTTACAGAATACCAAATTGTGCATAGCCAATGGTTAGTAGCTTTAACTAGTGGTTCAGCTTCAACGAGAATTTACAGAACAGACTCCGGGATAATATCGAGCTGAAAATTTACATTTCTTTACTTTTCCTGTGTCAATTATCAAAAACTTAAGAGCTGCAATTGGATAATGCCATAACTACCCTCCTATATGCCAAGCAGCATACGTCGACACGGAAAGCTCATGTACCAACATTTCTCCATTCCTTAGAACCTTAGTACCTTCTTTTGACAAATAAATATGATTTAAATGTAATGTACCCATTGCATTTGTTTTGCTTTTGTATAAGCCCATGAATAATTGAAGGGCTGAGAACCATAGTGGGCCAAGAACAACTTTTTAAAAAATGGAGAAATTGAAGATGAAAGCTTTTTCAATTTCATAATTTACTGAACCAAATTACACATGATAACTAATTACCATAGCAATCTAGAACCATTTTCTATCTTATATTAGTAGAACACTAATGCTTCATACATAGTTAGGTTTTACAGTAACTTATTTGGAACTATTTTCCTATGCTGGGATTTGGAAATATCTCTTAGAGGAATCTAACTGGACCATTGCCATACATCTAATCAGAGTCCTGCTGATCATTATTGAATTGCACATGCAAACTCTTGTAAAAAATGATTCACCAGAGGAATAAATGGTAGTATGATTTTACATCCTTTTAATGTTCTTAGCAATAGACCTACTTCTAACAACAGAAGTAAAGATACAGACAGGAATGCATGAACGACCATAAAATAATAACAAGAAAACTGGAACTTGACAAGTTATTAAACATACCTGATCAAAATATTCCCATTTAACTTTATAGATCCTTTTTTTTTAAAAAAATGGACAAAACTCCATTTGTTTTGTTCTCTTGTACACAGTCTGATTTTTAAAAGATAAGTGAAGGATTCTGTTTGTCCATGTGGGTAGTGCAATCTTGCCTAACAGCAGATAGGAAGTAACACAGATCCCTTTCTTTACCCTCTCAACACTTGAAACTTAAACAAGGGTTCGAGCTAACTCACCTCAACAAACATTTGCACAGTTAATCTGTATTAGCCTACTTTAAGAACAAAAGTATGTTGTTCTCACATTCATTGCATTGTGTGAGATCCTTGAAATAATTTTTGTACTATGTAACTAATATTCCATATTTACCGTTATTGTTTCTATGTATCGTGAGTTGACAATCATGCCCTAGTGTGGTAAGTACCATATGGGCAAAATTTCTTGAGCGCTGGATTTACGGTGTGGTGTGGGTACAAGGGTAGAAGAGAGAGCTAACACACTTTTGTTTCTGCAGTGTCGTCAACCTTGGAAAAAAAAAATTCAGCCAAATTGTGGTAAGATAAGCAAAGATGCCAAAGGTAGGAGATGCTGCAACACACAATTGAATTCCATCCGATATGCTGTATTATATATTTACTGTTATGAGAAACATAAAAGTAGAAAACAAATGTTATGACATTTATAAACACCCACTTGCTTTGTGATGCTTCGGTTTCCAAGTCTACTGCGTCAATTTCATCGCTGGTATCCTCTAATGTGTTAATAATTTCATTGATTGCATTTTCTATTACACCATCATTTCTCCAATATTGCATTTCCAGCTCTTGGACCTTCTTATCATACCCTTCCCAATCCATCACGTCTATAGCAAGTTTCCGCAGATTTGTAGCTCTCGTTAACATTGCATACTTTGTAAACATTCTTTACTTTTGCCCACACCAGCTTAATTGCATTCAGATCACAGTTATACGAAGGTACACAAAAAATAGTGCGTCCCATTTTGAGAGCCATAACAATGACAACATAGTCTTGCTTGAAGATTTGTTGTGAACTGGGTACCTAAAAATTAACCTCAAAATTGCTAAAAAAGAAATGGCATCCATGTGAAAACTTAGCACATTAGCCACTAGATGTCACAGTATGTAGCACATTTCCTGTTTAAAAGTCATCTGTGTTTACGGAATTAGGCGAAACCTACCGAATAAGGACATGGGGCCCGAATGCTCAAGATATCATGCATATATAGTATTTCTCCATAGAACACATAGACGATTCGTGTTCTAAAATCTAACATTTATCTTCAAATATATTAATATTTTAGTTAATATCTTAACCACTAAAATTCAGATTGGTATAAATACACATAGTAAAAAAAATACACTTGTGGTAAGCACACAGTGGAATCTGCGCACAAGTGCCTAGTTCTTTGAAACCTTCCCCCATTCTGTATACATTAGTATTGCAATATACTGTTACAAATAGCTTTGTCAATTGACGTCTTCATATCAACGCCACCGATATGCCGGAATTTTGACCCACAGGAATTCTTTTATGGCATATCTACTGACATGATGTTATCTTGGTTGAAAGGAATAAGCGGTTCACTGATAAGGAGCAAACTCTCGCATTCCTGTTCAAATAATTCCCGACGAGAACAGACAAATTCTCTAGTCTGACTATACAATGTAACCCTCCGACCATAAATTGATCCTTTCTTTGGGCTATGGATCCTCAGTCTACCTCTAATCCTACTGCCACTACGTCTTTCTTGCATAACAAATTATTTTAATTATTTTCACAAAGTAGGCCAACAATACATAATGCAACAGAACACAAGCAAACTCTGTGCCCCACACAACTAGCGATAACAGACCTGGAAGTACATTCACCATTGTAACCAATCTGGCAACCTTTGTTTACATTACCATAGCAACGACCTTCCCCTCTTGTCCTTCGCATCCCTTGCTTGATAACCTTCGTGTATCTTCTTTTAAAAATCAGACTGTAGCTATAAAAATTTAGGTGAATGATAATTGAACAAAAGTAACAACATAGCCGAATAAGCAAAGCTTTACGTGCTGAACCTGCATGCACACCCTGTTTTCTTTGTTGCACATAATGTTGGCTCTGGGGGGGAGGGGGGGGGGGGTCAGTAGCATTTAGCAATTTCACTTCGGCTTCCTATAAGAACATATCACTTCCACCACATCACATGGATTGGGAGGCAATAGTCTTGATATAATGAGAAACTGCCACTTATAAGTACAAAACAAAGGTAAACCTACATATGACTGACCGTCGTCTGTTGGCCTCTTTGGCTGGAGCTTTGCCATCAGAAAAACATGCAAATGCTGAAGCTAACACTGGGTAACCCAACTAGCAATACACTATGTAAGATAGTGTTAATAATAATGATATAATAATTTTTTTAATCTCTTCCTTCCTCACCAATGCTGGTGTTACGTCCCTCTCAGAGAGAGGGAGCTGAAGCATAATGACCTTAGACCTGATGAATGAGATCAAGGTTGGTGGGTCCGCACAATGCCTGGGATGGATGAATGATGGAGCAATTGGTGGAATGATGGTGGGGGAACCCGGAAGACCTGGAGTAAACCCACCCCAGCAATATGTGTTCCACCACAAATCCCAATTTGTGGTCCCCTGGGATCGAAACTGGGTCACCTAGGTAAAACCCAAGAAGTCTAACCACTCAGCCATGGTGCAGCTATATAATTAATAAATATTAATAATTTGAAATACTTTGATAGTCCTTAATTATTTATGTGTTGCTGAAACAATGTTTTCTAAAATAAAACTTGTGAATTTATAGATCAATGCAATTACTTTACCATATCCAAGAAAAAGCAAAAACTGTCAAGCTTTTGATCCATTTAAAAGTTAAATTCAAAATTTCATACAGTTTCTTCAATCTGTGCACAACAATATTGGGTTAAACTATAGAAAGGCTACATTCAAATAGATTGATATGGAACGACATCATAGAAAATCATGTTGCCAACTGTAGACTTCACAATTATGCCAACAAAGCAAAACGTTGCCAACACATTTTCTTTTTCATGTTATAAATTAGTGATACTGTAATGCATATGGAAATCAGGGCAAAATAAGAGTTTACACCTTCGCTTTTTGTACTCCCATCTACACTATTTTCATGATAATTTTGGATCCTCCAGAGAGTGAACAAGGTGAACGCTTCCATCAAGTAATCAAAGAGATGGTCAGGATCGATGGAGTACTGCGAGTAGACTAATGTTAGTGCCGAAAAAGGGAAGTTCCTTTGTCAGGACTTAAGCGTAAATCAGCACAACCGACTTTCCAGCCAAGGAAAATGTAACTTCACACCTTATTTAACAGATATACAAGTCTCTCTAACATTTTTTAATCTATTATTTTGCTTTTTTTATTCATTTTCTAGCACACAGTTATCATATAAAATCACCATTTTCAAATAATTATTAGTGATTTGTGAGAAAGCCTTACATGTTAGATAAAACTGGATGGCATCATTCAATTTACCACATTGATATTAGATTAAAAAAAGCTTTCAGATTGCTAACCGCTATCAAATTATATTTTGCAGTTATTAATGTAAGAATCTGTGTAACTTACTGTTATGCAATTTGGACATTAGAAAACATTTCTTAATGACGTATAACACATATAGTAATCCACAATAAGAACAATTTTCATTATTCTCGTAATTATAAACATACTAATGCACTAATCAAATTAAAAGAAATTGAAACCAGCGAGACTAAAATGGGTAATAATACACTGCCAGTTTCCTTACATAGTGTTGGTACTTTCAGCATGCTTTCACAGTTTGCAACACCTCACCCCTGACATTTTCTTGCCATATTGTTGTCCCATCTTCATTTTAAAGCGATATTAATAATAGAATAAAAAGAATATAGGTAGGCAACATTTCATTGCCTCTGCATACTTAAGAGCTCTGGACTTGGCAAGAGCTTGCTACGGTTGTCATTGCTTACCTGCCATTCTGTTAGCAGACGACGACCACTCACCTGCAGTAATACCCAAAACAAACAATTTGTGAGGAGCTTTTCCGTGAATAACAGAAAGGTGGAGAAAATGCTGCAACTTTGTACACAATGTCAAAGAAACATATCGATCTGATGGATAAATGAACATTGCTATTGACAATTTCATAATTAGAGCAGATGACTCGTGATCAGACGGATCTGATACAGCTTTGGGATTTCATTCACTATCAAAAATCGAACAGGACTAATGTAACCCGGCCTAAAGGTGTGACCGACTGCTCCTAAATCAGTCACATGACAGCCAAAACTTAACGGTTTCTTTTCCAACTTGTACAGTTCTACATATTTTGGTACACAATATATTGCCTTCTCAACACATTTCAGAACTGTGCAGTTGGCAACAGCCCGCTATAGATTACGTCATCGCGTATCCTTGCGGTAATGAGATGTGTGGCAGCTTTCACACAAGATAACCTAGACATTTTGGTTGTTAGTATTTTGAACAGCTCCAGCAGTCTAAACAAGGCTCGTGCAGCCATTCTTCAGGATAACCTATCCATATTTTTCATTCGAATTCTCCATTATTCGTGCGATTAGATGGTAGAAATTTTGATGTGGGCCTGGCGACGTAAACAATTACAACAAAAATGTACTCAAAGTTGGAGAAACTTGCGATTTTAATAAACTTGAGACAGTATCTCTACCGATAATATTGTATGTGTATTACAATGCACGATTCCTTTCCTTGGATCACCTTGGCCACGCCTAATGGTGGATTATACGGAATGGTATAATTACATTTTTATCCGAAGAAATCCGTATATAACATTAAACATTAAAACACATCCACAAAATATTATAAACCAGTACATTCTATAGAATTTGCTGAAATTAGATATTGACCGACAAAACATAACATAAGGTGAAGAAACGAAACAAAAGCGAGGTCAGAACAATGTACTACATAGCACGTGATATAGAAATACCACTATAAAAGTAAGAACATTTTAGTTAAAACTTCGCAACACTTAAAGTATAATTTTTTGTATTGACTTCTAAAGTAATGCCTGCATAGAATTACACTTCTCAATAACCTAAAATCTAATTTGGTAACTTGGTTCCTAAGCTTACCTTCTTCACCACAATAGAGCCGCCATCAGAATGATAAGAAGGACCTGTGCACGACCTGTGAGAAAGTTAGATACATAAATGTCGCGCAGGTTCGCCAATTGTACCAGTCCAAATTCACCAACATTATTGCATCAAGTTTCGTCAAGGAGTGTTAAAGACACAGACTAATACAGATTTAACAAAAACATTCTTTTATACTAAACTTTCCTAAGTGTCATCGGAAAAGCAAATTATATTTACAGATGATGATACCTCCTGCTTCATTGATAATTACAAGTTTAAATATATTCTGATTAGATAACAAGAAGTTGCGCCAAGCTCGCTTCACTTGGGTTTTAGCCCAAAACTATGTTCACTTCTTCCATACACAGAGAAAACGTGTCGCTACGTAGCGTTGTGCTTTTTTATGTCTATGTGATAACATTAGCTCACGCTACACATAACTTTTGGACACATACAGAACATTTCGCTAATAACCATTTAATAAATCCAGGTACCGATTACGTGTTATGAGCTTTCAGGAACGCTCCTTTAGTTGCTGTGGTTTATTATGTGTTTCAAATGGGAAGGTGTTTGTCCTTGAGCGCTACCAGGTGAGCAACCAATCGTAGCCCGGGGTGTTGTTGTATTACATTCTCCCTAAGTGCTGTGTGACGAGCGCCACACTAATCAATCTCTAATAAATACTATTCGCGCTAAGACAAAAATTCAGATTTTACGAAAACTGATCCATGTAGAAGGTAATGTATTTAACATAACCGTAAAAATCGATTACTTTTAGCTCAAATAGTTTTCTTAATACAAATAAATAAAGTAGCTGTCATTATATTATTACAAAGTATTGTGACGTAAGCACTGTAATGAATATCATTATTGGTTGGCAAGTAAGCGTGAACGTATATTTGAAATTACTCAGAACTGAAACGTAAACATTTGACATGACGTGATAAAAGAAATATATACTTTGAATAAGCCAAGGTGTTTGTTAAATTCCATGAGAGGAAACGATACACTTCTTGCTAGTCTGACAGAACGTGTCTGGTCACATTATATCTCTGTATATGAATGGTTCGTAATCTCTATTTACTTTAGAGAGTTCAAAGGAGCATTATTCAGTTACTCTTCCATGAAAAAGTGTATCAGCTGGATCAATGAGACACGATCCTCCCTAACTACTGCTAGAACAATCCAATTGAGTTAATGCGGGCTCAAATTATGTTGCAAACAGAAATAATATTTTTAATCTGACTTACTGAACGAAGAAATTGACAAGGAACACAACAAGACTGGGAAAACTGTGAGACATCAGATAAACTACAAGAGTACGACTTTTGGACAGAAATAGCACATAACGAGATTTTCGAACCTATCGTCATAAATTTGCAGTACTCAGACGTTGAAGACAATGACAATGACGAATTATCTGTTAACGTAGCATTCACAGCTATACGCATGCACCGCTGGTATTTTCGTTGGATTAGAAAACTAAGTAGTTCATAAACTATAATTAAATTTAAACTAAATATTTAAAACACTTGTAAAATATACGAATATTCATGCTGGAATTGTGAGTACAACTGCATTATAATAAAACTTTGGAAAATTCAGTTTGTGTTCCCTTATGTCTAGCGCTAACAACACTCGCAGGTTTGCCAGGGAGAGGGAAATATAAAAAGAGTGGGGATAATGAGGTGGCAACGGTACACGTTCTAATGCATCTGATTGGCTACAGGCGATAACTCTTCCCATTTTAAACACATAATAAATGATACATTCCATATTGGACATGACAGACAGCTTAAGTATGTTCATATATCTGTTCATTAGTCGTCGTGTTCCTTTTGTTTTAAATATTAGGTATCGGAACACATCCTGGTTTCCGTTCGGAAGGAAGTCATGCTAAGAGATTTTATGCCCGAAACAAAACCCATCGCCCTTCGCCTAGTTTCATCACCGTCTCCTGAGATACGAGGCTAAGATATAGTGTGTCTTGCTGCTTGTGTCGTCTGAGACATGCAGTCATTGATAATCGTAAGGAATGCTTAAATAAAAGCACAGTAATATGAAGAAAATTGTTATCATTGCTCTTTAATGCTGTATTAATATTTAAATATGCCACAAGAATATTTGTGACGGCATGTAAAGTCAATCACTTAACCAGATAAAAGGGTACCGTGTTAGCACTCGATAAGAAACAGAAGCACTATGTTCAAAATGGAACAGAGCAATATACCGGGATGAATTTATGACTACATGACCTTTACCTTATTATATAAAATTGTTCAAGAAACATCTTATCACTGTTCAAACTTACACGTGTGATTGTTTTACTTTAATCTCCACCACGTGGTAATTACACTGAGAGCAGCACACCAAAAGCGAAGAAAACAAAAGCCGATTTACATAAATTAATATATCTTTAACGCCATTCAGCTGTTTTCAGTGACCACGTGACAGTACTAATAGTGGTGAATCCGCGAAAGCTGCAGTGAGTTAGCATTGGTATATATTACTGAAATATAACTTCAGTTATAGTAACTTAAACTGTGTAAATAAACATGCTAAGGTCGTATCTGAAGGTTCTGATGTCAATAAATGAAATAGCGCCATTACTGTAGGTGATTTCTTGGATGTACTTAACGACCGAAAGAAGGGTAGCATCGTCGTGGCTTACGTGCACTCGAATTAGAAGAACAGGAAAATGTTTGCTGTAGTAATCTAGTATTTTGAACTTTGCGTTGACATCAGAAATAAATATATTAGATTTTATGAAACAAACAGATGAGATGGCTGGCATCTAGATATTTCCGGTTTGGCTATATTGGAGTTGAGTAATAATATTGAAGCTTAGTAAAAAATGAAAAGAAGCAATTACCTGTTTTTGGAAGCCTTACACAAAAAGTTTTAAATAAATTGGATCCTGTCAACCAAAGAAACTTCAAAATATATTGTTGAATCTACGATAGCATTTATAGTTACATTGTCAAGAGTAAAAATATCCAGCAATGCCACAAATCAGTCCTTCGTATAACTAGCATTTTTATATTTAATTAAAATCCTCCGACTTTAAATAAAATCCAATGATCAGTGATATCGGTGAAATGAGCATATAACTATAACTATCAACGGACCTCCAGTACATATGTGGAACCCAGAGGATTACCTAAAAGAACGGATAAAAGGTTGTATGCATGCTGAGAACAACCAAAACAGGAAGTCGAATCTGCAAGTGCAGGATTCTGATCGGTTCTCCAGCATCTGGAAAAACTTATAGGTGTGCTCCACCCAGTTTTTTGTTAGGAATACGACACTGGATGTGTACCAATATCAATATTACGCTTTAGCACAACTTTCCGAGCATGTCACTACTAAAAGCACGATGCAACTTTAGTATTACGTATATTTAAAACGAGATGCGAAGTACAAGTGCTTTAAAAGTTTCGAGGCAGGTGGTGGACAGTGTATTATCCACATAATTCAGTGAATTATAAAATCACAAAGTTATTAGGTAATACTTGAAGCTTAGGTGAGGTCGGCATATTCCTTTCGATGCATGTTCTAACTCAGTATTACGTAAATTTAAAACAAGGGGCGAAGAAGTACAAGTGACGACTGACTTGTAACGTTTCAAGACGGGAGGTGGACAGCGTATTTTCCACATAATTCAGTGAACTATAAAATCACAAAGTTATTAATACTTGAAGCTTAGGTGAGGTCGGCATATTCCTTTCTATGCATGTTCTAACTCAGTATTAGTAAACTTAAAACGAGGTGCGAAGAAGGGCAAGTGACGAGTGACTTGAATGTTTCAAGACGGAAGGTGGACACATAATTCAGTGAATTATAAAATAAAAAAATAATTAATACTTGAAGCTTAGGCGAGGTCGGCATGTTTCTTTCGATGCATGATCTAACCTCTCTTGTACTTCCGCAGTAACCTTCATAGCAACAAGTTTCGACAGTCTATACCTCCGTAAAAATTTTTCTTCGGATAGGTCCTCAAAATAATTTCTCCCCATAGGCCGTACTCTATTATGAATGCCATTTAGACAGTCTTAAATATAGCAAATCGACATCAACAGCTGAGTTCATGCTCATCTTGATTATTTCCAATTGTTAAGGACTTAGATTATTTCCAATTGTTAAGGATTTAACATTAGAAATTTTACTTGTTAGTTTAACAAGAAATTTAACACGTGTTACGCTAACACTTGGTGAAATGCAATTTTTGTTTTAAGTGTTGCTAAACCTGTTTTAAGTCATAACATCTGTTGGTGAAATTGGGCATTATTTTCTTTAAAGTACATAGTTTCTTCTTAAACAAGGAGCCTCCTACTACAGATAATGTACTTGCTTTATTAAGTTTTTACTCACAAAATTATATTGCATAATTCTTCGTAGCTGTTTTGTTAATTACTTTATTTAGTAAATATGGGTGTTTTCTAACGCTACACTGCTGCAGTGAAATGTGACGGTTGCTATGACTCAGGGTAAACTGCTGACGGCGCAGCACAATAAGTCTTTGCTGATAGAGTGATACATAAAGTAATGTTTATATGCGTTCACAATTTAAGCCTGGAGCGAGTAGTATTGTAGACTAAAGATTCTACAAAATCCTGATTTAGGGTGACATTTGGGCCATACTTCTGCAGAATTTGTAATTTCTCGCTTACCAAGGAACATTTATCTGACTGCACTAGAATAGACTGTAAAATGCACAAAGTTCAGAGAAAGACTAAAAGCATAAGTTTTTAAAGTATATATTTGTTTCATGAAAAGCTGTCAAATGCCCTATGTTCCGTACAGGAATGGTTTTACAGGTAAAACAGTCGAACTGCGACTATCTCTTGGTGCAGTCATACGTTTTATGAACCATGCAGCTGAAACTGCCAATTATGACGACGGTGTACGTACAGATGTATTATTTTATCTTGAAAAGTGCACAGCGATACACAGTGGTATCTGGACGAGTCCACCTCAACGGCTGCAACTGGAGGGGAGGGGAGGGGAGGTCAGTTGCGAGCAAATAAACACGTGCGGAGCTACTCGGCAATACTACAGCTTGTTTCAAAATGTGCTTTTCTACTGGTTCCAAGAGAGCATTTATAAAAGACACCTCCTAGCAGAACATTAGGAAAAGTGCTACATTTAAAAACACGAGAAGTAGTAACCAATAACCATAGATTTATAAAAAAGGAACAATGGTGTGGGTCAGCTACAAAAATCTGGGGGAAGGGTATCTGAGGTAACAGTTGTGTCTGAAAGCAGCTTAGGTGAGTTATAAAGGAAAGAAAAGCCAGTTCCTTTAGGTTCTTTTTTCCTATTTATGCCCGTTGCCGCGACAATATAAAAGATTAAAATAAAGTTATCAATGGAAGTGGAATACTGCCATGATTGCTATTGGATGTTAAAAAGGGACAGCTCCAAACATGCGATATCGAAGAGGGTATTGAGGTTAGGTTATAAATGTGCTTATGATTGATTAGACATATGTGACAAATTATATTTATAGCCTAGTTTTTCATACATAATTCTTGTGGAAAGTAAATTTTATTAGGTTGCACAAATCTTTCACTTCATTTGTTATTTAGGAATTGTTTGAAAACCTGACAAGGGAGAAATTGGAGATTATTTTCAAATTCAATTCAGAATCATAAGAATAAATTAATTTAAAAAAAGTTAGGAAATGCAGAACGACAACTGAAATGTCAGATGCTCCTAAAAACAGTTTATATATTGACTGCAGTAAAGAATATTATTACTTTTATCCTGAATTAAGGTAGGAATTTTATAAATTTCATCTTGCAGTTTTGTTCAGAAGTCAATTAGACCTGCAGCTTTGGAATAAAGCTATGTAGAATTCCTTGAATGATCAGTTTTTAAAATCAACTCTTAACTAATTCAATATAAAAGTAACAATACACAGCATTGAGTATTCTAGCACTAACAAAAATGAAAGCTCCTGTGGCCTTCAAGGAGAGACCATGCTTGAGTGGTTTATGTCTAAGCATTTGAACTTATACATTACATATGTTAGATAATGCCTTCCTGTTTTTGTATTAGTCATGATCTTATCAATAATAATATCTTTGTCAAAGTAGAAACGAGGACTTATCAAAGAACACACCAGTTTTTGACCACACAAATTAAGGTACGTCAGCAGCAAAAACTTACTTGAAACTATTATGAGCCTATTAATTAAACATAACTCTGTATTTTATGGAACATACCACTCCAGAAATATAGGAAACAAAAAAATTGGCTAAAGAGATGGAGGGAATATTGATATGGCTCTTGTGTGAAGCAGTTTTGAAATAAGAAGACAAGAGCTCTCAATCTTATTAAATTGTATTTCCAGCAGTTATGTTTACATAACATTCTCTAATCATTTACTAGCGTTTATAAACTATTTTATATATATTTATTTTCTAACCATTAATATTAATGAACATGATGGTATCACTAGCTGTGATAAGAAATTTTGTTGGAAATACAAAATGGATGTAACAGAACTCTGTCAAACACATTCTTAAAACACAGGAAAATCTAAGCTACAGTAGAAAATCTTTATTCAGTCCATAAAACTAAATGACAGCACCTCAATTAAGAATAATGTAGGACACATTGCATAAATATAAACACATATCAAATGTAGGAATGTCCTTTCCACCTCAAAAATATAAAAAATTAAGTTTTTATAAACATGCTGGAGTATCTGTCCACCTTGGTATTATTACCAATTAAACAAAAGTACATAAAAAATCATTCTAAAAAGGAGAAATTCAACATATATGCATATTAAGCTTATAAATTTGTTGAACATCTGTTTAAACTGAGAATATTAGATCCACTTAAAAAAACTAAGACATCAATAGTACAAGTACTACATCCTCATGGAAATAATGTCAAGTGCTTGGAAAATAAAGAACCTAATTATATTTATCAACTTATGCCTTTCAGCCACATTTAATTGTCTAGGCCTCAGTTGAAGGACAAGAAAACCCTGTCCTATGTAATTCTTTCACAGCATACAATGTCTGTTCAGCCTGATATATCCGCATGGCAGATCAAGTTTACCAAAGAGTGCTCTGATGATTACATTACTAAATGCTTGGGGTTACAGTAAGAATGTGCTGTCTGTTACAGAGAATAAACATATATCCCAATGTTAATGACATTATGAAAACCTGAGGTTTGTGTGAAGAAAAACAGTTTGTAATCAGTAATACATTCAGTTTATAAAATGGCTGTGCTATGTGGCAGTTATAATCGGATATAAGAGGAACTGCAATGGTGGCTCTTATCCTAGAGCTAAGTGTATAGGTTGACACTTCTCTCAGGTAGACATATTCCAAGTAAATATTCTACTTCAAGTATTCACAAAGTGATGTGTGACCTTCTGCTTGTGCATATGTCAAAGGGCTTCTGCCCTTCCTATCATGTATAGTAACTGAAGCACCATGAGAAACAAGCAACTTCACAGTTTCAATATGTCCTTTATTACAAGCCTTGTGTAGAGGAGTGGCACCCTGATTATCCTGATCATAAACATTTGCCCCCTTGTCCAGAAGATATTCACATATTGCTGTATGTCCTTGGCCTGATGCTTCATGTAGAGGAGTAGATTTATACCCGTTAGTTATGTTAACAGAAGCACCATGAGCAATAAGCAACTTTACAATATCAACATGTCCTTTATGACAAGCCTTGTGTAGAGGGGTGGCATCCAGATCATCCTGGTCATCCTGATCATTAACATCTGCGCCCTTGTCCAGAAGATATTCACAAACTGTAAAATGCCCATGTTTTGCTGCAATATGAAGCAGAGAGTAACCCTGATCATCTACTTGTGATTGTGCTACATCTGTTATAAACTTAAATAGTTCTTCAACTCTTGTAGCAACATTTTGTGTACCATCTCTGTTTGGTACATTCACCGGAAACTGCAATAGAAGAAAACATCAATCACTAATTGCAACAGTATTAATCCAGTGCCCAGAAGCAGGACATGCTGATAGTCTACACATCACTAATGAATGCAGTAAAATATCATCATGAATAAACAGCGTACATGTGTTCAAGTGATATACTCAGTCACTGCATGTATATTAATAACAGCATTTACAAGGTTACTTTTCAAATTATTACTGTGTAATACAAAAAAATTCAAGCTACTGGCATTTCAGCAATACAAATATTACTATAAAGTATAATTTGCAAGCAGCTTTACTGATCCTTTATTATATCTTAAAAATATTTTATTTTAATATTACAGTGTAGCGTACTGCTTGAACATGTGCTATGATTTATTTGCATTACATGTTTTACACAGAGGTAAAGTGTGTACTTTCCTGAACATTGTATGTAATTACGTTTTGGTATGATCTGGGTTTACATCTGAACCACAGCAAGTTTCGCTTTAATCAGAACTTGCTAACCATGATTGTAGCACTGGGATTAGAAATGATTGCTTTGTATGTGTGACCACTTTTTTAATACTGCTGTATGTGAATATGTACATAGTAGTTTCTTTAAAAATAAATTTCAAACAAATAAAATTAAAAGTTTTATCAAAATTCCGGGTGCTGAATTCATTAGATCAGCTCCACTCTATGCTTAAAGGAATGTCAATTTGGACACTTGATTAATAAATCCCATGGTAAATTATGCTGGTTCTTCTTAAGATTTATCATAATTGTACTTTAATACCCAATTTAACCAAAAGATATTAAAATTTACATTATCAAATGAAACGTAATAATTGTTACATTCCCTCATATTCGACTCCGGGAAAGCTTCACGTCTTATTTTAATTGTAATGGAGTTAACAAAAGTGTTATCTTGCATTTCACCAACTTGTTTTCTGAAAATGTTAAACATATGTTAACGACGAGAGACTTGTAGATATTACAAATACAGAAGGCTGTGGATGAATCTTATTATTTCCTGAACGTACTGTAGTGCGCTTTTGTTTTTATTTTTGTTTACACAGCTGAAAAAATGGCGGGTGAACAAAATCAGAAGAGAAGCCATGCACAAATTTCTCATCAATGGACCTTTTTTGTTGTTGAAATGTTACATCCTCCAACATTGTCATATCTGACGGTGAATGAATTGGGTGAAATGAAGCTCAAATGTGTACAGGGTCCATGGAGCTAAGAGCTGCCCAACATTCGTCCTTATGAATAAGGGAAAACCCTGGAAAAACCTTACCCAGGTAACCCACTCTGAGCGAGATTCCAACTCGGGGACCTCTTAAACGTCAGGCAGACACATTACTATCCACGCTACCAAGGAGAAAGAATTGTTCGTTGAATTAGTAACTGAATATCAGGAGGATATTGAGGAAAATAAGAGGACAGACGCAGTAAATGTGAATGCCATTCAGACGGTCTAAGTAATTTAATGTAATTTTATCTCCTTGTTTAAACATAATCTCATTTCAAATAAAATTTTGTTGCATATTAAAGTTTACACAGTTCCCTCTTAACAGAGTTTCCAAACTGTATTGCTAGTGAAATCTGAATCCCAGAGGTTTGTGTTAAACTCAAAAATTTTATTACCTTTTGTATTATCTCTTGGGGCCTATAATTTGATATTATAATACAAATTACACTTTTATAATGATATAGGTGTTTAAAAATACAACAGTAGCCATGCTTACCGCTAGCAGATAGTTATAAATGTGTAGTTCCTAGTAGATATTTTATTACGGTTGGTATTGTGCTTGACCCATTCAACCAAGTTTCGAACATTGCAAATGCAAAGTGCAACATAAGAAATAAGCATGATACAAAAACTATTAGATTTAATGTCGTCAACATTCTGTTAAAAATGAAAGCCAACTACGGAACATGGTTTACAACATATATACCATACAGATTATAAGGGTCACAAAGTTAAACACGATCCTTAATAAAAGATTAAGATAGGCCGTGGTTACCCTTTAAAAGTCAAGGGCCTAACTACCTGACGTTAGGGTGAGCTTAGCTCAACTTATATGGTGAGCAAATCCCTATAGGTTACTAATTATCGGATTGCAATTTGTCTTTGGCTCACAAGTGAACTAATAGCAACAATAAATATATTAGCACCTAAAATACAAGCAATAAAAATTGGAAGGAAAAAAACAACCAATGAGACGTTTTCAACCTGCCTTTGTAACACTATACTCCGGCAAGCTAATAATTTCGGCCAGCTTTCACATACTCTCTGGTACCCTTTAGGAAAGTATTCATTTATCACCTCGTTAGTACTATATGCATGAAAAATCATTTATTTAAGCTTTTTGCAACTTCTTGGTCCTCATTCAGTGCTGTAAGTACTAATGTTGGGTGACTACATTTCGGCCGCTCTATCTCCGGCTCTGACATTTCTCGAGAGGGGGAAACAGGTTGTTGCCAGTTCTTTAGCGGGAATTTCAAGCAGAGAAACAATGCATATTTTAAATATTTCACGTATTTGCATATTTCACGAACCAGTAGCCATATTATTATAATAGCGATAATAATAGGATTTACGAACACTAAAAATCGATTTTCACGCATGAAAAATATACCAAAGAAAGTTCACCAGCACAAGCAGCTAAAAGGCCACGTGGCTCAAACAAATTTAACCTGGCAACACAGGGTTGGATTCCGAAGCCACGCCTAGCACTGACAATGCTGATTGGCGCTAGCAGACAGTTTTAACTTCCTGACCACAACACTGGATGTCGAGGCTCCCAGTACTACCAACAGATACAGTTAGTGTGTGTGAAAGGTGTGAACGAAATTTTCGAATGGAGTACTGTTGTAATAAATATCTTGCATGATAATCAAATTGCAAGTTGTATTTCATTGTTTTAAAGCTAATAAAAGCTATATTTTCATTCTAAATATAATTTTGAGGATGTTTTCAATTGCTCGTCACTGTATGTTGGTACTATTAACCTTCCTCCTCCACCTCTTGCAGTCACAAAACGTCAGAGCCGGAGATACAACGGCCAGACTGTAGAGTACCAAATACAAGGAGCGAGGTGATGTTACGGCTCTTATATTAAAAGGGTCAATGTTTTCACATCAAACTATACACAGCTGGTTGCATAAATCACAATAAATAGGGGCAGAAGACTCACCTGGTAAAACTTTAAATGTATCTACTGGTAAGAATACTGAGAAATCTGTATTGTTACTTCTCTGCCCAATTCCATTAGTTTCTTTCTACTCACAGCAGACTTTATACGAGAAACAGTGTTAACTGGTTTCTTCAAGTAAGTATGCATGCACTTATGATTATTTGTTTAACCATAACTCCATCTAACATCAAAGTTAAAACAAATCAACATTCATTAACAATCAAGAATCTCAGCAAATTGTAAAGAACGTTAGTACATTTTACTAACGTCACCACTGCTGTTACTGGCAGAGTTAGCAGTCATCATTTGGACTTTCATTTCTTCATATCTCTTCTCTGAATCCTTTAACTTTTCCTCCAAATCTTTAATCATTTTTTGGATTGTTTCAAGTTCTTGCTTCCGCTGGACATTCTCTTGTTCTTTACCGACAACCAGGGTATCTAGGTATTTTTTCACAGATTCGATATTTGTCAACATTTGCTCGGAGTTTAAACTAATCTTCTCCTCCAAAGCGATAATCCTTGGAAGAAGTTGTTCGTTAGGTTGGGGTTGAGCAGTCATGTTATTCATCTCCTCCAAAGCCATAATCCTTGGAAGCAGTTGTTCGTTAGGTTGGGGTTGAGCAGTCATGTTATTTATCCTCTCCTCCAAAGCTATAATCCTTGGAAGAAGTTGTTCGTTAGGTTGGGCTTGAGCAGTCATTTTATTCATCTTCTCCTCCAAAGCTATAATCCTTGGAAGAAGTTGTTCGTTAGGTTGGGGTTGAGCAGTCATGTTATTCATCTCCACCAAAGCTATAATCCTTGGAAGAAGTTGTTCGTTAGGTTGGGCTTGAGCAGTCATTTTATTCATCTTCTCCTCCAAAGCTATAATCCTTGGAAGAAGTTGTTCGTTAGGTTGGGGTTGAGCAGTCATGTTATTCATCTCCATCAAAGCTATAATCCTTGAAAGAAGTTGTTCGTTAGGTTGGGCTTGAGTAGTCATTTTATTCATCTTCTCCTCCAAAGCGATAATCCTTGTAAGAAGTTGTTCGTTAGGTTGGGATTGAGCAGTCATATTAAATCTGAAACAAAATACACGTGAAGTTATAAAGTATCACTATGACCTATTTAAAATGTTAAATAGTGTATTGTTACCTAAGATGACAGTTATAAGTTACTTTATGTGAGTTATAACTAATTGCTGAGTTGAAAAATGGTTTAGTATATTTAAATGAAAGATTTTGAGGCAAATTTTGGGGCCAGCGGAGAAAAACGGTGTCTGGAGAAGAAGATATAATCATGAATTGTATAACTGATATCGCAAACCAAACATTGCTAATTGTATAAAAATCAGAAGGTCGGAGTGGGTAGCACATGTGTGTGCCTATGACAGAATGATAAAAAGGATATTTAATGCAGTGGCAGAAGGAACCAAGAAAGCTGGAACCAAGAAAGTTGGAAGACAAAAGTTAAGATGGGAGGACAGGCTGAGAGAGGATGTAAGAACAATTGGAATAAAAAACTGGAGAAGCACTGCACTTAACAGGAAACAATGGGGAAACTTCAGAAGGCTAAGGCTCACAAAGGACTGTCGTGCCAATCATGAAGTTAATTGCTCTAAAATAAATTTGATTGATTCAATTTGTGTATAGCATCAGCAATAAACAATGATGAACTTACCCATTATGATGAATATACTGAATATTGTCGAATTATTGCGATAGCACAGCCAGCGTGCACAAAGCGACAGATACTACATTGTGGAGATAAAAGGCTAGCCAAAACTGGTAAAAAATAGATAACTGGAAAGTTTGTCTTTCTAGTGCCATCTTGATTGTTAGAGAACATTCCAGAAACTTTTGGAACCATGAATGGATGTATAAAATGGAGCCGCAGTTAGTTGAGTGGACAGTCGTAAATGGAGTCGAGCACATGTGATTTGAAAGTGAACTCTTCTGTTCATTCACGTTTATTCACCCACAAAGTAACAATATTTAAATTGCCACAACAATGAAATTTCAGCACCAGCATTTGGTAGGCACAAAACCGCTAGGTGCCAAGCTCTTTTGCATCTATTTTTTAATGCTTATAAAATGGAGATTACAGAAGTGAACATGTTACAGCAGTGGAAATATTAAACAAAATTATATAAATATTTAAGAATAAAAAACCCAAAATTCATGTTAAAACAATAACACACCTTCACCAACAAGCAGCTAAGACAGTTCTGGAATAGTTCTAGATTGATAACACATGGGAAACTGCAAAAGTTGAAGTGTTTAAGAAAACCAGTGAATTGAACCTATTGGAGAAGTTTGGAAATAGAGACAAAGTCATTACTTAAACCAGTAACTAAATCGTTAGATAAAGCTCCTTTGATAGTGAGAAAAACTGACACTGGGTGACGAAATGCATTTGTAACTGGAAAGGGCACGTTGTGGCTGAGTAGTTATAGACCTTTCGACTCTCACCCAGGCGGAATGGTTTCGAACCCGAACAACTGCAAAGTGAGATTTGTTGAGGACTACAACCTGCTGCGAGGGGTCTTCTCCGGGATCTCTGGTTTCCCCTGCAATTTCATGCTATGAGTGGTCCATCCCCATCTAATGTATCGTCAGCATCACAACACTATCTTCTGAGGTCGATGACAATAACAGCGTTCAGTTTACAACGCTCTCAGCTGTTCTCTGCTTACCTCTCATGACTCACTCACTCTTGTTACATGTCTTACAACTCTTGTTTCACAACTTGCCACTCGCGCTGGTGTGTCACAATCTCTTAAATACCTCGCTGAGAATTTCTAGACTATTTGAAAATACACCAGAACCCCAACAATCTCTATCAGTCCAGAAATTTCCATTTATCCCAGTTTATTTGCCTCGACAGACCCTTGTCTGCATGTTAACTTTGTCTGCGGCTTCTTGGTTTTCACACTGCCCACCTATCAGTTCCTTTTGTTTAAACAAGTCGCGCGATCGTAGATACGGGTTTGCGATAATATTAATGCCTGCTAAGAGCTGCAGCATCAATTTGCAAATGGCAGTTCCAGGAAGTGCTACCAAGAACGTGAAGCAATTGCTCATTAGCAAGGAAAGTGACATGTAGAATATGGGTTCCCTACAGAGCTTTCTTTAAAAACAGATACTGATATATTCAGCATCCTCAACAAGAAAGGCTGTTTCACTCCACCAAGAAGATGGAGTACAACCAACTCCTTAAAATACCCCCCCAAAAAATAGGACATGCCTTTTTCCAACCAAAATTTAAACCCAGTATCAGCCTTCCAGGTGTGCAAGATATTGAGAAAACACTAAAGGCAGCTTTGAATGAAACATGTTCATCCAGAGCTACAACGGCTTACAAAATTGTCAACCACAAGAAACAGAGTAATGCCCGATGGAACTGTTGCTTCTATATGAATAATGGCCATAACAAACAAAATAACACTAAACACGCAGTCCTGAGACACTGTTCTCCATTCAAAAGACCAGAAACAAAGGTTTCACCTACACTCAAAAAGTACAGGCAGGCATAAGCTCCTGTGAGAATAGAGATGATGGCCTTGAAAGTTTTAAAAGAAGAGCTGGCTTATCACAGAAGTTTTCCAAGTCTATGTTGTCTGTAGAAAAAGTTAACAGGCGCAAGTTGCTAATGAAACCAAATGGGCAATAGTAGGCTGCTACAGTGAAAATAGCATTGTACAGGAGTAAGAAGGGCAAAGATTTCAAGCCACCACATTCCTTGGCATTCTCCTTGCAATTACTTGACAAATACAACTCTATTTCAAGCCACCACATTCCTTGGCTTTCTCCTTGCAATTACTTGACAAATACAACTCTATTTCAAGCCACCACATTCCTTGGCATTCTCCTTGCAATTACTTGACAAATATAACTCTATTTCAAGCCACCACATTCTTTGGCATTCTCCTTGCAATTACTTGACAAATAACACTCTTTAGAAAAACGGTTAATAGTTTATGGCACCCGTGGAATTTTTTAGAACCTAATAAGAAATATAACAGATATTGGAAAACTCCATGTAGCCAATATAGTTAAAAGTGGAACAACTGACTAGCAGCAGGTAAGTCAGTGATTATTTGTGCATGTATATCATTTGGGACAGTGGCAATATCAGAAATGATCTGCAGGGTAACAGTTAATGGTGTCTAAAAGAAACAGCTGAGTTGGGAGATGTAAGTGTTTTAAGTATGTGTATGGCTGAGTCCTTCGTATCAACCCTTTCACCGGTATGGACGTCATATGACGTTCAAGTTAAAATACCCCAATACGTTATGGATGTGTATAGATGTCCTGCACAATTATTTAATGACAATTATTTTTATCTTCCTATTTGAAATAAATTTAAATTAGTTCTGTAACGGATGTAAACATACCATTAAAGGTATCGACGAAAGCGATAAGAGACATAGCGTAGTGTGGAGATAAACAGCTTGCCTAGGCAGAAAAACATAGTGAAGAAATAAAAGACATGCCAAAACAGATAAAGTTAGATAAAAAAGGAACATTTAAGTGACATCTTGATTGTCTAATAGAACATTCCATTTCTTGTTTGTTAAAGAATATTTGAGAAGTGTCTCGTAATATCAGTCGTGGTGTTTATATAAGAAAGCTGCAACTCGCCAAGGGACAGTGAAAAGACAGTCGTAAACAGGAATTGTAACAAGAGTTGTCGTAAACAGTGGAAGTTGAGTAAGCTCTTTGTTGTGTTGGAAGATTTTATTTGTGTTACGTATTTCTGCTGGCGGAAAGAGTGTATTTCTATGGAAATAAAGAACATTTTGAATTTCTGCAACTTGGACTTTTAATTCTACAAACCCACAAAGTCATAATACACTTAATGCTTACTTAACACCAATTGTTTTAAGCTTTCTATTTTACAATAAATTTAAATTAGTTCTGCAACAGATGAAAACTTACTCTTAAAGATTTGTAATTGAATGGTACACCTCAAAATTTGAATAAACACACAGGGCACATCTTCAGATTTATGGCAAATAATACAAGTTTCCTTGCAAACTTCTTTTTCGTGACACACTAGGCATTTTTAAAATGGTCGCAACTTTTTTAGTGTGAGTGATATCCTATAAGGAAAGTGTTTTCTTTCAAGTATGTGGTGGATTTCTTTCTCCCAGTATGAACAGGCATCTGAATATTACAGTACTCAATTAGGCTGTGAGCTATTGATACGTGCAAGTTCAGGTAGGTCGTTGACTTGAATGAATTTAGAGCTCTGTAAATCACTAATCAATTGTGAATGCTTATATCCAGTGGTATAAAAATACTTTTAGATAACATTTAACTGTTTTTTGTAAAAAGGGATAGCTTGAAATAGCTGATTCACCACACCCATATTTGACTTATTTTCCCTAAAAATGGAGCCTACAAGTTATACTGAAAATACACACATTGAGTATTTTGATAAAACAGAAAAGCATATTTAGCGTAAGGTCCATTCAGGTATAACAAAACGTAACTCAAAAACAAAGTATGAGCTAAGTCTCAAACAACAGGAAAGTGCTCGTGGTGGGTGACTCCATATTAAAATTCGCAGGTGAAGCATGTAAGAAAAAGGGATACGATGTGCGCTGTTTCGCAGGCATTCGGCTGTGGGAAATGTGAGAACAAGTGGAAAAGATGCCATTAACAGAAGAAAAGCCAGAGATCGTGGTCCTTCTTGCAGGAACAAACAACATTAGTCCTGGTGTAAGGGTTGAGATGATAATGGGGGAAACGATCTACATGATAAACAGCATCAGGTCACAAGTGCCAGAAGGAAAAATCGTGGTTAGTGGGGTTCTTCGCAGACGTGATGTTACGAACAGGAGAATTATGAGAATAAACAGTGAACTAGATTTGTTGTGTGCTAAACAGAGGTGTTTAATGGTAGACGGCAATTTCTGGCTTTGGAATAGTGATTTTGCCAGGGATGGGGTCCATTTAAATAGGAGGGGATCTAGCAAATTTGGCAGTTTGTTAAATAATGTAATAGCATCAATGTTTAAGGGAAACTAGGATCTCAAGTGGTGGATGTAAATTCAAAGGATATCTGTTTAGAGGCCAAGCATAGTAGGAAGACAGACCAAACAAATGTGTATGAGCCAACCAAATCAGGTAAAATAGGAATGACCAAAGAAAATAGTAAATTAGTTATAAGTCATTTAAACATTCAAAGTTTAATTAATAAAGTAGCTGAATTAGATGTGTTGCTAGATTCAGATTTAAAGGAGGCAGATCTCTGCATAACAGAAAACTGACTAAACAAACACAGTGCAGAATGTGTAAAAATAGAAAATTTTAAACTGGCTTCAGTATTCTGCAGAAGTACAAGCATGCATGGAGGGTCGGGAACATTTGTAAAAGAGGGTCTGGAGGGAAAAGATGTAAAGCATGTACAAAACTTAAGGATAGAAAAGCATTTCAAACTATCAGTGATAGAGGTACCTGTGGGCGAAATGGTAATAGCATGTATATACAGAACTCCAGACAGTGATTTCAATATATTCATTAACAATCTAGAGCAGCTTCTCAGAGAGTTAACCTCAAAATACAAAAATGTAGTTGTCTGTGGGGACTGGAATATTAATTTATTACAAAATAATCTACAGGGAATGGAAGTACAAAATTTATGTAGAATATATAATATGAAAAATACAGTTCAAACCCCCACCAGAATATCAAAATATTCTGAGTCACTTCTTGATGTAATAGTAACAAATATGGAATGTTTAAAACAATCTTAAGTAACTGAAACAGGGTTATCTGACCACAAGGCACAGATACTAACAACCACATTAAATAAACCTAAACAAGACAATATAAAGACCACTAAACGGTGCTACAATGAAACCAATTTAGACAATTTCAAATGTCAACTAAGAAGGGAACAATGGACTGAGGTATACACAAAAAATACAGAGGATTCAAAATTTACTAAGCTAATTCATACTGTTACTCTGTGAGTTCGTGAATTGAAAAGTCCAATTGCACCACTCAAAAATGTTCTTTATTTCCACTGACTTACAGTTAAACACTTGCCAATTACACAGAATCACGTAATGCACAGAATTACGATTCACCAGTTCGTCCGTTACAATTCCACTTGCACTCGCGATTACATAAACTCCTCCGACGCACGTACGCAGTCCGTCCCCTCACTGAGCGCTCCTCCTCACAGCTGTTCGCCAAACACTGACTAGCTCCGGCCCGGCGCGTCGCTTATATAAGGCCAGCTGGCCAATCTAGAAGTTTCCAGATTAGACGAGACAACCCGCACGTTCAAGAATCCAGGGGGAGGGGAAAGAGACGGCACAGTGGCCCGCGATCCCTCTCCTAATCATCCCTTCAGTTAGTAACCGAGATTAATGGGTGGGTGTATCCGAACGCCTCTGTCTCCTGCTGCCGCTGCCAGCCGGGTCTATTGGGAGTTCCGACGTTTGGGTGACATTACTTTTCTACACAACTTTGAAATTGCGTTTCCGATAAAAAAGAGTATTGTAGTGGAGGGAAAAATAAGTGGGTAACTAAAGGGATTAGGATATCAAAGAGATTAAGGTTTTTAAGTGAGGTAGAAAAACGGGGAGGTGCATCAAATGAAACAAGGGAGTATATAAATACTTATAGGAAGATCTATAGGAAAGTCATTAGGGCAGCAAAAAAACTAGAGAATGATAGATATATATTAGGGTGGGTAAATAAAAATAAGGCAATGTAGCAAGTGACAAAGAAGGAAACTGGTAAAACAAACCAAAAGGAAACCCAACTTGAACTAATAGAAAATGGTAATAAAATAAAAGACCCAGTACAGGTGGCAGAACTATTTAATAGACATTTCACGGAAATAGCAAACAAAATCTTGAATAACAAATATGGGTTACTAAATGGTCAACACAGTTACAGTAAAAAAATAGATATGCATAAATTCATTTTTTATTGGGCCAATAAGTATAGAAGAGATAAAAAGAGTAACAAAGCGACTAAAAAATAAGTTTTCATCAGGGGCAGACGATATACCTGATTACATAGTGAAAGAGTGCATAGAAGAAATATCAGAACCTTTATTGGATGTGTATAATGCATCTTTTGAGACAGGGGTATATCCAGAAAAACTTAGTAATTTACTATGTTCAACAACAAACATTAATAAAAAACAGTCAGTTACATGATCATCAGACAAGACATAGGGAAAACTTACACATTCAACAATATAGAACTAATTTAGCAAAGAATAGTGTACTTCACAATGGTATAAAACTATACAATAAATTACCAACAAATATAAAAATTATCAAAGATAATAAAGTATTTAAAAAACAGCTTGGGTCATTCTTATTACATAACTCGTTTTATTCAGTGACTGAATTGCTAGACATGTAATGTACAGTTATTAGTTTGAATCTCTAACCAAATCAGGAATCTTAATTTTAAATGTATTTTAGTAAATTGTATATTTATCATTTTAGTAAATCTATATCAACTTGAAGAAGCCATGAAAATGTAACAATGTTTTTCAAACGGTGAATAAAGAATACAATACCTATCAAACTGTATAACATCCCTCCCAGTTCACTTTATACGAAAATGGGAGTAATGGAGAAGATTCATATACAGATGTAGGTTAATGGCTGTTACATCATTTTCAAGAAATTTAATAACAGTCAAGTTGAAATTGATTCATAACACTGATTGTAGTCTGTTTTTAACACTCTGCCATTTACATTTTAGCTTTTGGAGGAACTAGTAGTTTCAGGAGCTGTTGCCTCCATTTTAAATTTCTAAGCCATTTTTATAGCTTTTTGTTCCTTGAAGTACCTATTCTGCTTTATTTAAAAAACCACAACATTACAAAATATATAGTAATTATTATACGAGAAATCTTGTTATGCGATTTGGCAGGCTCATTTCATAGAACGATTCCAAAGAATTGGAGAGGAATTGGATTGACTTGGTATTACAGATAATCACTTGTCTCTAGAACTTCTTTGAATCCCTCGGTTTGTTTGCCTGAAAAAGGAATTGATCATGAGTAGCTTCAGTGTACATGTACCATTACACTAACATCCTTTAACCAATTTCTTTCTTGGAAGTGTTGAAAACAGTGTTGTGATAAATTAGCTTAATTGGAGTTGTATAATGACAATAAACAACACTTTTAAATTTTTCCGGAACATGTTTCAGAGACTTTGCCTCTATCAAAACTAGCACCAGTCAACCATTTTCCTTAAAAAACCTAATTTGCTCCAACATCAAAGATGCCATTCCATCTAACAAACAATCTGGTATATATCAAACTGAACATAGCGAATGTAGTCAAATTTATACTGGAAAAACCAAAAGAAATTTAGAAACAAGAGCAAAGGAACACTTCAGAAACATAAAATATAAACAATTAGAAAAATCAGCAGTTGCCACACATTTTTGGGAAAAAAAACCACAACATAAATCCAGAACCAAAACTACTAAAACATACATCAGGGAAACAAGAACTATCCACATGGAAACAACTCTTCATTTCAAAAAATAGGAACAAAGTATTCAATATTGACATAACCCAGAAAGATTTGTTCAGCAAGTTCCTTGAACCGCCACCAAAGGAAACCTATGACAAAATATCGCCAACTACACCAATTAGAACCAGTCGATGGCCAGTTGAGGATAGAGGCAAAGTCTCTGAAACATGTTCCGGAAAAATTTTAAAATGTTGTTTAGTGTCACTAATCGACTACCTTTAAATTTAATCCTTTAACCATAATAAACTACAACTGGTTTATACACACAAATAAGGTTTGTGTTTTAGGGAGCTCATATATCATTTTGACTAAACAATATTCTATATGAACTAGGTATTTAAAACTTTTATTTGCTTGGTGCATCAATGATTTATTGCAGAACAACGCAACATATAACTTCTTGAAGTACTAAATTTTAATTCCTATTTTTACTGTAATAGTCTCCAACCAATACCTGAATGAAGTATAAGCTATAGTGCATCCTAAATATGAACTTTCTTCTTTTGTGCCTTCTACTGTTTAACTGGAGGAGGGGGAGGGGGAAACTGACCCCCCCTCCAAATCAATTGTTATTTCAAACTTTTAATAAATATTTGAAATAAATATTAGTTTTAAAAAAATCGAAAATGTTTATTCAAGCTTTTCATCTTAACATCTCTATTCACTGTCAGGCAGACATGAAGTTATTTAAGAGAAATGAAAAGTTACTGCACAGCAGCTGTAGAACTTGTTAAAATACACAAATAATGTCAATTACAATAATGTATTGCTAAGTTAACCAATTCCGATATATTATAATTTGTTGGTTAGAATTCCCATATACTTAAGGTATGTAATTTTTCTTCTATTTTTCTATTCTCTTTTTCATTCAAGGAGAACTAATACTTCAAATGCATAATCAGTGGTTCCCTTTTTAAATATCTGATTACTGCTTATATCACTTTATGCCAAATATAAGAACAAAAAATGTGCAATGTGCAAGGCCTTTCTACAGACTTTATCCAAAGAAACAAGACAAAAACAAATTAAGAACAATTAGTAGAAGCCTGGGTGGAGAAAGTCATGTGAATATATTACATGTGTTTTTATTTTTTACTAACATGATAAAAAGCACATCTTGATTAATATTTATTAAAAGCAAACAATTTAATGTAGATCTTTCGGACTCCCCCCGCCCCCAACCCGGAAATTGACTTCTAAACACGTGCCTGGTAACATTCAATAAATATCCTGATGATGGGAGAGATGCACACTCCCGAAATGTCAATTTCTAATCGTCTTTTCACTTGACTTGTTCACTGAGAACAACTTGAGCATATTTGTCGCCAGGAAAGCTTCAGGTCTTATTATACATATATGGTTTATATTTATGGTCTTGTATGATTCAAATAGTTTTTGCCTTTGTTGTTTTTAGCAGGTTTAATGTTTAAGAAATAATTGCAAAGTAATGCAAACACTAAACAATACCTAAATATTTAAAATGCTTTGCATTTATGATTTCTTATAATAATCTATAAACAGTACTGAAATGAAGTACGAGTTTTGGTGCTTTCGTAACAAACATGTTCAATCATTTAATTAAAAAAAAGGCTACTTTAACTCTGGACATTTGTTTACTTTGCAAGTTAATGGAAAGTTATAAGTTGTAGGACTTTCTGACCCAAACCAACATTTCAAAGGTTACATGGCAGAAAATAAAATGCAAAAGCTTGATTACAAGATAATTATGTCGGGTAAAATGAATCTCATGACAAACATATCTTCAAGATGTTCTTTATTGCCATGTTAATGATAAGAGGTCAAAGGTTAGGTTTGGAAACTCTTTATCTTGCATATGGTATCTTTATCTGGGGATCAGCTACCGAAATAAAAGATTTATTTGTAACACAAAAGAAAATAATAAGAAGAATGTTTAATCTAAGCAAAAGGACTCATTGTATGAAATATTTTAAGGAAAATAATATACTAACTCTGCCATGTCTGTATATCTTAGAAACCGTATGCTTTATAAACAACAACATACAATATTTTCAAACAAATAACACTATTCATGAACATTATACTAGGAATGGTGCTAAATTACATATACTGGGATCAAGATCAAATAAAAAACTTAACTCAGTACTTCATAAAGGGGTTCACTTGTATAACTTAATCTTAAAGAAAATCGAAAACAATGATAAGAAAAGATTCAGAAGAGATGTGAAATCATTTTTAATAAATCAGTGCTTCTATAGTACTCAAGAGTTCTTTGAATATTTTAGGTACCAGATTAAGTAGAATAAATGATTACATAAGAATAATTTTATGATACTAATGGTTGACAATTCATGTAAGTTTTCTGTATTTGTTGACATTGATACAATTTAATCTGATTATTGCATGTAGAATTAATTCTGTATTTTCTGAATTTCTAGTTCGTATTGTTTGTACTGTATCTTGAAAAAGCAAATATTTCTGTACAGAAATTAAATGCTAAATAAATAAAATTTTTTTAGTACTATTAATTTTCATGTAAGCATTCATTTTTCATTACTTTCACAAATTTATGGTTTCCCTTTATGATGCATGAATGATATTAGGTGACCTACCACCAGTGTGTTCTTTATTCCTTAGAGCTTCTAAATCAAGAATCACTAACAGTGCGTCCATTTTTAAACAAGGAAAGAGTATAATTGCTGGCGCTAACATATTCTCACCTCTGGTTAACCTTAACCATAACTTTTTTCCTCAACAAGATGTAATGGTTACGATGTTACAGAATACCAAATTGTGCATAGCCAATGGTTAGTAGCTAACTAGTGGTTCAGCTTCAAAGAGAATTTACAGAACAGACTCCTGGATAATATCGAGCTGAAAATTTACATTTCTTTACTTTTCCTGTGTCAATTATCAAAAACTTAAGAGCTGCAATTGGATAATGCCATAACTACCCTCCTATATGCCAAGCAGCATACGTCGACACGGAAAGCTGATGTACCAACATTTCTCCATTCCTTAGAACCTTAGTACCTTCTTTTGACAAATAAATATGATTTAAATGTAATTTACCAATTGCATTTGTTTTGCTTTTGTATAAGCCCATGAATAATTGAAGGGCTGAGAACCATAGTGGGCCAAGAACAACTTTTTAAAAAATGGAGGAATTGAAGATGAAAGCTTTTTCAATTTCATAATTTACTGAACCAAATTACACATGATAACTAATTACCATAGCAATCTAGAATCATTTTCTATCTTATATTAGTAGAACATTAATGCTTCATACATAGTTAGGTTTTACAGTAACTTATTTGGAACTATTTTCCTATGCTGGGATTTGGAAATATCTCTTAGAGGAATCGAACTGCACCATTGCCATACATCTAATCAGAGTCCTGCTGATCATTATTGAATTGCACATGCAAACTCTTGTAAAAATTATGATTCACCAGAGGAATAAATGGTAGTATGATGTTACATCCTTTAGTGTTTTTGGCAATAGACCTACTGCAACAACAGAAGTAAAGATACAGACAGGAATTCATGAACGACCATCAAATAATAAAACTAAAACAGGAACTTGACAATTTATTAAACATACCTGATCAAAATATTCCCACTTAACTTTATAGTTCCTTTTAAAAAAATGGACAAAACTCCATTTGTTTTGTTCTTTTGTACACAGTCTGATTTTTAAGAGATAAGTGAAGGTTTCTGTTTCTCCACGTGGGTAGTGCAATCTTGCCTAACAGCAGATAGGAAGTAACACAGATCCCTTTCTTTACCCTCTCAACACTTGAAACTTAAACAAGGGTTCGAGCTAACTCACCTCAACAAAAATTTGCACAGTTAATCTGTATTAGCCTACTTTAAGAACAAAAGTATGTTGTTCTCACATTCATTGCATTGTGTGAGATCCTTGAAATAATTTTTGTACTATGTAACTAATATTCCATATTTACCGTTATTGTTTCTATGTATCGTGAGTTGACAATCATGCCCTAGTGTGGTAAGTACCATATGGGCAAGATTTCTTGAGTGCTGGATTTACGGTGTGGTGTGGGTACAAGGCTAGAAGAGAGAGCTAACACACTTTTGTTTCTGCAGTGTGGTCAACCTTGATAACAAAAACATTCAGCCAAATTGTGGTAAGATAAGCAAAGATGCCATAGGTAGGAGATGTGGCAACACACAATTGAATTCCATCCGATATGCTGTATTATATATTTACTGTTATGAAAAACATAAAAGTAGAAACAAATGTTATGACATTTATAAACACCCACTTGCCTTGTGATGCTTCGGTTTCCAAGTCTACTGCGTCAATTTCATCGCTGGTATCCTCTAATGTGTTAATAATTTCATTGATTGCATTTTCTATTACACCATCATTTCTCCAATATTGCATTTCCAGCTCTTGGACCTTCTTATCATATCCTTCCCAATCCGTCACTTCTATAGCAAGTTTCCGCAGATTTGTGGCTCTCGTTAACATTGCATACTTTGTAAACATTCTTTACTTTTGCCCACACCAGCTTAATTGCATTCAGATCACAGTTATACGAAGGTAGACAAAAAATAGTGATTTGTTGTGAACTGGGTACCTAAAAATTAACCTCAAAATTGCTAAAAAAGAAATGGCATCCATGTGAAAACTTAGCACATTAGCTACTAGAGGTCACAGTATGTAGCACATTTCCTGTTTAAAAGTCATCTGTGTTTACGGAAATAGGCGAAACCTACCGAATGAGGACATGGGGCCCGAATGCTCAAGATATCATGCATATATAGTATTTCTCCATAGAACACATAGACGATTCATGTTCTAAAATCTAACATTTATCTTCAAATATATTAATATTTTAGTTAATATCTTAACCACTAAAATTCAGATTGATATAAATACACATAATAAAAAAAATACACTTGTGGTAAGCACACAGCGGAATCTGGGCACAAGTGCCTAGTTCTTTGAAACCTTCCCCCATTCTGTATACATTAGTATTGCAATATACTGTTACAAACGACTTCGTCATTTGACGTCTTCATATCAACGCCACCGATATGCCGGAATTTTGACCCACAGGAATTCTTTTAAATGCAAGCATATCTACTGACATGATGTTATCTTGGTTGAAAGGAATAAGCGGTTCACTGATAAGGAGCAAACTCTTGCATTCCTGTTCAAATAATTCCCTACAAGAACAGACAAATTCTCTAGTCTGACTATACAATGTAACCCTCCGACCGTAAATTGATCCTTGCTTTGGGCTATGGATCCTCGGTCTACCTCTAATCCTACCGCCACTACGTCTTTCTTCCATAACAAACTATTTTAATTATTTTCACAAAGTAGGCCAACAATACATAATGCAACAGAACACAAGCAAACTCTGTGCCCCACACAACTAGCGATAACAGACCTGGAAGTACATTCACCATTGTAACCAATCTGGCAACCTTTGTTTACATTACCATAGCAACGACCTTCCCCTCTTGTCCTTCGCATCCCTTGCTTGATAACCTTCGTGTATCTTCTTTTAAAAATCAGACTGTAGCTATAACAATTTAGGTGAAAGATAATTGAACAAAAGTAACAACATAGCCGAATAAGCAAAGCTTTACGTGCTGAACCTGCATGCACACCCTGTTTTCTTTGTTGCACATAATGTTGGCTCTGGGGGGGAGGGGGGGAGGTCAGTAGCATTTAGCAATTTCACTTCGGCTTCCTATAAGAACATATAACTTCCACCACATCACATGGATTGGGAGGCAATAGTCTTGCTATAATGAGAAACTGCCACTTATAAGTACAAAACAAAGGTAAACCTACATATGACTGACCGTCGTCTGATGGCCTCTTTGGCTGGAGCTTTGCCATCAGAAAAACATGCAAATGCTGAAGCTAACACTGGGTAATACACTATGTAAGATAGTGTTAATAATAATGATATAATAATTTTTTTAATCTCTTCCTTCCTCACCAATACTGGTGTTACGTCCCTCTCAGAGAGAGGGAGCTGAAGCATAATGACCTTTGATCTGATGAATGAGATCAAGGTTGGTGGGTCCGCACAATGCCTGGGATGGATGAATGATGGAGCTATTGGTGGAATGATGGTGAGGGAACCCGGAAGACCTGGAGTAAACCCACCCCAGCAATATGTGTTCCACCACAAATCCCAATTTGTGGTCCCCTGGGATCGAAACTGGGTCACCTAGGTAAAACCCAAGAAGTCTAACCACTCAGCCATTGTGCAGCTATATAATTAATAAATATTAATAATTTGAAATACTATGATAGTCCTTAATTATTTATGTGTTGCTGAAACAATGTTTTCTAAAATAAAACTTGTGAATTTATAGATCAATGCAATTACTTTACCATATCCAAGAAAAAGCAAAAACTGTCAAGCTTTTGATCCATTTAAAAGTTAAATTCAAAATTTCATACAGTTTCTTCAATCTGTTCACAACGATATTGGGTTAAACTATAGAAAGGCTACATTCAAATAGATTGATATGGAACGACATCATAGAAAATCATGTTGCCAACTGTAGACTTCACAATTATGCCAACAAAGCAAAATGTTGCCAACACATTTTCTTTTTCATGTTATAAATTAGTGATACTGTAATACATATGGAATTCAGGGCAAAATAAGAGTTTACACCTTCGCTTTTTGTACTCGCATCTACACTATTTTCACGATAATTTTGGATCCTCCAGAGAGTGAACAAGGAGAACGCTTCCATCAAGTAATCAAAGAGATTGGTCAGGATCGATGGAGTACTGCGAGTAGACTAATGTTGGTGCCGAAAAAGGGAAGTTCCTTGGTCAGGACTTAAGCGTAAATCAGCACAACCGACTTTCCAGCCAAGGAAAATGTAACTTCACACCTTATTTAAAGTCTGTCTACCCAACGCAATTGCACGGCGGCCGCTTTCTTTGACAAATCTTCATAATCATTTAACAACATGGACCCTCCTCCTGACGGTCCTTTCTACAATGTTGCAACATTTTAACATCACCGTCTTGCACCTAATGAAACAGAACAACTGGAAGTTGGAAATTTGGCAACTGACACTCCACGCGGAGTAGACATGCAACTGGCATTTTCAACAAATGGGGGCTGCTATTGGTCCCCAACGTCAGTGTTCCATTTATGAAGTGTGGAGATAGATTTATGACGGTCATTAGTGGGCGGGGAGGTCCCGTCCTTTGAGGTCCCTTTGACTGGGAACTGCACACACGTTGGCTAAACAGACTTTAACAGATATACAAGTCTCTCTAACATTTTTTAATCTATTATTTTGCTTTTTTTATTCATTTTCTAGCACACAGTTATCATATAAAATCACCATTTTCAAATAATTATTAGTGATTTGTGAGAAAGCCTTACATGTTAGATAAAACTGGACGGCATCATTCAATTTAGCACATTGATATTAGATTAAAGAAAGCTTTCAGATTGCTAACCGCTATCAAATTATATTTTGCAGTTATTAATGTAAGAATCTGTGTAACTTACTGTTATGCAATTTGGACATTAGAAAACATTTCTTAATGACGTATAACACATATAGTAATCCACAATAAGAACAATTTTCATTATTCTCGTAATTATAAACATACTAATGCACTAATCAAATTAAAAGAAATTGAAACCAGCGAGACTAAAATGGGTAATGATACACTGCCAGTTTCCTTACACAGTGTTGGTACTTTCAGCATGCTTTCACAGTTTGCAACACCTCACCCCTGACGTTTTCTTGCCATATTGTTATCCCATCTTCATTTTAAAGCGATATTAATAATAGAATAAAAAGAATATAGGTTGGCAACATTTCATTGCCTCTGCATACTTAAGAACTCTGGACTTGGCAAGAGCTTGCTACGGTTGTCATTGCTTACCTGCCATTCTCTTAGCAGACGACAACCACTCACCTGCAGTAATACCCAAAATAAACAATTTGTGAGGAGCTTTTCCGTGAATAACAGAAAGGTGGAGAAAATGCTGCAACTTTGTACACAATGTCAAAGAAACATATCGATCTGATGGATAAATGAATATTGCTGTTGACAATTTCATAATTACAGCAGATGACTCGTGATCAGACGGATCTGATACAGCTTTGGGATTTCATTCAGGATTTCATTCACTATCAAAAATCGAACAGGGCTAATGTAACTCGGCCTAAAGATGTGACCGACTGCTCCTAAATCAGTCACATGACAGCCAAAACTTAACGGTTTCTTTTCCAACTTGTACAGTTCTACATATTTTGGTACACAATATATTGCCTTCTCAACACATTTCAGAACTGTGCAGTTGGCAACAGCCCGCTATAGATTACGTCATCGCGTATCCTTGCGGTAATGATATGTATGGCAGCTTTCACACAAGATAACCTAGACATTTTGGTTGTTCGTATATTGAACAGCTCCAGCAGCCTAAACAAGGCTCGTGCAGCCATTCTTCAGGATAACCTATCCATATTTTTCATTCGAATTCTCCATTATTCGTGCGATTAGCTGGTAGAAATTTTGATGTGGGCCTGGCGACGTAAACGATTACAACAAAAATTTACTCAAAGTTGCAGAAACTTGTGATTTTAATAATCTTGAGACAGTATCTCTACCGATAATATTGTTATGTGTATTACAATGCACGATTCCTTTCCTTGGATCACCTTGGCCACGCCTAATATTGGATTATACGGAATGGTATAATTACATTTTTATCCGAAGAAATCCGTATATAACATTAAACACTAAAACACATCCACAAAATATTATAAACCAGTACATTCTATAGAATTTGCTGAAATTAGATATTGACCGACAAAACGTAACATAAGGTGAAGAAACGAAACAAAAGCGAGGTCAGAACAATGTACTACATAGCACGTGATAAAGAAATACCACTATAACAGTAAGTACATTTTAGTTAAAACTTCGCAACACTTAAAGCATAATTTTTTGTATTGGCTTCTAAAGTAATGCCTGCATAGAATTACACTTCTCAATAACCTAAAACCTAATTTGGTAACTTGGTTCCTAAGCTTACCTTCTTCACCACAATATAGCCGCCATCAGAATGATAAGAAGGACCTGTGCACGACCGGTGAGAAAGATGGATACATAAATGTGGCGCAGGTTCGCCAATTGTACCAGTCCAAATTGACCAACATTATTGCATCAAGTTTCGTCAAGGAGTGTTAAAGACACAGACTAATACAGATTTAACAAAAACATTCTTTTATACTAAACTATCCTAAGTGTCATCGGAAAAGCAAATTATATTTACAGATGATGATACCTCCTGCTTCATTGATAATTACAAGTTTAAATATATTCTGATTAAATAACACGAAGTTGCGCCAAACTCGCTTCATTTGGGTTTTAGCCCAAAGCTATGTTCACTTTTTCCATATACGCAGAGAACACGTGTCGCTACGTAGCGTTGTGCTTTTTTATGTCTATGTGATAACATTAGCTCACGCTACACATAACTTTTGGACACATACAGAACATTTCGCTAATAACCATTTAATAAATCCAGGTACCGATTACGGTTGTATTATCAATTTTGAAACAGTGTTATGAGCTTTTCAGGAACGCTCCTTTAGTTGCTGTGGTTTATTATGTGTTTCAAATGGGAAGGTGTTTGTCCTTGAGCGCTACCAGGTGAGCAACCAATCGTAGTCCGACGGTGTTGTCGTATTACATTCTCCCTAAGCGCTGTGTGACGAGCGCCAAACTAATCAATCTCTAATAAATACTATTCGCGCTAAGACAAAAATTCAGATTTTGCAAAAGCTGATCCATGTAGAAGGTAGAGGGTAATGTATTTAACATAACCGTAAAAATCAATTACTTTTACCTCAAATAGTTTTCTTCATACAAAGAAATAAAGTAGCTGTCATATTATAACAATGCATTGAGACGTAAGCACTGTAATAAGTATCATTATTGGTTGGCATGTATGCGTGAACGTATATTTGAAATTACTCAGAACTGAAACGTAAACATTTGACATGACGTGATAAAAGAAATATATACTTTGAATAAGCCAAGGTGTTTGTTAAATTCCATGAGAGGAAACGATACACTTCTTGCTATTCTGACAGAACGTGTCTGGTCACATTATGTCTTTGTATATGAATGGTTCGTAATCTCTATTTACTTTAGAGAGTTCAAAGCAACATTATTCAGTTACTCTTCCATGAAAAAGTGTATCAGCTGGATCAATGAGACACGATGCTCCCCTTACCACTGCTAGAACAATCCAATAGAGTTAATGTGAGCTCAAATTATGTTGCAAACAGAAATAATATTTTAAATCTGACTTACTGAACGAAGAAATTGACAAGGAACACAACAAGACTGGGAAAACTGTCAGACATCAGATAAACTACAAGAGTGCGACTTTTGGAAAGAAATAGCACATAACGAGATTTTCGAACCTAACATCATAAAATTGCAGTACTCAGACGTTGAAGACAATGGCAATGACGAATTGTCTGTTAACGTAAGTAACATTCACGGCTATACGCATGCACCACTGGTATTTTCGTTGGATTAGAAAACTAAGCTATTCATGAATTATAATCAAATTTAAACTTAATATATAAAACCCTTGCAAAATATACGAATATTCATGTTGGAATTGTGAGTACAACTGCATTATTATAAAACTTTGGAAAATTCAGTTTGTGTTCCCTTATGTCTAGCGCTACCAACACTCGCAGGTTTGCGAGGGAGAGGGAAATATAATGTGACTTTGTGGGTTCGTGAAATAAAAAATCCAATTACACAAATTCAACAATGTTCTTTATTTTCACCGACTTACAGTTGAACACTTGCCAATTACACAAAATTACGTAATGCACACAATTACGATTCACCAGTTCGTCCGTTACCGTTCCGATGCACGTACACAATTACGTAAAGTCTTCCGTTGCACAGTCTTCTCGTTCATTAACGCGGCGCTCCTGCAGTAGTACGTCTAGCACTCACTGACTCAACTCGCTGCAGCCCTCTTTATAGGCATCTCGCCGTCTTCTCGACTTCTCTAGTTTCCACGCGAAGGTTTCAGATGATAGGAGAAGGGGAGAGAAAAGTCCAGGGACGAGTGACATTTCCTAATCACCCCTCAGTTAATGACAGAGACTAATGGGAGGCGTGGCTCGGCTGCCTCTGGTCTCCTCACAGCTGTTGCCGTCATGCCTTCCGCTAATTGGGTGACACTGCTCCCTCCTCAAAGATGGTCGCCCCGAACAGCACCATCGTAGCAGGCTAGTCGATCCAGGTGTACCACCAACATCTTTTCTCGGGGAACCTCCTGGATGCGGTAGACCACGTCGTTAACCCTCTTCACCACCCGGTACGGTCCTTGCCATGGCTGCTGGAGCTTCGGGCAGGGTCCCTTGGTCCGGGTAGGACGGTACAACCAGACCAGGTCACCTTGCTGGAACCCTTGGCTGTTGGCTTGCCTATCATATCTGGTCTTCATGCGGTCGCTCGCCTTCTGGATGTTCTGGCGAGCCATATCGTGCATGTCGTGGAGGCGATCCACCAGGTTCTCCACATACTCGGTGACCGGCTGCTTCGCCTCCGGAGGGCTTCCAAACGCCAGGTCACAAGGGAGGCGTAACTCTTAGCCGAACATTAAGCTGGCTGGCGTCATCCCAGTTGTGTCGTGTGTAGACGAGCCGTAGGCCAGCAAGAGCAGCGGCACCTTGACGTCCCAGTCTCGCTGATGGCTGGCCACGACCTTCCTCAGGTGTTCCTCTAAGGTCTTGATGTACCTTTTGACCATGCCATCCGACTGGGGATGTAGAGGCGTCGTGCGGATCTTGTTCACCCCAAGCCTTTGTAATGCCTCCTTCATTAGGTTGGACTCAAAGTTGGTACCCTGGTCACTGTGTAGCTCTAGCGGCACCCCAAATTGACAGAACACTTGCTCCACCAGGCAGTCTGTGATTGTCTTTGCCTCTTGGGTTGGGATGGCATACACCTCCGGCCGCTTGGTGAAGTAGTCCACGACCAACATTAGGTACTTATTGCCCCGGTCGGAAACTGGGAACGGTCCAGCAATGTCAACGGCGATCCGTTCGAATGATGCTCCGACGTTGAACTGCTGCATGCGACCCCGGCCCTAATCTGGGGGCCACGACTCGCCGCGCACACGTGACACTGACGGCACCATCTCTCAGGATCTGCTCGGAGTCTCAGCCAGTAGTAGCGCTGCCGAAGTTTGTCGATCGTTCGGTTCGCTCCCAGGTGTCCTCCCGAAGTACCGGCGTGCACTTCCTCCAAGACTTCCGAGACCTTACTCCGGGGAAGTACCAACTGTTCTCTCTGCGTCTTCCCATCGGGTGACTCCCATACCAAGAACAGCACGCCATCTCTGGTCTTCAACGAGTCCCATTGGGCCCAGTACGACTTGTAGGTGGCGCCCCTCGGTGCAATGTCCTCCCAGGTAGGTCTTGTCCCTGCCTCCACTTCCCTCAAGAGTGGCCCCAAGTCTGCGTCCGCCAGCTGCTCCCTCCTCAGACCTGCGCTATCCCAGCCGTCCGCAGGCACTGCCACAACTACTCGGACTGGTGCGGCACGCTCCTTCTCTTCCACTCTTGTGCACTGGCCGCACTCTACTGGACAGGGTCTTCGGGACATAGCGTCTGCGTTACCGTAGCTCTTCCCTCTACGATGTTCCGAGGTGAAGTCGTACTCCTGCAGCTTCTGGACGCAACGTGCCGTCTGGCCTTCCAGGTTCTTAAAGCTCAATAGCCAGGTTAGGGCGGAATGGTCAGTCCTCAGGTGGAATGGCTGACCGTACAGGTACTTGTGGAAGTGCCCCAAGGTCTTTACTACCGCCAATAATTCTCGTCGGGTGACGCAGTAGTTCTTCTCTGCCTTGGATAGCGTCTTGCTGTAGTAGGCTATCACCCACTCATGGCCGTCCTGGATCTGCGGTAGGACACCTCCTATGCAATGGTCGCTGGTGTCGGTGTCCACAATGAAGGCGCCACCCGGTTGTGGGAAACCCAAAATTGGAGCACTGCACAGGGTGTCCTTTAGGTGCTTGAAAGCGTTTCCGGCGTCCTCCGTCCACACATAAGGCCGGTGTTCCTCTGTCAGGCGGGTGAGGGGTTTTGTGATGTTGGAGAACCCCTTTATGAAGCGGCGGTAATAACTGCACAGCCCCAGGAAAATGCGCAACTCCTTCCTATCCTTTGGGTGAGGCAAACCTCTCACAACCTGTGTCTTCTCGGGTCTGTGGCCACTCTGGTTGCTGAGACTATGTGGCCTAAGTAGTTCACTTCCTTGCGGAAGAGCTGGCACTTCTTCGCGATCAGCTTCAAGTTGGTCGCCTGCAGTCTCTGTAGCACCTTACTCAGATTTTCGAGGTGATCTTCAAAAGTCTTCCCGACGATGATGATGTCGTCCAGGTATAGCAGGCAGGCATCGTAAGTCAGCCCTCTGATCACTGACTCCATGAGGCGTTGGAAGGTAGCTGGTGCGTTGCAGAGGCCAAAGGGCATAACCGTGAACTGCCAGAGCCCTTGGCCCGTCGAGAATGCGGTCTTCTCCTTGTCTCTTGGGTCTAGAGCTACCTGTCAGTAGCCCGACATCAGGTCCAGGGTCGAGAACCACTGTGCACCAGCTAGCGTGTCCAGGGTGTCGTCAATCCAGGGTAAGGGAAAACAGTCCTTCCGGGTGACAGCCTTCAGCTTTCTGTAGTCTACGCAGAAGCGCAGCTCTCCGTTCTTCTTCGTCACCAATACTACAGGAGAACACCAAGGGCTGTTCGACTCTTCAATCACTCCCCTGGATCTCATGTCCTCCAGCATATCTCGTACCGCCCCTTGCTTCGCCAGCGGGACGCGTCTATGTGGTTGCCGAATAGGCCGGGTGTCTCCAGTGTCGATGCGGTGAAGCACTTTGTCCGTGCGGCCGTAGTCACTATAACCTTGGCTGAAGACGCGCTGGAATCGTCTTAGCAGTTGTCGAACTTTCTCCAGCTGCTCTGCGGTCAGGTGGTCGGCCGCCCTCTCTAGTAAGCCTTCTAGCCGGGGCCCCAGGTGTTGCGTAGGCACCTGGCTCCTGCGTCTTTTCGATTGCTGTTGCGCTTACCACAGGTCGCACGTTCCCAGCGCCTTCCCGGCCTGGACGTCGTGATCGGCGTCCGTTGGATTTAGCAGTCTCACTGGCACCTTCTCTCGGCACGGCAGCAGTGCCCTGGCTACACACAGTCCGTGTACAGGCGTCTTCTGGTCCAGCATCATGTTCCTGGTTCTCTGGCCCTCCAGTCGCGCCGTCACCACCACCTCGCTCCTCGCGGGGACAACCACGTCTTCGCTCAAGACGACCCTGCAAATTCCAAGGCGCTCTTCTGGTTGACGGAGTATAACCTCTTCTCCGTTGAACCGCAGGACCTTCTTGCCGACGTCGACCGTTGCCTCATGGCTCCTGAGGGCATCCAATCCCAGTATCACCTCCTCGGCCACTTTCACGACGAACACCCAAGGACGTACGGTGCTCCTTCCCAAGGTCAGCTTCAGCAGGGCCTCCTTCTCCACAGGCAAGGTGTCGCCCGATGCCGTGACGAGCTGGTATGGTCGGCTCGGCTTCCTTGTCGGCAAACCTTTCGCCACGTCAGGTCTGATGGTCACGGCTACCCTGGTGTCCACCAGCACGCGGCACGGCTTCCCTCTTACCCAAACGTCCGCGATGAGGCTGTCATCCATACGCCGGCTGACGGCGCGCAGTGTCACTCGAGGGGATGGTGGTGATGGCGCCGACGTGCCCCTCTCTACGACGGTCCTTACTCGTTTTCCGGCTGTTCTTCTTGGTGTGGGCAGTATCTCTGCAGGTGTCCGGGCTGTCCATACCCCCAACACAGGCCACTATTTGTTCGCCGTCGACCCTCCGCTGGTCTTCTATCTCCGGTGTAGCGGACACTCCTCGTTCTCGACGTCGGGATAGCTGTTACCTTGGCCGCCTCCATCCTTAATGCTGCCGTTAGCACCTCGTGGATTGTTTTATAATCGCCGAGCATTAGGCGCTGACGAATCTCCATGTCCCGTACCCCGTCGAGGAAGGTATAGGCAGCTTCCCGGGACACGAACTCTGGTGGGAGGTCGACTAGGGCCTTGCTTGCCAGTTGTTCAACTGCCAGGGCGAACTCCTGCAGCGTCTCCCCCGGCTGCTGTGACCTTGCCTTTAGCTGGCTGCGGTACACTGCGGCTAAGCGGTGGTTTCCGAAACGATTCTCCAGGACCTCCCAGATGTCCTTGGGTGCCGCCGTTGACTGAACCGCGTTCAGGACTTCCGCGGCCCGTCCCTGTAGGCTGGCAATTACCTGTGTGGCGTTTGTTCTGGTGACCATTTGTTGTGCTTGGCCACTGTGTCGAACTGGCGGCGGAAGACCTCAAACGTTGACGCGCTGTCGTATCTCGGAGGTTTGACACGCGCCTGATGTGTCGCGTCCCGGTGCGTCGGCCTTCAAATCCTTCAACCTCCTGCTGACGACGTCCTCCACCATGGCGTTCAGGGACTTGACGCTGCTGTCGACCTTTTCCTCTAGGTCATTGAAGCGGTTCGCCAGGTCCTCGACGCGCTCGTCCACTTGGCCCATCCACTTGCCCAGCTCCGTCTCGTCATGCCTCACGCCGGCCAACTGTTCTTCAAATTTGGCGGCGAGAGCCTCGTTCGCTACCTTCATTTCCGTGGTCAGTTCGGCCATTTTTGCGGTCATTGTCGTGGACAAGTTGTTTGCCGCTGCTGTTTTTGTTGTTAACTCGTACATCTTCGCGGCCAAGTTGTTATTTGCCGCTTCCGTCTTCTCTGTTAATTCGGCCTTCATTTCCATCATCTCCGAAATTGTTTCCAATGCCGCGTCCATGGTTGTAATGTTCGGTGATGTTATCGTCCCGCTTCCTGACACCAGAGTGACTTTGTGGGTTCGTGAAATTAATAGTCCGATTGCACCACTCAAAAATGTTCTTTATTTCCACCGAATTACAGTTGAACACTTGTCGATTACACAGAATTACGTAATGCACACAATTACAATTCACCAGTTCGTCTGTTACAGTTCCACTTTGCTCTCGCAGTTACGTACACTCTTCCGATGCACGTATAGTCTTCTCGTCCGTTCACTAGCACGGCGCTCATACGCTGCTCGTCAAGTAACAGTATTCAGTTAGGCTGTGAGCATTTGATGCATGCTAGTCCAGGTAGGTCGTTGACTTGAATGAATTTAGAGCTCTGTAAATCACTAAACAATTGTGTAGGGTTACATCCAGTGGTATAAAAATACTTTTAGATAACATTTAACTGTTTTTCCTAAAAAGGGAAAGCTTCAAATACCTGATTCACCACACCCATATTTGACTAATTTTCCCTTAAAATGGAGCCTACAAGTTATACTGAAAATACATATATTGAGTATTTTGATAAAAGAGAAAAAGAGCATATTTAGCGTAAGGTCCATTGAGGTATAACAAAACGTAACTCAAAAACAAAGAATGAGGTAATTTACCTATCAAACTGTATAACATCCCTCCCAGTCACTTTATAAGAAAATGGGAATAATGGAGAAGATTCATATACAGTTGTAGATTAATGGCAGTTACATCATTTTCAAGAAATTTAGTAACAGTTAAGTTCAAATTAATTCATAACACTATTTGTAGTTGGTTTTATAATAATTTAATAATGGTTTTTTGTTTTAATTGCACTTTTTAAGATTTGATGGTGTTGTTCTTTTTTATATTCTTGCTGGCTGAGAGGTAGATTTACTAATCTGTGTGTGAGACTGTTGATGGTGGCATGTTTGTGTGGAATTGGGTTGAAATTATTTGCTTTGATGTAATTATCTGTGTGTTGCTTTTCTATGGATACCAAATTCTAGTTTTTCATTGCTTTTTGTGATTTTAAGGTCCAAAAAAGGTAGAGTACAGTCCTCTTCAGTTTCTACTGTGAATTGTATGCTGGGTTCTTGCAGGTTGAGTAGTTTCAAAGCATCATCTATTTGTTTGTAGGGCACTAATGCAAAGATGTCGTCTATGTATCTGTACCATGTTTTAAAAATACGAGGGAAGGCTTTAATTATTTGTTTCGATAAAGCTCATGTATAAATTGGCCCAAAATGGAGATAACGGGCTTCCCATAGCTTGTCCTGAAATTTGTTTATAATATTTTCCATCGATGGAACTTGCTTACACTTTATTTATCAAATAAGGAACACCACTATCCACCCAACCCCCCCATGGAAAAAAGCCGCTATAATTCCAATTCTGAAACCTGCAGAACATCTTTCTATTGTCCAATTTAACTGACGTATTTTCTCTAAGACAATGAAACGAATAGTTCAGTCTACACTTTACATGGTACTTAGAAAAAAAGAAAATATCATTAGCTCAAGCAGCATTTCCAACTCGCCACTCCACTACTGAACAGACTCTGAAATTTAGTCAAGAAACTGTAATCCCTAAATTCCAATAAAACTTTGTTCATAAATTTTAGTGTCACATCTGCTTACAATAATCCTATTTGTGAAGCAAATAGCACAAGATTTCTAAGTATTATGATTGATTCAAAGCTAAAATTGAACGATCCTACAACTTATCTGTCTGTTAAACTATGTAAATTAATATTCGCTTTTAGATATCTAAGTAACAGTCAACTACATCAAAAACTATATATTGTGGCTATGTACAGTCACTCCTCACTTCTGCCATACCATTCTGGGGTTCTACCGACAACAATTTACAAATAATCTTTAAACTACAAAAGAAAATAATTCTAATTATATTTTGCGTACCACATTACACACCATATTTTCAAAAATTGAATATACTACCTCTACCATGTTTGTACATCTTAGAAACAGTTTGTTTTATACATAAGAAAAGTAGGTGATTTTAAAATGAACAGGGAATACCAGAACACAACATATGCATCTTTCTAGTCAAAGAACTTTGAAAAATTTAAAATCCATAGACCATCAGGGCATAAAATTATATAACAAACTAAGTAGGGGATTAATTGAATGAAATACACATTAATATAGGAAGAAAATAAAGACTATCCTAATGAAATGCAAATACTACTCTGAAAATGAAGTATTAGTAGGCATTTCCTCCGTGATAAATTTAGACTGATTTTAAATGGATTAAATTGATTGTAATTAATGTATGAATAAACTTATTTAAATGATACTCATAACTTACTCTAAATACTGTTTGTAGTTTCTTGTAAATAGTATACATATATAACTTTCTTGATTTTTTTCCTTCTTGAAAGGTGCTTGAAGATGCCTTTGAATCAATTCGGAAATTATGATTTCTGCATAAAAATCCTGAAAAAGAATAATATAGGCAATATGTTATGTTGGATCTACAGTCTACACAATCAAAGATTTTGTGCAACAAAATATGGTATAACCCGACCAAGGCCAGTGCAGTCCTACACTGGAAGCGGCAAGCAGGCAAACTAACACAATGACGACATGTATACGTCACAAAATTCTGTATAGTCCGATTTACAAGTGTGCAGCATAGTATTCACAGCTAGTGATGGAACGTACAGGAAATAGTTATTCATGAGCAAGCTAGGCAAGTTATTTATGTTATTCTGTTTTGTGATGAGAAACAAGATCAGAAAATACCCATTACAAATGCCACCAAACATGCTGTCGCTTCTACTGGCTACTACAAGACTATGATTTGCAAGATTAGAAAGGAGGGCCGGTGTGAAGAAAGTAGTGTGAGCAAAATAAAATCACCTCGCAAGATTGGTAAACCTCCTCCGAATAAAATTGTTCTGGACGAAATGGGTAAGTGCATCATTAGAAATTACAGGAGTATTATGAGGTTATAAACAGGAAATCCCTACACTGCGAAAATCACTGCACCTTTTTTAAAAAAAAAAAGAGGTGAATTTCATTGGGGGTAAAGAAAAACCTAGAAAAATAATGAAATCTACTGGATTTCAATTCAAAAAGTGTAAAAATAAAAGGAGTATAATGAGCGAACGTCCTGGCATAGTGACTCAAAGAGAATCATTTCTAAGAGTACTCAGAAGAATGCGGGGAAAATAACCCAGTGATATACATGGATGAAACCTGCATTCACACACATCACAAAGTTTCCAAGTGTTGGCAGAGTGACGATGTTCCAGGAGTGTATATAGTGCTGGACAGCATCTTACTATTGTGCATCCTGGCCGGGAAATAGGATTTATTCCAGGTTTTTTATTTTAAATTCAACACCTCAGATTACCACAACAAAATGAACTATGAAAACTACTCCAAGTGGGTGTAAAACCAACTGATACCTGGACTACCAGAAAGCAGCATTATTGTCACTGATAATGCTCCGTATCCCAATAAAGAATACAATAAGATGCCCTCAACCAACAATTTAAAGTGAGAAATACAGGAATGGTTGCAGAACAACATACCATTTGACTTGGAAATGACAAAAGCGGAACTTCTCATTCACGCAAAACAGCGCACACCAAAGAAAACATACACCATTGACAAATTATTCGTAGATAATGGTTTTACAACACTTAGATTACCACCCTATCACCCACACTTGAACCCTATCAAATTAATTTGGAATTTAATGAAAGCAAAATTAGCTGACAACAATGCAGACCATGTTTCTCTGTCAACACTAAAAGGTTTAACATATGATGCTATTAGAGCAATAACAGTAAATGACTGGAAAAACTCCATTCAGATGGTGAAGGAAAGAATAATAATACAGGACTGGAGAGCAGTGATGAGTCTGGAGAAGAAACGACCACCGGATCAGAGACTCACACTGCAAGTCAGAGAGACATTCCGGAAGAAAGTCAGTTTAAGGTATGTCAGAGAAAATGTGTGTGTGAGAGAGAGAGAGAGAGAGAGAGAGAGAGAGAGAGATGCTCACATTGTATTTTAAAGTGTTTCTAAATATATTTCATTGCTTATGATGTGAATACACATATGATTATACTATCAGTGAAAATATCTGCATGAGATCTGTTATGTTCACGTTTTGCCAAGCATAACAGAGGGCAGGCTAGCGGTAACGCGTACAAGTGGCGCATCCTTAAACAGGACTGCAGTGGCCTTGGTTGGGTAATAACATCTAAATACAAACAAATGAAAACAGAGTTTGCTCAAGGCTCAGCAATTTGCTCCACACTTAACATCGTGATTAATGATTTACCAATAGAGCCACACAAAAATAACAATTATACACTTTACGCAGAAAATCTAACCATCTGGATATTGCTTCTCAAAATACTTTGATTAATCTCACTTCACAAACGAATAATGCCATACAATTCCTACAACAATAATGTTAAAATAAGTGCATGAAAATTAATACTAATAGAACATATAAGATTTTTAACCCTAAAACATACTGGACCTGCGTTCTCCTTAAAATAAATGGTCAAAACATTCAACAGCAAGATTAACTTAAATACGTGGGTATATACTCTGACAGAAAATTATTTTGGGAATATCATGTTAAAAATATAACGGAACAAATAAACAAAAGATGCAATATATTAAAGAGATTAGCAGGAACAAAGCGAGGCGGCTCTAGCAAACACCTACAAGACAGACATTAAACCTACTCTAATATATGATAGAATATGATAATCTGGTTACATTCAATAACAAAATCCTTAATAAATTAGAAACAATTAAAAAGAACTACCTACAATTGATAACAGGTGGTGGTAAATCTACTCCTGTAATGACAATGCAGATGCTTACTGAAAACCCTCCTATAATCCATCACATTTATCCTTTCATCGATATCAATGTCATATGATGTCCAAAGAAAAGGCCCCAAACCGATATAGGACTTCCTGCACATACATACTCTTGCGAACCCATTATTTATGATGGCGCGACGCAGAGCGTCATAAGAGACATAGCGCAGTGTGGAGATAAAACAGCTTGCCGAAGCAGATAAACATAGTGCAGAGATAAAAGACATGCCAAAACAGATAAAGTTAAATAAAAAATGAACATTCTAGTGACATCTTGATTGTCTAACAGAACATTCCGTTTCTTGTTTGTTAAAGAATATTTGAGAAGTGTCTCGTAATATGAGTCATGGTGTATATATAAGAAAGCTGCAACTCGCCAAGGGGCAGTGAAAAGACAGTCGTAAACAGGAATTGTAACAAGAGTTGTCGTAAACAGTGGAAGTTGAGTAAGCTCTTTGTTGTGTTGGAAGATTTTATTTGTGTTACGTAATTCTGCTGGCGGACAGAGTGTATTTCTATGGAAATAAAGAACATTTTGAATTTCTGCAACTTGGACTTTTAATTCTACGAACCCACAAAGTCACAGTACATTTAATGCTTATTTAACACCAATTGTTTTAAGCTTTCTATTTTATAATAAATTTAAATTAGTTCTGAAATAGAAAACTTACTCTTAAAGATTTGTTTTTGAATGGTACACCTCAAAATTTGGATAAACACATAGGGCACATCTTCAGATTCATGGCAAATATTAGAAGATTCCTTGTGAACTTCTTTTTCATGACACACTTGGCATTTTCAAAATGGTCGCAACTGTTTTATTGAGTGATATCCTTTTAGGAAAGTGTTTTCTTTCAAGCGTGTGCTGGATTTCTTACTCCCAGTATGAACAGGCATCTGAATGTTATAGTACTCAATTAGGCTGTGAGCTATTGATGCGTGCAAGTCCAGGTAGGTTGTTGTCTTGAATGAATTTAGAGCTCTGTAAATCACTAAACAATTGTGTATGCTTACATCCAGTATTATAAAAATAATTTCAGATAACATCTGTTTTTCGTAAAAAGGGATAGCTTGAAATACCTAATTCACCGCACCCATATTTGACTTATTTTCCCTAAAATTGGAGCCTACAAGTTATACTGGAAATATACATATTGAGTATTTTGATAAATGAGAAGAAGAGCATATTTAGCGTAAGGTCCATTGCGGTATAACAAAACGTAACTCAAAAACAAAGTATGAAGTAATTACCTATCAAACTGTGTAACATCCCTACAAGTACACTCTATACGAAAATGGGAATAATGGAGAAGATTCATATACAGTTGTAAATTAATGGCTGTTACATCATTTTCAAGAAATTTAGTAACAGTTAAGTTCAAATTAATTCATAACACTATTTGTAGTTGGTTTTTTAACACTCTGTCATTTACATTTTAATTTTTTGAGGAACTAGTTTCAGGAGCTGTTGCCTCCATTTTTAACTTTTAAGCCATTTTTATAGGCTTTTGGTTCTTGAAGTACCCATTCTGCTTTATAATAGCAACTGCTATAATTCTGGAAAAACTTAAAGAAGATTCTCTAAAATTACTGAACCCGCAAGATAATCACATCCAGTTTACAATGGAAGTAGAAAGACACAACAACATACCCTTTTTGGACCTCAAGATAACTAGAAATCGTCATGGTGTAGATTTTGGAATATACAGGAAGCCCACACACATAATTACATGAATAAAAATTAATACAACTCAGTTTCACATCAACTAGCTGCATTTAGAAGTCTAATTCACCAGCTATACAACATCCCACTGAGTAAGGAGGAGGTTTTGAAAGAACAACAACACATAAGACATAGCGGTATTAAATGGATTGAACCCAGTCATCATAAGGAGCATGATGAAGAGAAAGGAAAAACTGAAGATAATATCAAAATATACCAATCTCACACCACTTAAAAACACAAATTGGCAATACAGAAAATTCACCTACCATCCATGGGCTTTTAGAAAATTTGAACGAATCTTCAAAAGACTTAACTTAAACCACTAAAAAATTCAATTCTTAACACTTTGAAAAAGGAAATTTATCAGGTAAACTGTGAAACTTGTGATAAAAACTAAGAGAAACTTAGTACAAAAGTGAATCGAGAAGATATTGACACATTGCTTCACTCACACTGTTTATTCACAGGACATGTTTCAAGAGCTCTTGCTCCTATCATCAGCTGATTCTTGATTAGTGCAAGTTGTAGTGGTTTCCTCTTTCTCTGCACTGTCAATAGATGGCGTGGTGTACTTGTCAAAGAAGTCCGGTTGTGGAGTTTCATAATTCATTACTCTATGACGAGTTTTGTTAATGAAGATTTTTCCCATACTTGGAAACATCTCTAATAAAATATGTTAATCAGCCCATAAAACTTTCCGTATAATAGTGTTGGTATTTTCTGCGAAGGCATGCTTTGCATGTAGACAACGCTCGAACCGTGACGCCACACCCGCCAAAATTGCTACCTCGTGAAAGTACATCTTTACACACATTTTGCTTTTTCCTACAGATTTCAGAACTGCACCGTTAGCAACAGCCTGCTAGGTTACGTCATCGGTAACCATGTTATGTATGGCCGTTTTAACACAATATAACCTAGTCATTTAGGTTAGTGTTAATATTTTTAGCAGCTCCAGCAGACTTCACAAAGCTCTTGCCATTATCCTACAGGTTAATCTATCCACATAATGCATTCGGATACTCCCATTCCATTCATGTACGAAGTTAACATTTAACACATCCACAAAACATTATAAAACAGTACGTTCTGTAGAATTGGGTGAAATTACATATTGTCTGAGAGTAAAAACACGAAGTGAGGAAACGAAACAAACGCGAGGGCAGAATTTGGCACATGATACACATTATAAAATTACCAAAATTTCGCTTAAAACTTTGCAATAATTTAGAGTTAAAGTATACAATTTTGTATTGACTTCTAAAATAATGTGTACATATAATTACACTCCTAAATATGCTAAAACCTAATTTTGCAACTAAATTCCAAAGCTTACCTTCCGGTCCACTCTCGATTTGCCTGCAGAATGAGAAAGATAGATGAGAAAATGTTGTGCAGGTTGGACAATTATATCAACATTATTGGATTAAGTTTCCTCAAAGTGTGATTAAAACATACTTTAGTAATAAACTTCCCCAAGTGTCATCGGAAACGCAAATTATATTTTCAGGTGCTCATACCTTCTACTTCATTGATAATTACAATTTTAAAAATATTCTGACTGAATAACAACACAACGTTGTGCCAAATTCACTTCATTTGTTACAAGAACCTTTAGCCCAAAGCACAGATTAATAAGCCAACATGATTGGACCTAAGTGTCATCAGAAAACCAAATTATACTTTTAGATGCTAATAAGTTCTATTTCATTGATGATTGCAATTTTAAATATATATTGTGACTAAATTACAATACGAAGTTGCACCAAATTCACTTCTCTTTAACCTTAACCTCAATGCAACGTTACAAACCTTTTCACTTTTAAGAAACACAAAAAGTAAGTACGTCTCCTTCCGTAGCACTGTGACTTTTTATCTGTGTGGCAACAAAGCTCCACTTGCATAAACAGAACCATTCACTAATAGCCCAATAATAAATTCAGATACCTATTACAGGTATATTATCCATTTACTTTAATCCAGCCACACGGTAATTAGACCATGAGAAGCACTCCAAAACTGATGGTTAGAAAAATTAATTCATCTTCAAAGTTATTCAGCTGTTTTCAGTGAGAGTCTGATGTGACATAAAAGAAATTGTGGCAAGACGAAAGTAAACTCTATAGCAAAAGTGTACTAGCGTCAATATTGTAAGAGGTTACCAAGATAAGCTTACTGATCCAGAGAAGTGTAGTGTAATGGTTATTTTGTTTTTCTATGGCATCGGATACAACTCAACTCCATGCTGGCGGGCTATTTGGAACAGCCCGAAGGGTGGTCAAATCGTGTACCTGCTCTGGGAAGAGCTTAACCACGTAGTGGCGGGATGTGGATGTTGCAGAATGATGGCTGTAGTTTAAGTGGGGGTAGTGTAAGGAGGTAGCTTGTTGCTCCTCAGGGAATGATGAACCAGGTGCTATGGACAACGTGCACCGGTGGTGGATTAGTTAAAAAAAAAACTGGGAAGAAGGTATGTATAATTTTGAATATTCCAGAATAAAATTTTGGATTAGCTGAAATTTAATTTAGGCTGGAATGCAGATCATGTAGTTACCGGTAGTGACTGCAAGACATGCGGGGTAACCGGTATCGCTTTAAGCGACGCTCACGAGGTACATAATCCCCAAGGGATCTGACGAGGGCGCTCTGATGTTGGGGCAAACCCTCGAAGAATTTTGTTTTTCTATGGCATCGGATACTAGAATTTCATGAACATGTTTATACTTCCTGTAGTAATACTATAAGCCTCGTGTTAGCCTCATAAATAATCTATAAGATTTTATGGAACCTGCAGATAAGAGCGCTAGTATCTCGAGATTCCGGATTTAACTATGATGGAGTTACGTAATGTTAATGTAGTTTTGTCCAAGAAAACTACGCAAAAAAACGATTACTCCTTTTTGGAAGCAATACAGGCAATTTTTAAACAAGTTGGATCCTGTTAATCAGAAGGAAATTGAAAACAATCTTTGAATCTACATACCATTTATATTTTCACTGCAAAAGGCTTAAATATTTCTAACAATTTAAGTTAATTGATGCTAATTAATCGTTCTTCTACACTAGACGTGTACAGGCTAAGGTTTTGGATATATAGTCAAACTAAAAAATTTGATGGCATGGTCTGGAATTGAACCACGGATCTCCCTATTTCCATCCGGTTGCACTTAACCATTGAGCTACCATGGCCAACGTGCCGTCATGACATTAAGTTCTCCAATTGAATTGTATATTTCCCCGGTAAACCACTAGGGACCCTTGTATTAGAGATACACTGTTTATGGTGACTTACTATTGTAAGTACTTGATTCACAGGCCTTTTTATTAAGTTAATTAATGGAAGTTAATCATTTTTTCACACTAGCCATGTGTAGGGTGAGGTTTAATTTACAGAGAGTTAAACTGACTGTGATTTGAACCACGAATTTCCTGGATTCCGTCCCCTAGTGGTTTACCGGGAAAACATACGAGTCAAGTGAACTTAATGTCATTGCGGCAATTTGGCCAAACGTTCCGGAAAAATTTAAAAGCGTGTGTGCATGTGTGTGTATTTAATGCTCAGAATTTGATGATAAAATCATTTTTCTTCTTGCTTCCCAATATTTGGAGACTAGATCTTGATTTTGGAGAGTTTCACATACAATTAGATGATCAATGTTCATCAAATCGTCTTTACCACATAAACAGCACTGTGGAGAAGTTGTTAATCCAAACTTGAATAAATGTCCATTCAAATAATCATGGCCTGTGATTAATCTGAACATTGCTACTGAAGATTTTCGAGGTTTGGATTGGATTAGTGGGTTTTAGGGCCCGACGACAACGTGGTCATTTGGGCTAGTTCTGGAATTGTCTTTAGTTTGTTTTGGAGATCTTTCCAATTAAGTTTTTCAGAGGAAATTAGGTAGTTATATAGTTTTGTGAAGATGTTTTTGATTAACTGTTTCATAGGGGATATTTTGTTTCGTTGTTTGAGATATTTTGGAACCCTTCTTGGCCAACATATCTGCTTGCTCATTGCCAGAAAATCCACAGTGAGATGGTATCCATTGGAAAACCATATGTATATTTAAATTTTGAAGATGTTTAATCATATTATGAATTTCATTTATCTTTTCGGTTTTTGGGTTGTCATTTGAAATAATAGCCTGAATAGCTGCTTTAGAATCTGTTAAGAAAACTATGTTGGAAAGCTTATTTGTCCAGGCAAATAGATTTTGTAAGGAAGTATAAATTGCATCAATTTCTCCATCAAAACTTGTTAAGTAAATTCCAACATGCTTATAGAAAGAAAATAATTTACAGGTAGCTCCTGCTCCATCTTTTTGATTATAAAGAGAGCCATCTGTATAGATGTGTGTCCATTTGTCAACTGGATATCTTACATTTATGGTTTCAAGGGCATATGCTTTAGTTCTGTAGATGAGTATTCCTTCTTTTTAAAATCTGCAAGTAAATCTAGGTAGTATTCTAATTCAATGATGTTCAGTGGGTTATTAAGAGACATGAAAGGTTCTATTTTGGATGGGTAATTTAGTTTATTTCTTAGTTGTTGAACTTTCTGTATGAAGCCTAATTGAGTTTTCAAACTGAAGGTAGATGTGTGTTTTACCCATTTATTATTCTCTGGAATTCTTCAGAGCTTTTCATATGTTAAAAGGGCTTGCATTTCTAAATCTGTCATTATGGGTCTGTTACATGTAAATGCTTGTAAGGTTATGATAGGAGTAGTTTTTATAGCTCCAGTAATTAACCTAAGATTTTGATTTTGAGTGCACTCCAATATCATGGAAGTTGAAGATGATGTTATCAGTAATTAAGAACTGGCCTTATATATGTATATGTAGTATTTAATGTAGATCTTCCTGCAACTCTTTTTAATATCTTAAAACGGTTAATAGCTTTATCTCTAATTTTTTCAATGATTTTTCCAAGTTAATTTTTTGTCAAACAATATTCCGAGATATTGAGCATTTTCTATTCTGGTTAGTTTGATATTATCATAACTTAGGTAATATTGGGTTATTTCTTTCATAGAGAGAAGAGCTGATAGTTACTTTTCACAGTGTTTACTTCCATGAGGTTTTTAGAACACCATTGTTTAAGGGTATTCAAAGAATTTTGAATATTTGTCTTTAGAATTTCAAGTTTGCCTGATTTCCAAATTACTAAGTCATGGGGTGTAAGGGATAGTGATGCGCCTCTTATAGCCTCTCCTATCCAAATCCCATCCTCTTCCTGCCCGTGGTGCACCCTGCTTTAACAGATGAGGCTCAGGGAACCGAGTTACAGTAGTACAACTGTTCCATCAAAATGGAGGAAATGCCATTTATAAATTTACTGCTGACCTGTCATGGCAGTAGGAATGTCCTTCATCTGGCAAATGAAGGAAAGGCCGGTGATATCATAATAATTTGCCAAGCCTGATCCAGCGGATCCGTAGAACGACAGGTGTGTTCCCTCCACAATATGAGGGTTAAGAAGGTACGATTCAACTGCCAGCTTATAAAAAGGAGGTGTCCATAGGAAACGGTTGAAACCTGCTCAATAAACAATGTTTATGTCTCTTTCTACAAATTTAAAAGCATTGTTTAGTGTCATTAATCGACTCCCTTTAAATTTAATCGTTTAACCATTTTAATCTACAACTGGTTTATACACACAAATAAGGTTTGTGTTGTAGGGTAGTTCATATATCACTTTGACTAAATAACATTTTATACGAACTAGATATTTAAAACTTATTTGTTGGTGCATCAATGATTTATTGCAGAACAATGCAACATATAACTAACTTCATGAAGTACTAAATTGGAATTCCTATTTTCACTGTAATAGTCTCCAACCAATACCTGAATGAAGTATAAGCTATGGTGCATCCTAAATATGAACTTTCTTCTTTTCTGTCTTCTACTGTTTAGCTGGAGGAGGGGGGGAGGGGGAAACAAGAGCAGGATGGCTCAGGTAATTTTGTCTGTGGCCCGCATTTGATTGTCGTGACCAGCTTACTCAACCCATGGATATTTCGGGGATTTTCCAGGGTCACCATGCAAATGCCGGGCAAGTCAATTACAACCCACAAATTTCCTGCCCATCCATTTCATCTCCATATCATGTCATCTTGTGGTCTCTTTCAGATTATAAGTTTTGACTGGTGTCCCAGAGCTGCCATGATTCCTTTGACCACCCTCTGTCTCCTCTCACCTCATCCTTCCTCCCGGGGATGCCCCACTTGGGGCTTAGGTACAATAAACTACAGTTTCCGGTGCTGAATCCCCTCTATAGTAATCCTAATCCTAGCTGAAGAAATACAGTTTTACCAAAATTCCTAGAATTGTGCATTATATGAAGGATATATTTCTTAGTAATTAACATAATTCGTCAAGAGATTAGCTTAGGAAATTCTTTCGTGCAAGCATACAATGATAGGTCCTATATTCACAATTAGCACAAACATACATATATGGTCAAGTTATTTTCAGGAAGTAAGCCAGGTGAAAATACGATTAGAAATAGATGTTTCAGGAGTGTGCATCTCTCCCATCATCAGGATATTTATTAAATGTTATAACCACAAGGAAACATTTGATATATATATTTTTTTGTTATATCCAGTGTTTCATTTGTGATCATAACATTCAGGGACGTATTTAAGGGGTAGGGGTTCCAGGAGTCTGGACCTCCCCCCTCCAAATGAATTGTCATTTCAAACTTTTAATAAATATTTGAAATAAAACTTAGTTTAAAATAAATTGAAAATGTTTTTCCAAGCTTTTCATCTTAACGTCTCTATTCAGTGTCAGGCAGACATAAAATTATTTAAGAGAAATAAAAAGTTACTGCACAGCAGCTGTAGAACTCGTTAAAACACACAAATAATGTCAATTACAATAATGTATTGCAAAGTTATCCAATTCCGATATATTATAATTTGTTGGTTAGAATTCCCAGATACTTAAGGTATGTAATTTTTAACTTCTATGTTTCTATTCCCTTTTTCATTCAAGGAGAACTAATACTTCAAATGCATCATCAGTGGTTCACTTTTTAAATATCTGATTACTGCTTATATCACTGTATCACAGATATAAGAACAAAAAATGTGCAATGTGCAAGGCCTTTCCAAAGAAACAAGACAAAAGCAAACTAAGAACAATTAGTAGAAGCCTGGGTGGAGAAAGTCATGTGAATATATTACATGTGTTTCCATTTTTTACTAACATGATAAAAAGCACATCCCTGATTATTTATTTATTAAAAGCAAATAATTTAATGTAGATCTTTTGTACTCCCCCCCCCCCGGCTGGAAATTGACTTCTAAACACGTGCCTGATAACATTCGATAAATATCCTGATGATGGGAGAGATGCACACTCCCGAAATGTCAATTTCTAATCGTCTTTTCACCTGACTTGTTCACTGAGAACTTGAGCATATTTGTCGCCAGGAAAGCTTCAGGTCTTATTATACATATATGGCTTATATTTATGGTCTTCTATGATTCAAATAGTTTTTGCCTTTGTTGTTTTTAGCAGGTTTAATGTTTAAGCTATTGTTGCAAAGTAATGCGAACACTAAACAATACCTAAATATTTAAAATGCTTTGCACTTATGATTTCTTATAATAATCTATAAACAGTACTGAAATGAAGTACGAGTGTTGGTGCTTTCGTAACATACATGTTCAATAATTTAATAAAAAGAAGGCTACTTTAACTCTGGACATTTGTTTACTTTGGAAGTTAATGGAAAGTTATAAGTTGTAGGACTTCCTGACCCAAACCAACATTTCAAAGGTTACATGGCAGAAAATAAAATGCAAAAGCTTGATTACAAGATAATTATCTTGGGGAAAATGAATTTCATGACAAACATTTCTTCAAGATGTTCTTTATTACCATGTAAATGATAAGAGGTCAAAGGTTAGCTTAGGTAACTCTTTATTAATTTTCATGTAAGCATACACTTTTCATTACTTTCACAAATTTATGGTTTCACTTTACGATGCATGAATGATATTAGGTGATCTACCACCAGTGTGTTCTTTATTCCTTAGAGCTTCTAAATCAAAAATCACTAACAGTGCGTCCATTTTTAAACAAGGAAAGAGTATCATTGCTGGCGCTAACATATTCTCACCTTGTGTTAACCTTAATTTTCAGCCATTGTACCGTCCGTCTCAGTTGTTTCTCTAGATACAACAAATTGAATGACAAGTTTCTTCACTTTAACAAATTGGAATTGTTCCATTTTAGTAACCATGAAACGTTTGTTTTTCCTTTGCTGTTTGTTATATTAAATCATAATAGTCATCTTTCTTGAATAGTGACATAACCTTTGATTTTGCTATTTTGATGGTACTGAAGTTCCTCACTTTTGGAAAGTATGAATGACGAGACTCTAAAAACGTATGTCTAATGTCTTGAACTATGTATGATGAACCAAGGATGCCCAAACAGTTGCAATTTTGGCTCCCGTAAGTGTCTAAGCGACAAGGTCATCACTAGGGCAAGGCATTTAATGATTTTACATCCTTTAATGCTTTTAGCAATAGACCTACTTCTAACAACAGAAGTAAAGATACAGACAGGAATGCATGAGAGACCATAAAATAATGAAAAGAAAACTGGAACTTGACAATTTATTAAACATACCTGATCAAAATATTCCCAGTTAACTTTATAGATATTTAAAAAAAAAAAAAAAAAAACGGACAAAACTCCATTTGTTTTGTTCTCTTGTATACAGTCAGATTTTTAAAAGATAAGTGAAGGGTTCTGTTTCTCCATGTGGGTAGTGCAATGTTGCCTAACAGCAGATAGGGAGTAACACAGATCCCCTTCTTTACCCTCTCAACACTCGAAACTTAAACAAGGGTTCGAGCTAACTCACCTCAACAAAAATTTGCACAGTTAATCTGCATTAGCCTACTTTTAGAACAAAAGTATGTTGTCCTCACATTCATTGCATTGTGTGAGATCCTTTAAATAATTTTTGTACTATGTAACTAATATTCCATATTTACCGTTATTGTTTCTATATATCATGAGTTGATAATCATGCACTAGTGTGGTAAGTACCATATGGGCAAGATTTCTTGAGCGCTGGATTTATGGTGTGGTGTGGGTACAAGGGTAGAAGAGAGAGCTAACACGCTTTTGTTTCTGCAGTGTGTTCAACCTTGAAAAAAAAAAAAAAAAAACTATTCAGCCAAATTGTGGTAAGATAAGTGAAGTTGCCAAAGGTATGAGATGTGGCAACAAACAATTGAATTCCATCCGATATGCTGTATTATATATTTACTGTTATGAAAAACATAAAAGTAGAAAACAAATGTTATGACATTTATAAACACTCACTTGCTTTGTGATGCTTCGGTTTCCAAGTCTACTGCGTCAATTTCATCGCTGGTATCGGCCCAAATGACCTTGTTCTTGACGGGCCCTAAAACACCACACACTCACTCACTCGCTGGTATCCTCTAATGTGTTAATAATTTCATTGATTGCATTTTCTATTACACCATCGTTTCTCCAATATTGCATTTCCAGCTCTTGGACCTTCTTATCATATCCTTCCCAATTCGTCACTTCTAGAGCAAGTTTCCGCAGATTTGTGGCTCTCGTTAACATTGCATACTTTGTAAACATTCTTTATTTTTGGCTACACCAGCTTAATTGCATTCAGATCACAGTTATACGAAGGTAGACAAAAAATAGTGTGTCTCCTTTTGAGAGCCATAACAATGACAAAATAGTCTTGCTTTAAGATTTGTTGTGAACTGGGTACCTAAAACTTAACCTCAAAATTGCTAAAAAAGAAATGGCATCCATGTGAAAACTTAGCACATTAGCCACTAGATGTCACAGTATGTATCACATTTCCTGTTTAAAAGTCATGTGTTTACGGAAATAGGCGAAACCTACCGAATGAGGACATGGGGCCCAAACGCTCAAGATATCTTGAATATATAGTATTTCTCCATAGCAACACATAGGCGATTCATGTTCTAAAATCTAACATTTATCTTCAAATATATTAATATTTTAGTTAATATCTTAACCACTAAAACTCAGATTGATATAAATACACATAATGAAAAAAATACACTTGTGGTAAGCACACAGCGGAATCTGGGCACAAGTGCCTAGTTCTTTGAAACCTTCCCCCATTCTGTATATACATTAGTATTGCAATATACTGTTACAAACGACTTTGTCAATTGACGTCTTCATATCACCGCCACCAATATGCCGGAATTTTGACCCACAGGAATTCTTTTAAATGCAAGCATATCTACTGACATGCTGTTATCTTGGTTGCAAGGAATAAACGGTTCACTGATAAGGAGCAAACTCTCGCATTCCTGTTCAAATAATTCCCAACGAAAACAAATTCTTTAGTCTTGACTATACAATGTAACACCCAGACCGTAAACGGATACTTGCTTTGGGCTATGGATCCTCGGTCTACCTCTAATCCTACCGCCACTACGTCTTGCTTCCATAACAAATTATTTTGTTTTCACAAAGTAGGCTAACAACACACAATGCAACAGAACACAAGCAAAATCTGTCGCCCACACAACTAGCGATAACAGACCTGGGAGTACATTCACCATTGTAACCAATCTGGCAACCTTTGTTTACGTTACCATAGCAACAACAATCCCCTCCCACCCTTCGCATCCCTTGCTTGATAACCTTCGTGTATCTTCTTTTAAAAATCAGACTGTAGCTATAAATATTTAGGTGAATGATAATTGAACAAAAGTAACAACATAACCAAATAAGCACAGCTCTACGTGCTGAACCTCCATGCACACCCTGTTTTGTTTGTTGCACATAATGTTGGCTCTGGGGGGGGGGGGGGGGGTCAGTAGCATTTAGCAATTTCACTTCAGCTTCCTATAAGAACATGTCGCTTATACCACATTACATGGATTGGGAGGCAATAGTCTTGCTATAATGAGAAACCGCCTCATATAAGTAAAAACAAAGGTAAAACTACATATGACTGACCGTCGTCTGATGGCCTCTTTGGCTGGAGTGTTGCCAACAGAAAAACTTGCAAATGCTGAAGCTAACATTGGGTAACCCAACTAGCAATACACTATGAAAGATAGCTTTAATAATATAATTTTTTCAATTTCTCCCTTCCTCACCAATGCTGGTGTTACGTCCCTCTCAGAGAGAGGGAGCTGAAGCATAATGACCTTTGACCTGATGAATGAGATCAAGGTTGGTGGGTCCGCACAATGCCTGGGATGGATGAATGATGGAGCAATTAGTGGAATGATGGTGGGGGAAACTGGAAGACCTGGAGTAAACCCACCCCAGCGCCATGTTGTCCACCACAAATCCCAATTTGTGGTCCCCTGGGATCGAAACTGGGTCACCTAGGTAAAACCCAAGAAGTCTAACCACTCAGCCATGTTGCAGCTATATAATTAATAAATATTAATAATTTGAAATACTTTGATAGTCCTTAATTATTTATGTGTTGCTGAAACAATGTTTTCTAAAATAAAACTTGTGAATTTATAGATCAATGCAATTACTTTACCATATCCAAGAAAAAGCAAAAACTGTCAAGCTTTTGATCCATTTAAAAGTTAAATTCAAAATTTCATACAGTTTCTTCAATCTGTGCACAACGATATTGGGTTAAACTATAGAAAGCCTACATTCAAATAGATTGATATAGAACGACATCATAGAAAATCATGTTGCCAACTGTAGACTTCACAATTATGCCAACAAAGCAAAATGTTGCCAACACATTTTCTTTTTCATGTTATAAATTAGTGATACTGAAATGCATATGGAATTCAGGGCAAAATAAGAGTTTAAACCTTCGCTTTTTGTACTCGCATCTACACTATTTTCATCATAATTTTGGATCCTCCAGAGAGTGAACAAGGTGAACGTTTCCATCAAGTAATCAAAAAGATGGTCAGGATCGATGGAAAACTGCGAGTAGACTAATGTTGGTGCCGAAAAAGGGAAGTTCCTTTGTCAGGACTGAAGCATAAATCAGCACAACCGACTTGTCAGCCAAGGAAAATGTAACTTCACACCTTATTTAAAGTCTGTCTACCCAACACAATTGCACGGCGACCTCTTTCTTTGACAAATCCTCATAATCATTTTACAACATGGACCCTCCTCCTGACGGTCCTTTCTACAATGTTGCAACATTTTAACATCACCGTCTTGCACCTAATGAAACAGAACAACTGGAAGTTGGAAATTTGGCAACTGAGACTCCACGCGGAGTAGACATGCAACTGTCATTTTCAACAAATGGGGGCTGCTATTGGTCCCCAACGTCAGTGTTCCATTTCTGAAGTGTGGAGATAGATTTATGACGGTCATTAGTGGGCGGGGAGGTCCCGTCCTTTGAGGTCCCTTTGACTGGGAACTGCACACACGTTGGCTAAACAGACTTTAACAGTTATACAAGTCTCTCTAACATTTTTTAATCTATTATTTTGCTTTTTTTATTCATTTTCTAGCACACAGTTATATAAAATCACCATTTTCAAATAATTATTAGTGATTTGTGATAAAGCCTTACATGTTAGAGAAAACTGGACGGCATCATTCAATTTAGCACATTGATATTAGATTAAAGAAAGCTTTCAGATTGCTAACCGCTATCAAATTATATTTTGCAGTTATTAATGTAAGAATCTGTGTAACTTACTGTTATGCAATTTGGACATTAGAAAACATTTCTTAATGACGTATAACACATAGAGTAATCCACAATAAGAACAATTTTCATTATTCTCGTAATTATAAACCTACTAATGCACTAATCAAATTAAAAGAAATTGAAACCAGCGAGACTAAAATGGGTAATGATACACTGCCAGTTTCCTTACATAGTGCTGGTACTTTCAGCATGCTTTCACAGTTTGCAACACCTCACCCCTGACGTTTTCTTGCCATATTGTTATCCCATCTTCATTTTAAAGCGATATTAATAATAGAATAAAAAGAATATAGGTTGGCAACATTTCATTGCCTCTGCATACTTAAGAGCTCTGGACTTGGCAAGAGCTTGCTACGGTTGTCATTGCTTACCTGCCATTCTGTTAGCAGACGACGACCACTCACCTGCAGTAATACCCAAAATAAACAATTTGTGAGGAGCTTTTCCGTGAATAACAGAAAGGTGGAGAAAATGCTGCAACTTTGTACACAATGTCAAAGAAACATATCGATCTGATGGATAAATGAATATTGCTATTGACAATTTCATAATTACAGCAGATGACTCGTGATCAGACGGATCTGATACAGCTTTGGGATTTCATTCACTATCAAAAATCGAACAGGACTAATGTAACCCGGCCTAAAGGTGTGACCGACTGCTCCTAAATCAGTCACATGACAGCCAAAACTTAACGGTTTCTTTTCCAACTTGTACAGTTCTACATATTTTGGTACACAATATATTGCCTTCTCAACACATTTCAGAACTGTGCAGTTGGCAACAGCCCGCTATAGATTACGTCATCGCGTATCCTTGCGGTCATGATATGTGTGGCAGCTTTCACACAAGATAACCTAGACATTTTGGTTGTTCGTATTTTGAACAGCTCCAACAGCCTAACCAAGGCTCGTGCAGCCATTCTTCAGGATAACCTATCCATATTTTTCATTCGAATTCTCCATTATGCGTGCGATTAGCTGGTAGAAATTTTGATGTGGGCCTGGCGACGTAAACGATTACAACAAAAATTTACTCAAAGTTGGAGAAACTTGTGATTTTAATAATTTTGAGACAGTATCTCTACCGATAATATTGTATGTGTATTACAATGCACGATTCCTTTCCTTGGATCACCTTGGCCATGCCTAATGTTGGATTATACGGAATGGTATAATTACATTTTTATCCGAAGAAATCCGTATATAACATTAAACACTAAAACACATCCACAAAATATTATAATCCAGTACATTCTATAGAATTTGCTGAAATTAGATATTGAAAGACAAAACGTAACATAAGGTGAAGAAACGAAACAAAAGCGAGGTCAGAACAATGTACTACATAGCACGTGATAAAGAAATACCACTATAACAGTAAGAACATTTTAGTTAAAACTTCGCAACACTTAAAGTATAATTTTTTTGTATTGGCTTCTAAAGTAATGCCTGCATAGAATTACACTTCTCAATAACCTAAAATCTAATTTGGTAACTTGGTTCCTAAGCTTACCTTCTTCACCACAATAGAGCCGCCATCAGAATGATAAGAAGGACCTGTGCACGACCTGTGAGAAAGATACATACATAAATGTCGCGCAGGTTCGCCAATTGTACCAGTCCAAATTCACCAACATCATTGCATCAAGTTTCGTCAAGGAGTGTTAAAGACACAGACTAATACACATTTAACAAAAACATTCTTTTATACTAAACTTTCCTAAGTGTCATCGGAAAAGCAAATTATATTTACAGATGCTGACACCTCCTGCTTCATTGATAATTACAATTTTAAATATATTCTGATTTAATAACACGAACTTGCGCCCAAAATCGCTTCATTTGGGTTTTAGCCCAAAGCCATGTTCACTTTTTCCATATACACAGAGAAAACGTGTCGCTCCGTAGCGCAGTGCTTTTTTATGTCTATGTGATAACATTAGCTCACGCTACACATAACTTTTGGACACATACAGAACATTTCGCCAATAACCATTTAATAAATCCAGGTACCGATTACGGTTGTATTATCAATTTTGAAACAGTGTTATGAGCTTTTCAGGAACGCTCCTTTAGTTGCTGTGGTTTATTATGTGTTTCAAATGGGAAGGTGTTTGTCCTTGAGCGCTACCAGGTGAGCAACCAATCGTAGCCCAGCGGTGTTGTCGCATTGCATTCTCCCTAAGTGCTGTGTGACGAGCGCCACACTAATCAATCTCTAATAAATACTATTCGCTCTAAGACAAAAATTCAGATTTTACGAAAACTGACCCATGTCAAAGGTAATGTATTGAACATAACCGTAAAAATCGATTACTTTTAGCTCAAATAGTTTTCTTAATACAAATAAAGTAGCTGTCATTATATAATTACAAAGTATTGCGACGTAAGCACTGTAATGAGTATCATTATTGGCTGACATGTATGCGTGAAGGTGTATTTGAAATTACTCAGAAATGAAACGTAAACATTTGACATGACGTGATAAAAGAAATATATACTTTGAATAAGCCAAGGTGTTTGTTAAATTCCATGAGAGGAAACGATACACTTCTTGCTGGTCTGACAGAACGTGTCTGGTCACATTATCTCTTTGTTTATGAATGGTTCGTAATCTCTATTTACTCTAGAGAGTTCAAAGCAACATTATTCAGTTACTCTTCCATGAAAAAGTGTTTCAGCTGGATCAATGAGACACGATCCTCCGCTTACTACTGCTAGAACAATCCAATAGAGTTAATGCGGGCTCAAATTATGTTGCAAACAGAAATAATATTTTTAATCTGACTTACTGAACGAAGAAATTGACAAGGAACACAACAAGACTGGGAAAACTGTGAGACATCAGATAAACTACAAGAGTACGACTTTTGGAAAGAAATAGAACATAACGAGTTTTTCGAACCTATCATCATAAATTTGCAGTACTCAGACGTTGAAGACAATGGCAATGACGAATCATCTGTTAACGTAAGTAACATTCACAGCTATACGGATGCACCGCTGGTATTTTCGTTGGATTAGAAAGCTAAGCAATTCATAAACTATAATTAAATTTAAACTAAATATTTAAAACACTTGTAAAATATACGAATATTCATGTTGGAATTGTGAGTACAACTGCATTATTATAAAACTTTGGAAAATTCAGTTTGTGTTCCCTTATGTCTAGCGCTACCAACACTCGCAGGTTTGCGAGGGAGAGGGAAATATAAAAAGAGTGGGGATAATGAGGTGGCAACGGTACACGTTCTAATGCATCTGATTGGCTACAGGCGATAACTCTTCCCATTTGAAACATATAAGTGCCACATTCCATATTGGACATGAAAGACAGCTTAATTCTGTTCAGATATCTCTTCATTAGTCGTCGTGTTCCTTTTGTTTTAAATATTAGATATGGGAACACATCCTTGTTTCCGTTCGGAAGGAAGTCATGCTAAGAGATTTTATGTCCGAAACAAAGCCCATCGCCCTTCGTCTAGTTTCATCAGCGTCTCCTGAGATACGAGGCTAAGATATAGTGTGTCTTGCTGCTTGTGTCGTCAGAGGCATGCAGTCATTGATAATTGTAAGGAATGCTTAAATAAAAGCACAGTAATATGAAGAAAATTGTTATCATGGCTCTTTATTGCTGTATTAATATTTAAATATGCCACAAGAATATTTGTGACGGCATGTAAAGTCAATCACTTAACCAGATAGAAGGGTACCGTGTTATCACTCGATAAGAAAAAGAAGCACTATGTTCAAAATGGAACAGAGCAATATACCGGGATGAATTTATGACTACATGACCTTTACCTTATTATATAAAATTGTTCAAGAAACATCTTATCACTGTTCGAACTTACACGTGTGATTGTTTTACTTTAATCCCACCACGTGGTAATTAGACTGTGAGCAGCACTCCAAAAGCAAAATAAAAAAAATGCCGATTTAGAGAAATTAATACATCTTCAACGCCATTCAGCTGTTTTCAGTGACCACGTGACAGTACTAATAGTGGTGAATCCGCGAAAGCTGCAGTGAGTTAGCCTTGGTATACCTTACTGAAATATAACTTCAGTTATACTAACTTAAACTGTGTAAATAAACATTAAGGTCGTATCTGAAGGTTCTGATGTCAATAAATGAAATAGCGCCATTATTGTAGGTGATTTCTTGGATGTACTTAACGACCGAAAGAAGGGTAGCATCGTCGTGGCTTACGTGCACTCGAATTAGAAGAACAGGAAAATGTTTGCTGTAGTAATCTAGTATTTTGAACTTTGTGTTGACATCAGAAATAAATATATTAGATTTTATGAAACAAACAGATGAGATGGCTGGCATCTAGATATTTCAGATTTGGCTATATTGGAGTTGAGTAATAATATTGAAGCTTAGTAAAAAATGAAAAGAAGCAATTACCTGTTTTTGGAAGCCTTACACAAAAAGTTTTAAATAAATTAGATCCTGTCAACCAAAGAAACTTCAAAATATATTGTTGAATCTACGATACCATTTATAGTTACATTGTCAAGAGTAAAAATATCCAGCAATGCCACAAATGAGTTCTTCGTATAACTAGCATTTTTATATTTAATTAAAATCCTCCAACTTTAAATAAAATCCAATGATCAATGATATCGGTGAAATGAGCCCGTCGTCCATAGCGCTTAGCTGTCCCACGTATATCTTTGAGGATAAGGAAAATGCTAAGAAACAACATTATACAGATGATTCGACCAGACTGGAATTCCACATGGGCTCCTGTAACAGACATTCTACCACATAAGCTACAGAGGCGGGCAAGTTTTTCTTTTATATATTGTAGCAGTCTTGATCACATTCTCTTAGCACTGTAATGTGCATTTTTATTTGGTAATTTACGTCATCCAACGTTAAGCCATATCGGACGATGGATGAAATTGGTGAAATGATGCTGAAAATGAGTCCGGGGTCAATGGAGCTTAGTTACGCGACATTCTTCAATCAGGATAATGGATAACCCCGGATAAACCTTATCCAGGTATCTCGCCCTAACAGAGATTCTAACTCGGGACCTCTTGAACGTGAGGCAAACATGCTACCACCACGCTACCGAGGCGGGCCACTGTAATGTGCATTTAATTATATACATACATGGACACACACAGCTTTTTCTGAAGATAAACTCAGATAAATTCAACTAAATGTCGGTATTAAGGGGGAAATGCAATACTTTTCCTACTTACTGTAAACAAATTGCAGAGAAAGTAAAAATGAATGCTCAATCACAAGTGGCTCTAAAGATAAACTTTCGAATAATGAAGTACAACATACTGTGTTAAATGTACTTCACATGTTGATCATTCTAAAATAAAGTGTCGAAATACCGGCATATCAGAATACAGTGAATATGCGATCGAGATCCGAACTCGGGACCTCTTGAACGTCAGGCAGACACGCTACCGAGGCGGATTTTACTTGATTGGTGAGGGTACAGTTATATTATTTAGTGTGCTTAAGTCATATTACTAGGGATGTTCAATAAAGAATGATCATAATTTTTTTACGGTCATAATTTTTCGCACTAAAATTCAATCTTATTATCTCCTGTTAGCTTAATGTTAAACACGCCGTAGTAGTTTCATTGTTGGTACTCCTGGTTCCTGCCTGTGAGAGCCAGGCACGTTCAGTATCGCCTACCGCTGCAATGGAGGTAACACGCGAGGAACAATGTGCGGCTTGGAAATTCTGCATTCGTATCAACAGATCTTCAGTTGAGGCCTAAAAAATGTTACAGGAGGTCTATGGAGATTCTGTTCTTAACTACAACACAGCTAAAAGGTGGTTTATAACGTTTAAAGAGGGGAGACAATCAATTTCAAATGAAGGTAGAACTGATGATCCAGTTACTGCTCTTACGGAAGAAAACATCAACACTGGTGCTGCCATTGTGAGAGAGGATCGACGAATTACCTTAAGAACACTTTCTGAAATACTGAACATTTCATTGGGTGCCACCCACACGTTGGTGACAGAAACATTACACATGAGCCGTGTTTGTGCGCGATGGGTTCCAAGACTGTTGATTGCCAAACAAAAGAACATTCACATGCAGTTAAAGTTGATGTTAGAGGAAGATCAGGAGTTTCTTTCAAGCGTAATCACTACTGATGAAAGTTGACTAGATCATTTTGATCCTGAGAGCAAACAGCAAAGCTCAGTGTGGAAATCTCCATCACCAACCCCCAAAAAAGCAAAAGTGGTTGCTTCTGCTGGGAAAGATGTGGTCATCTCATTATTTGATATTCATGGAATGGTTTATCAGCATGTTGTACCTGCACACACATCAGTAACTGGACAATACTGCAGGGATGTCCTGAAAACATTGCAAGTCCATATCAGGTGTAAAAGAGCACATTTCCGTGAAGCAGGTTGGATGCTGCACCACGATAATGCGCGGTCGCATATTGCAAATGTTTTTGGTGAATATCTTGCAAAAATCAACGTGAAGTGCATCCCTCACCCTTCCTATAGTCCGGATTTAGCCCCATGTGACATTTTTCTATTTTCTAACTTGTAGAAACGCCTTCCTAGAGGCATTATCCATCATCAGAAGCAGTGGTGAAGGCTGCGGAGGCGATTTTGAAGGATATCTCTTAAATGGTTTCCAGCATGTCTTAGAAGACTGGCAGAAACGCTGGGACAAGTGCATCGCATTCAGGGGAGATTATTTTGAGAAGGACCATCAAAATTATGAGGATGAGTAAAGGTACGTTGTCAAAAAAAGTGATCATTCGTTATTGAACAGCCTTTGTATTTAACATAATGGCGGTCTAGCAGCATCCGGAGCTTCATGGCTTGCTTTGGAAAGGGAAAGAATTAGACAAAGGTACACTAACACTTGAGCATCCAACATGCATTTATTAAGCATTACAAGATGCAAACGTTAATCTAAATCGTCACAAATATCATACAGTATAAAAGGAGAAGTGTTACGTTTGCAATTAGAGAGATGTTACTCCCTAAGGCATTATTAGTCTACTGAGCATTGTTAGTCTAAAACGCTCTGCATGTTTCAATACATTTACATTGTATACTAATATTTTATTTCATCGGGATAAAGAACGAGTTAGTTTTCCCTCTATTGTTGTACGGCCATTGGTACTTCATTGTCAAAACTGTTGTTCGATGTATTTGACTGATGTGATATTTGTTATACTTCTTAATTCATTGCCTTTCTTAATTTAACATTCAAAATACTGCAAAAGTAGAAAATATATACATTCAAATAACGTTTATAACTATTAACGGACCTCCAGTACATATGTGGAACCCAGAATATTACCTAAAAGAACGGATAAAAGGTTGTATGCATGCTGAGAACAACCAAAACAGGAAGTCGAATCTGCAAGTGCAGGATTCTGATCGGTTCTCCAGCATCTGGAAAAACTTATAGGTGTGCTCCACCCACTTTTTTGTTAGGAATACGACCCTGGATGTGTACCAATATTACGCTTTAGCACAACTTTCCGAGCATGTCACTACTAAAAGCACGATGCAACTTTAGTATTACGTATATTTAAAACGAGATGCGAAGTACAAGTGCTTTAAAAGTTTCGAGGCAGGTGGTGGACAGTGTACTATCCACATAATTCAGTGAATTATAAAATCACAAAGTTATTAGGTAATACTTGAAGCTTAGGCGAGGTCGGCATATTCCTTTCGATGCATGTTCTAACTCAGTATTACGTAAATTTAAAACAAGGGGCGAAGAAGTACAAGTGACGACTGACTTGTAACGTTTCAAGACGGGAGGTGGACAGCGTATTTTCCACATAATTCAGTGAACTATAAAATCACAAAGTTATTAATACTTGAAGCTTAGGTGAGGTCGGCATATTCCTTTCTATGCATGTTCTAACTCAGTATTAGTAAACTTAAAACGAGGTGCGAAGAAGGGCAAGTGACGAGTGACTTGAATGTTTCAAGACGGAAGGTGGACACATAATTCAGTGAATTATAAAATAAAAAAATAATTAATACTTGAAGCTTAGGTGAGGTCGGCATGTTTCTTTCAATGCATGACCTAACCTCTCTTGTACTTCCGCAGTAACCTTCATAGCAACAAGTTTCGACAGTCTATACCTCTGTAAAAATTTTTCTTCGGATAGCTCCTCAAAATAATTTATCCCCATAGGCCGTACACTATTATGAATGCCATTTAGACAGTCTTAAATATAGCAAATCGACATCAACAGCTGAGTTCATGGTCATCTCGATTATTTCCAATTGTTAAGGACTTAACATTAGAAATTTTACTTGTTAGTTTAACAAAAAATTTAACACATGTTACGCTAACACTTGGTGAAATGCAATTTTTGTTTTAAGTGTTGCTAAACTTGTGTTAAGTCTTAACATCTGTTGGTGAAATTGGGCACTATTTTCTTTAAAGTACATAGTTTCTCCTTAAACAAGGAGCCTCCTACTACAGATAATGTGTAGTTGCTTTAGTAAATTTTTACTCACAAAATTATATTGCATAATTCTTCGTAGATGTTTTGTTAATTACTTTATTTAGTAGATATGGGTGTTTTCGAACGCTACACTGCTGCAGTGAAATGTGACGGTTGCTATGACTCAGGGTAAACAGCTGACGACACAGCACAATAAGTCTTTGCTGATAGAGTGATACATAGCGTAATGTTTATATGCGTTCACAATTTAAGCCTGGAGCGAGTAGTATTGTAGACTAAAGATTCTACAAAATCCTGATTTAGGGTGACATTTGGGCCATACTTCTGCAGAATTTGTAATTTCTCGCTTACCAAGGAACATTTATCTGACTGCACTAGAATAGACTGTAAAATGCACGAAGTTCAGAGAAAGACTAAAAGCATAAGTTTTTAAAGTATATATTTGTTTCATGAAAAGCTGTCAAATGCCCTATGTTGCGTACAGGAATGGTTTTACAGGTAAAACAGTCGAACTGCGACTATCTCTTGGTGCAGTCATACATTTTATGAAACATGCAGCTGAAACTGCCAATTATGACGACGGTGTACGTACAGATGTATTATTTTATCTTGAAAAGTGCACAGCGATACACAGTGGTATCTGGACGAGTCCACCTCAGAACGGTTGCAACTGGAGGGGAGGGGAGGTCAGTTGCGAGCAACTAAACACGTGCAGAGCTACTCGGTAATACTACAGCTTGTTTCAAAATGTGCTTTTCTACTGGTTCCAAGAGAACATTTATAAATGACACCTCCTAGCAGAACATTAGGAAAAGTGCTACATTTAAAAACACGAGAAGTAATAACCAATAACCATAGATTTTTAAAAAAGGAACAATGGTGTGGGTCAGCTATAAAAATCTGGGGAAGGGTATCTGAGGTAACAGTTGTGTCTGAAAGCAGCTTAGGTGAGTTATTAAGGAAAGAAAAGCCAATTCCTTTAGGTTCTTTTTTCCTATTTATGCCCGTTGCCGCGACAATATAAAAGATTAAAATAAAGTTATCAATGGAAGTGGAATACTGGCATGATTGCTATTGGATGTTAAAAAGGGACAGCCCCAAACATGCGATATCGAAGAGGGTATTGAGGTTAGGTTATAAATGTGCTTATGATTGATTAGACATATGTGACAAATTATATTTATAGCCTAGTTTTTCATAAATAATTCTTGTTGAAAGTAAATTTTATTAGGTTGCACAAATCTTTCACTTCATTTGTTATTTATGAATTGTTTGAAAACCTGACAAGGGAGAAATTGGAGATTATTTTCAAATTCAATTCAGAATCATAAGAATTAATTAATTTAAAAAAAGTTTGGAATGCAGAACAACTGAAATGTCAGATGCTCCTAAAAACCGTTTATATATTGACTGCAGTAAAGAATTGTATTACTTTTATCCTGAACTAAGGTAGGAATTTTATAAATTTCATCTTGCAGTTTTGTTCAGAAGTCAATTAGACCTGCAGCTTTGGAATAAAGCTATGTAGAATTCCTTGAATGATCAGTTTTTAAAATCAACTCTTAACTAATTCAATATAAAAGTAACAATACACAGCATTGAGTATTCTAGCACTAACAAAAATGAAAGCTCCTGTGGCCTTCAAGGAGAGACCATGCTTGAGTGGTTTATGTCTAAGCATTTGAACTTTTTACATTATATGTTAGACAATGCCTTCCTGTTTTTGTATTAGTCATGATCGTATAATATCTGTGTCAAGTAGAAACGAGGACTTATCAAAGAACACACCAGATTTTTTGACCACACAAACTAAGGTACCTCAGCAGCAAAAACTTACTTGAAACTATTATGAGCCTATTAATTAAACATAACTCTGTATTTTAAGGAACATACCACTCCAGAGATATAGGAAACAAAAAAATTGGCTAAAAAGATGGAGGGAATATTGATATGGCTCTTATGTGAAGCAGTTTTGAAATAAGAAGACAAGAGCTCTCAAACTTATTAAATTGTATTTCCAGCAGTTATGTTTACATAACATTCTCTAATCATTTACTAGCTTTTATAAACTATTTTATATATATTTTCTAACCATTAATATTAATGAACATTATGGTATCACTAGCTGTGATAAGAAATTTTGTTGGAAATACAAAATGGATGTAACAGAAGTCTGTCAAACACATTCTTAACCCTGGAGTGGTCGCGCGGCGTCTCACAGATGCCAGGTGCACTTTATTTACTCACTATTGCTGAACACATACACTGGTGGGCTTGTGGCGCCGTCTACCTTCCAGTTATCTAAATACTAACATATTTTCCTCATCAGCACCGTATTAGTTGCACTACAGTGCTGGAGGGAAGAGGTTGTTACCAAAGCTGCATCGCTGGAGTCTAGCAGACGCCACGCGACCTTCGGTGTTACTGAAGGTAAATATTCTATTTCTTTGTTTTTGGTTGGTTTAATGTAGTAATGTTTGTTATTTATTAGCAATGACTCTTGCTAATACGTATTTATTTATCTTCAGATCCAATATGACCTCACAGAAGACCTACAATCTGGAAAATCCACGTGACAGGGAAATTGTACTCCGGCTGTTGGAGGAAGATGATGAATCAGGTGATGACTTCGGCATTTATAGTGATGTTGAAGAAGACTGTATGGAAACACGAGAAGAAAATACGGACACTGAGCAAGAAGCAGACTCCAGTGATAGTGATAGTGATAATCAGGTTGACGAATGTTTTCTAGGTAGGAACACTTACACAAAATGGTCAAAAGTGTGTCCACCAAAAAATAGTCGAACTGGAAGACAAAACATTGTCAGTAATTTACCGGGTGTGAAAGGTGCCGCAAAGAACGCCAAAACACCAGCAGAATGTTGGGAATGCTTTTTTGACAATGACTTGCTCTCTAGCATTGTTGAATACACTAATAAGAAAATATCTGAAGTACAGGGACATTATTCCAGAGAAAGGGATGCTCATCTGACTGACGCAACTGAAATAAAAGCTCTGTTAGGAATACTGTATTTATGTGCAGCAAGAAAAGACAACCATACATACACCCAAGATATATGGGCCTCCAATAAAATGGGAATTGAGTTATGTCGTCTGATAATGACTGAAAGACGATTTAAGTTCCTCTTATACTGTTTGAGGTTCGACAACAGGGATACCCGAGAGGAAAGAAAGAAGGTTGATAATTTAGCTCCTATACGTGAGATATTTACTTCCTTTGTGGAAAATTGTAAAAATGCCTATTCAGTTGGAGAGTACTGCACAATTGATGAAAAGCTAGAAGCTTTCAGGGGCAACTGTTTCTTCAGGCAGTACATCCCTAGCAAACCAAGTAAGTATGGTCTAAAAATATTTGCTTTGGTGGATGCTAGGATGTGTTACACCGCCAATCTAGAAATATATGCTGGTAAACAGCCTGCAGGGCCATTTGCAATTAGCAACAAACCAACAGATGTTGTGAAACATCTCACTTCTGTGATCTCAGGAACTGGGCGTAATATAACCACAGACAATTGGTTCACCTCCTTAGAATTAGCTGATCACTTGTTTCAGAAGAATCTTACTCTGGTTGGAACTGTGAAAAAGAATAAACCTGAAATTCCGCCAGAGTTTACACAAACAAAGAACCGGGAGGTGGGAACAACACTGTTTGGGTTTCAGAAAAACTCAACTCTAATGTCATATGTTGCCAAGAAAAATAAGGCGGTTCTGATACTCTCCACAATGCATCACGATAATGCAATTGATGCCACATCTGGTGATTAGAAAAAGCCAGAAATGGTAACATTTTATAATGCAACCAAATCAGGAGTCGATACTGTCGATCAGCTGTGCAGTACGTATAACGTGTCCAGGAAAACTAACAGATGGCCGATGGTTATTTTTTATAGCATGATGAACATTGCAGCTATAAATGCACAAATAATATACCATGCAAACAATACTGATGCTAGCACAAGGCGTAGTGAATTTCTGAAACTTCTAGCACGTAATCTAGCTAACGATTACTTGCGTCGACGTTCTGAGTGTTCATCATTGCCAAGAAATCTCAAACGAGATATTCAGAGTCGTTTTCCAGATGAAGGTGCAGCGCAACCCACACAAGAGGACCGAGGCGCAAAAAGACAGAGATGCTGTGAATGTGGTCGTTCAAAAAACCGATATACAAAGTACAGATGCCGCAGCTGCAAGAAATTTCTTTGTTTAGAACATGCACAGCAAGTATGCGCTGACTGTTAATTGTAGCGCTGAGTAAATATGATATGTCTGTTATAAACTGTACATTGCATTAAATAAGAATGCTTCCATATAAGGACTATATTATTATCTAAAAAGTGTGTGATAATGGTTTTTCACCTTTCTGATGAATGAGATTAAAATTTATGTAATGTAGTAGTCAACAGAATTCTGGAATATATTTATACTTAAAACACAGAAAAATAAAATATATTACATTGTTCATAATATGTACAACTGTTTCAATTTACCGAATTAGTACTTTTACAATTATACATCTAAACAAATTTAACAAAATATACATTGTTAACGCAAGAATGCTGTTGGCGTCTGTGAGACTCCATGCGACCAACAACGAAACAATATCCCGCGCGACCACTGCAGGGTTAAAACACAGGAAAATCTAAGCTACATTAGAAAATCTTTATTCGGTCCATAAAACTAAATGACAGCACTTCAATTAAGAATAATGTAGGACACATTGCATAAATATCAACACATATATCAGAAATGTAGGACTGTCCTTTCCAACCCAAAAATATTAAAAATTAAGTTTTCATAAACATGCTGGAGTATCTGTCCACCTTGGTATTATTACCAATTAAACAAAAGTACAAAAAAAAAAAAATCATTCTAATAAGGAGAAATTCAACATACATGCATATTAAACTTATAAATTTGTTGAACATCTGTTTTAACTGAGAATATTAGATCCACTTACAAAAAAATAAGACATGAATAGTACAAGCACTGCATCCTCATGGAAATGTCATGTGCTTGGAAAATAAAGAACCTAATCATATTTATCAACTTATGCCTTTCGGCCACATTTAACTGTCTAGTCCTCAGTTGAAGGACAAGAAAACTCTGTCCTATGTAATTCTTTCACAGCATACAATGTCTGTTCAGCCTGATATATCCACATGTCAGATCAAGTTTACTAAAGAGTGCTCTGATAATTACATTACTAAATGCTTGGGGTTACAGTAAGAATGTACCAATATATACAAATAAAGTTGACAATACACTGCTTTAATAATTACATAACTAAACACTTGAAGTTGCAGTAAAAGAATTTGTGTCTGTTACAGAGAATAAACATATATCCCAATGTTAATGACATTATGAAAACCTGAGGTTTGTGTGAAGTGAAACAGTTTTTAATCAGTAATACAGACAGCTTATAAAATGGCTGTGCTATGTGGCAGTTATAATCGGATATAAGAGGAGCTGCAATGGTGGCTGTTATCCTAGAGCTGAGTGTATAGGTTGACACTTCTCTCAGGGAGACATATTCCACGTAAATATTCTACCTCTTCAAGTATTTACAAAGTGATGTGTGACCTTGTGCTTTTGCATATGACAAAGGGCTTCTGCCCTTCCTATCATGTATAGTAACTGAAGCACTACGAGCAATAAGCAGCTTGACAGTATCAATATGTCCTTTATAACAAGCCATGTGTAGGGGAGTGGCACCCGCACCACCCTTAACATGAACTTTTGCCCCCTTGTCCAGAAGATATTCACATATTGCTGTACGTCCTTGTGCTGAAGCATAATGTAGAGGAGTAGATTTAACTGAGTTAGTTATGTCAACAGAAGCACCACGAGCAATAAGCAGCTTGACAATATCAATATGTCCTTTATAACAAGCCACGTGTAGCGGAGTGTTATCCGCGTAATCCTTAACATCCACATGAGCCCCCTTGTCCAGAAGATATTCACAAACTGCAACATGCCCATGTTGTACTGCAAATGTAGACGAGAGTAACCATGATCAACTATATCATTCACATCTGCTCCTGATGTTAAGATGGCCTTCACCTCAGATAAATTCCCATCTCTTATAAACTTGAATAGATCTTCAACTCTTGTAGCAACATTTTGTGTAGCATCTGTGTTTGGTACATTCACCCGAAGCTGCAACAGATGAAATCAGCAATCATAACATTCCACACATTGATAATGAATGCAATGAATGGGGCAACACATCAAAATTAAACTTAAATAGAATATTTATACTACAGAAACAAGCAGTATGGTATCTGACAAACTTAAAAAAAATTGGATATATGTAGGGGAGCCTTCAGAGCACAAAAAATAATGACATTACCAAGCCTGTATATATATAAAAAATATTTTATATATGATCAGATAGAAATTTCCAATGCCAGCATCATAGCACAAGAAACAAAAGTAACCTTGCCATTACTACACACAGAGTTACACTATTTGAAAAGCTGCCCAGTTATGCTGGTGCAAAGTTGTACAATAGGCTGCCAGCTGAGATAAAACAATGTGAGAATTATACAGAATTCAAAACTGCTCTTCAAACTTATTTAATTAAAAATGTATTTTACTCTTTAGAGGAATTCTTACCTAAATGAAATGTAAATATAAGTAAGTTTTAAGTAAGTATATTATTAGTTGTTGAGCCATTAATAAGTTAAGTATACTTAGTACACCAATGAAAATGTAAATACAATCAACTTTTAAATATGGATATGTATTATGTATATTGTATTATAAATTATTAGTTTAATAAGCTTAGTATAATTATTACATTGACCTAGAAGCTTAAAGCACTGTAAATATTAAATATGAAAAGCTTGTTGCACTGTAAATATGTAAATTGACGAGTCGCCTGTTTCTGTATCATAATATGATGATAAAGTATTATATATTATTATACTTAAAGTCATGAGTAAACAATGTACATGTATGTTCAAGTGATACTGAATGTAAATTAACACCAGAGCATTTCTGACGTTACTTCTCAATTACTGTGTGAGATATAAGAACTAAAGCTACTGACAGTGAAGCAATACAAATATCACAATAAAATTTAATAATTTGTTACCAACTTCAGCTATCCTTACATTATATTAATATTTATTCTTATTATATTTAATTGTACGAGTTCCATTTAAATTATGACACCTATTTTTTTTCCAGCACTGGGACCAGATAGGAGTCCCTGGACCCTTTTTAAAATACACTTGGACTTTTTGAGTGACAGATGGTAGCACTGTACAATGCATAGAACTCTAGTGGCAGCGACAAGAGTTAGGACTGTTTTTTATACTTTAAATGGCGACGTTTTCATTGCAAGAACAGCATGTAATCATTCGTTTTATCCATTTTCTGGTGTGACACCTACTGAAATTCATCACCAGTTGAGTGAGACATGTAGTGATGGTACCATGGATGTGTCTAATGTGCGTTCCTGAGTGCAACAATTCAACGATGGCAGAACATTTTGTGACAACAAACCAAGAGTCACGGCGTTGCACCAGCCGGTCTGACATGATCCAGCATGTGGAGAACGTTTTGGAGGATCGCTGATTGAGCATTTTCAAATCTGCATGCAGGATTGTGTGCACAGATCCCACGGAAATACCAATTTTGGAGGCAATGTTAGTTTGTTGTCACATTTGTTCTGCCTTCATTGAACTGTTGCACCCAGGAACACATTAGGCACATCCGTGGTATCATCATCACTCATTTGGTGATGAATTTCAATAGGTGTCACACCAGAAAATGGAGAAAACGAATGATTACACGCTGTTCTTGTAATGAAAACATCACCAAAATAAGTATCAAAAACAGTCCTTACTCTCGTCACTACCACAAGAGTGCTATACACTGTACAGTGCTGCCATCTGTCATGCATTCACAAAGAAAAAAGAACTGACTATCTGGTCCCAGTCCTGAAAAAGAAATAGGTGCTGCAACTTGAACGCACCTTGTAATATGACTAGTTAATTGGTACAAGGTATGGTATGCTGTATTTGCATTATATGTTTTACACTGATATAATTGGACTTCCCTGCGCATTGTGTGTAATTATATCATTTTGATAGGATCTGGGCAGGGGGTGTTAACTGGGATACAGACTCGGAATCCACATTAAGCTTCTCGAAACTGTCGTCCGACAGATTGCATGCTGCACATAAACTTTAAAATCTGTCGGTGTCAACAGATGTCTCCCTTCACCCAAATTTAAAATCTGTCAGTGTTAACAGTTTCTGAGCAAAGCCAAATTAAACGTGAAAACTGGCCATTAATTTGTAAAATTCGCAAGATTTGTAAGGCCTGTGATGGCATATGAGCAGCAAGAAGGTAGGGAATGGACTTTTACAAAGACCTATCGGTAAGTAAGATGTTAGCATATAGGTAAATATCGACAAATAATATCATGACTTAACCTGAATTGTACCTTCATACACTTTCATTTGTAATTAAATTCTTAAATTATGTACCACATACATGAAAAAGCATTAGTTTCATCACCCTTGTTACTTAATTTTTGATGCAAAAACAATGTTTTTCTGTTTTTTTATTTAGCTACCTTATCATCTCAGGCTACCAGGAATACGACGGCAGAAATCAAAATGCTGTATAATTAGAAATGTTGTGTTTATTGTTTTGGTGATGTGAAGTGATCTTCAGGAACATTATTAATGTAGAACAAAGCTTTCTTTCTCACCTATACAGCAATTTATTGTGGCTTATCAGATATTTCTTAAAGTTTGAGTTTCATTTCAATATCAGTGGAAGTTTAACAAATGTTAATACAAAATACAAGCAATAAAAATTGGAAGGAAAAAAACAACCTATGAGACGTTTTGAACCTGGCCTTTGTATCACTATATTCCAGCAAGCTAACCCTCTCGGCCAGCTTTCACTTACTCTGGTGCCCTTTACTAAAGTATTCATTTATCACCTTGTTAGTATTATATGCATGAAAAATCATTTATTTAAGCTCTTTGCAACTTCTTGGTCCTCATTCAGAGCTGAAAGTACTAATGTTGGGTGACTAGAGTACCAAATACAAGGACAGAGGTGCTGTAACGGCTCTTATATACGACAGAAGTGCTGTAACGGCTCTTATACACTGCTGGTTGCATAGATCACAATACATAGGGGCAGAAGATTCACCTGGTATAACTTTAAATGTATCTACTGGTAAGAATACTGAGAAATCTGTATTGTTACTTCTCTGCCCAATTCCATTATTTCTTTCTGCTCACAGCTTACTTTATACGAGAAACAGTGTTAACCGGTTTCTTCAAGTAAGTATACATGCACTTATGATTATTTGTTTAACCTTAACTCCATCTAACATCAAAGTTAAAACAATCCAACATTCATAAACAATAAAAACTCTCAGCAAATTGTAAAGAACGTTAGTATATTTTACTTACGTCACCATTGCTGTTACTGGCAGTGTTACTAGTCATCATTTGGACTTTCATTTCTTCATATCTCTTCTCTGAATCCTTTAACTTTTCCTCCAAATCTTTAATAATTTTTTGGCCTGTCTCAAGTTCTTGCTTCAGCTTGATTATCTCTTGTTCTTTATCGACAACCAGGGTATCTAGGTGTTTTTTCACAGAGTCGATATTTGTCAACATTTGCTCGGAGTTTAAACTCATTTTCTCCTCCAAAGCCATAATCCTTTGAAGCAGTTGTTCGTTAGGTTGGGGTTGAGCAGTCATGTTATTCGTCTTCTCCAACGTGATAATCCTTGGAAGAAGTTGTTCGATAGGTTGGGGTTGAGCAGTGATGTTATTCATCTTCTCCTCCAAAGCGATAATCTTTGGAAGCAGTTGTTCGTCAGGTTGGGGTTGAGCAGTCATGTTATTCAGTTTCTCCTCCAAAGCTATAATCCTTGGAAGTAGTTGTTCATTAGGTTGGGGTTGAGCAGTCATGTTATTCACCTTCTCCTCCAAAGCTATAATCCTTCGAAGCAGTTGTTCGTTAGGTTGGGGTTGAGCAGTCATGTTATTCATCTTCTCCAAAGCTATAATCCTTGGAAGCAGTTGTTCGTTAGGTTGGGGTTGAGCAGTTATGTTAAATCTGAAACAAAATACACGTGAAGTTATAAAAACTCGTTATGACCTATTTAAAATGTTCAATAGTGTATTGTTACAGAAGATGACAATAATAAGTTATTTAATGTGAGTTTTAACTAATTGCTGAGTTGAAAGATGGCTTAGTATATTTAAATGAAGGATTTTGAGGCAAATTTTGGGGTCAGCGGAGAATAAACAGTGTCTGGAGAAGAAGATAGAATCATGAATTGTATAATTGATATAGCAAACCAAACATTCCTAATTGTATAGAAATCAGAAGGTTGAAGTGGGTAGGACATGTGTGTGCCTATGACAGAATGATAAAAAGGATATTTAATGCAGTGCCAGAAGGAACCAAGAAAGTTGGTAGACCAAAGTTAAGCTGGGAGGACAGGCTGAGAGAGGATGTAAGAACAATTGGAATCAACAACTGGAGAAGCACTGCACTTAACAGGAAACAATGGAGGAAATTCAGAAGGCTAAGGCTCACAAACGACTGTCATGCCAATGATGAAGTTAATTGTTCTAAAATAAATTTGACTGATTCAATATTTGTATAGCATCAGCAATAAACAATGATGAACTTAACCATTATGGTGAATATACTGAATATTGTCAAATTATTGCGATAGCATAGCCAGCGCGCACAAAGCAACAGAAACTACATCGCGGAGATAAAAGGCTAGCCAAAACTGATAAAAGATAGATAACTGGAAAGTTTGTCTTGCTAGTGGCATCTTGATGAACATTCCACAAACTTCTGGAACCATGAATGGATATATAAAAGGGAGCCGCGGTTAGTTAAGTGGACAGTCGTAAATAGAGTCGAGCACTGTGATTTGAAAGTGAACTCTTCTGTTCATTCACGTTTATTCACCCACAGTCACAATATTTAAATTGCCACAACTATGAAATATCAGCAGCAGCATTTGGTTAGCACAAAACCGCTAGGTGCCAAGCTCTTTTGCATCTATTTTTTAATGCTTATAAAAAGGCAAGTACAGGAGTGAACATGTTACAAAAGTGGAAATATTAAACAAACATATATATAAATATTTAACAGTAAAAAACCCACAACTCATGTTAAAACAATAACACACCTTCACCAACAAGTAGCTAAGACAGTTCTGGAAGAGTTCTAGATTGATAACACATGGTAAACTGCAAAAGTTGAAGTGTTTAAGAAAACCAGTGAATTGAACCTAATGGAGAAGTTTGGAAATACAGACAAAGTCATTACTTAAACCAGTAACTAAATCGTTAGATAAACAAAGCTCCTTAGATAGTGAGAAAAACTGACACTGGTTGAGGAAATGCTTCACTGCTAAGAGCACATTACCATGCCAACAAGATGTAAGAGAGCAACTGATCATGGATTTTCTGAATAAGCAGCTGCGGGGTATAGGGAACCTATAAACTAAATAAATGAGGGAATCAGAACAGATCAAACTGGATTGAGGTCAAAGAAGTGCATGAAAATTGCAATAGATCTAGAGTATAAACAGAAATGCTAAGTGGAAAGCAACTCTAGTAACAGAAACGAGAATGAACAGCCATTACCTTGATTTGTTAGAGAGTCAGTAAGCATATAAAAAATAGTATCTGGGAAAGTAGAATTTAAAGCTACCAAATCCACTATGTAAAAGACAGTGGTTTCCTTGGGTAACTGACCAAAACCAAGATGACTCATACTTGGCATTTGTAACTGGAAAGGGCACGCTGTGGTTGAGTGGTTATAGACCTTTCGACTCTCACCCAGGCGGACTGGTTTCAATCCCAGACAACTGCAAAGTGAGATTTGTTGAGGACTACAACCTGCTGCGACGGGTTTTCTCTGGGATCTCTGGTTTCCCCTGCAATCTCATTCCACCAGTGGTCCATGTTCATCTAATGTATCATCAGCGTCATTGTCTGCAGTGCCACATACAGTAAAAGCAGACATTAAACACATACACACTGTAACAATGGAAGACATAGTAAATCCTCTAAAGGAAGTCAAGGAAGTGCTCTGTCCAACTTAGACAATAGGTTTCTAAATCTACATCCTGCAGAGATCCATACCAAAGGATGTAGGATAGGTAGGTTGAGAAAACATTGCATGTAAGGTAATAAAACAAAAAAAGCATATGTCAACATATCCAGCATGACAGTTTCCCAAAATCTCCATGTAAACTACAGATGGGCGAGGTACAAAATCCCCCACTGCTAATCGAGTACAGGATCCACTCTAGGCAGAACAGAGAATGGAACCAGTCTAATTTTGAACATATTGTGACTTTGTGGGTTCGTAGAATTAAAAGTCCATTTTGCTGAAATTCTAAATGTTCTTTATGTGCATAGAAATACACTCCGTAGCAGCGGAATTATATCACAACACAATCTTCTGAGGTCGATGACAATAACAGCGTTCAGTTTACAATGCTCTCAGCTGTTCTCTGCTTACCTCTCATGACTCACTCACTCTTGTTACATGTCTTACAACTCTTGTTTCACAACTTGCCACTCATGCTGGTGTGTCACAATCTCTTAAATACCTCGCTGAGAATTTCTAGACTATTTGAAAATACACCAGAACCTCAACAATCTCTATCAGTCCAGAAATTTCCATCTGTAGACCAATACACGTCTAATGTAGACTTACAAAATATAACATGTGCACTGTTCACTTCTCAATTCTCCTCTTGGCGCTAAATTGCCTTTAGAAGTCAGGGCTTGTTTCGTCCTACTCACACATACCTTCATTTGTTTCCATGACAATGGGAAACACTACATCAGCAATAATTTTTTTGTGTGAAAATGTCAGTTGGTTGTATGGCAGAAGTTAGCTTATACCAGAAAATGTTTATTTGCCTATATGTCTATTTGTGTTAAGTTATTTTGACCACTAAGCAGAGCTGATTCTTCACGGACACTTGAAGGAAGTGGGACATTCACTTCCTCACTGCTACCTATATCCTCATCATCTCCTTCATAATCGCACAACAAATCTTCCAGATTTTCCAAAGTAATATCAGAAGCCTATACACATCCTATGCAATCTAATTTATTTGCTACATTACTGGGATAAGCCATGGTAACACTGATATTTAAGAATTTCAAATGTGACATTCATTTAGCTCTTGAAAGCTATAAGAAATCGCTCTGAACACAAGAGTATAAATAACTGAAATACTGAGTGAAAATAGCTAAACAAGCCTACCAGAAACTTTAGTTGTGAAATACTGTAGTAACAAATGCTGACAGAGAGGCTTCTCTCCAGCATGTATGTAACACAACATATACAATGATTATCACTTTGTATAGCATAAACTAAAAGCTAAAACCTTGAACCGGAAAAGTTGCTTGTGCAGCTATACCTACATACATTCGTTTGGATACACACAAAACAAAATGATTCAAATATTAAGAAGCATTCGGCACAAAGAATGGCCTTTGCTACAGGGAAACCAAGTAGTGACTTAATATAGTCTCTACTTTATTGACACTGTAGATGTATACCTCCCTTAATGGGTTTTAAACCAGTTTTTGTTTCGTTTAAATAATTTAATAAATATGTCGTATTTCGTTTAAATAAGTTAATAAATACGAAAGATACGGATTAATATTTCTGAAGCATTTTTATAGCATTTGACAATTTAAATGTCTTGTTCTGTTTATTGGCTATCCGTTTCCGGCCCGTGGAGGGTTTAAATGGTCATCGGCGAAGCTGTCAAATAGAGACAAGTAAATACTCCACCAAGGTGTTGGCTAAAAGATGGGAATCGGTGGTGGTGGCGGTGGTGGAAGGTTTACCACAATTACATCAGATTTTATTCCAAACCCAGTAGGGGGGAATTCGTTGACAACCAGATAAATCAAAATGGAGTTGGAGTCACTTACCATTATGTATCTGGAACTACAGGCCTATCTATAAAAGCAATGAGCCATGACGAAATAGCAAGACAGGAAATAGAGGCAGAAGAATCCCAAACAAAAATGCAATTTCCAAAACCAAAAGAAATAAAATGAAACAATTTACTAAAATGATCAATAAAACATGGTATTATTATTTCAAATGTCACCATACAAGAATTAATTAAATCTATAGATACATTACAAAAACTACAGCCAGGTCCTGAGCACATTTTTGGAGAATTACTTACACATCTATACCTTGTTTCACGTAAGCTTGCCCAGGATCTCTTAACGGTCACGTGACCTAATCACCTCTCATTGGTTGCTGTTGTGGTAATGACTGTCGTGCGGTAAAAATTAGTTCGTTATTTAACATGGTGATATATCATTATATGTTGGAAGAGAATTGTCAAATTTATATTTTCGTAACTGTTTTAATTAAATATATTATGCAACAGAGTTGATTTATCTGAAATGCATGTTAATTCTTAAACAAAGTAAAGAGGAGGTTCCTTTGCTCTCAAGCACATGGCACGATAGCATGTGATTTAGCGGTAGTGGTGACATTTGTTTACAAGACTTTTATCACTGACCTTGTTTTGAACTGGATTAGTCATGCATCGTCATTCGAAAGTGCGGGAGCTAAATTATTTTATTGATCGTTTATTGCGCATGTATTATATATATAATGGCAGAGTCTACCGCCAGTTTTTCGCTTAAGTATCGCAAGGATAATTATTTACAAACAGGCGAAAAAAGAATTGTGTTGCATGTGTTTAATGCACTCACAGAGAAGAATCCGTCTTTGTCAGTGAGAGAAGTCGAACAGCTGGGCTCTGAAGTTACAGGTGTGAGTGTTAGATCCGTAGGAACATCGCGACATGAAATTGAGGAAACAGGAAAACTTACCACTCCAGGCAAAAGCAGGAATAAATAAAAGTGCGTGCTCGGAGAAAATACGTGAAAAGTGTTGTGCGTCTTCATGTGTGTAGTTTTTCTTTAGAAATGAACTACCTAACATAAGTAACATTTGTCTGCTGTAAATGAGGATGCAGATTTACCAAATTTCAGCAGATTGCTTATACAGCTGGGATTTGTGAATGAAAAAAGAGGCAAGAAAAATGTGCTAAAAGACAGAGGTGATATTGCTGTGTGGCGAAGACGCTATTTGACAACCACACTGCACCGAGATACAAATCGCTAAATATACACGAAGAACACACGAAAAGTAAAGTATGGTGTGACACGACTTTTAAGACTGAAGGACAAGCATTTTTGGAAGATATGTGTGCTGGTTTAAAAAATTCCAGTGGAAAAGGCCGAAGGCCTTTCATGATAAACTCTTTCAGTTTCATTGCTCAGCTATTCTGTTTCAATTTGCTCAGTTCATTATAAACTTGTATTTTTGCATGCCTTCATATCCTTATTTGTATGATTTTTGTATGATTTTATTTATCTTCCCGGCAATTATTACGAAATGTGACGGGAAGGCACCGCCTATGGCGTATGACGCGAAAGCATTAGCCACACACACACACACACACACACACACACACACAAACACTGTATCAATGGAAGATATAATAAATCCTCTAAAGGAAGTCAAGGAATTGCACTGTCCAACTTAGACAATAGGGCTCTAAATCTACATCTTGCAGAGATCCGTACCAAAGGATGTAGGATAGGTAGGTTGAGAAAACGTTGCATGTAAGGTAATAAAACAAAAAAGAAGCATATGTCAACATATCCAGCATGACAGTTTCCCAAAATCCGTAAACTACAGATGGGACAGATACAAAATTCTTCACTGTAAATCAAGTACAGGATCCACTCTAGGCAGAACAGAGAATGGAACCAGTCTAATTTTGAACATGTTGTGACTTTGTGGGTTCGTAGAATTAAAAGTCCATTTTGCCGAAATTCTAAATGTTCTTTATTTGCATAGAAATACACTCCGTAGCAGAAAAATTATTTCACAACACAATCTTTGGAGGTCGATGACAATAACAGCGTTCAGTTTACAACACTCTCAGCTGTTTTCTGCTTACTTCCCCTGACTCACTAACTCTTGTTATATGTCTTAAAACTCTTGTTTCACATCTTGCCACTCGCGCTGGCATGTCAGTTTCTTAAATACCTTGCTGAGAATTTCTAGACGATTTGAAAATACACCAGAACCCCAACAATCTCTATCAGTCCAGAAATTTCTATTTATCTCAGTTTGTTTCCCTCGGCAGACCCTTATCCGCATGTTATCTTTGTCTGCAAGTTCTTGGTTTTCACACTGCCCACGTATCAGTTCCTTTTGTGTAAACAAGCTGCGCGATCGTAGATACAGGTTCGCAATAATATTAATGCCTGCTAAGACCTGCAGCATCAATTTGCCAATGGCAGTTCCAGGAAGTGCTACCAAGAACGTGAAGCAATTGCTCATTAACAAGGAAAGCAACATGTAGAATATGGGTTCCCAACAGAGCTTGCTTTAAAAACAGAGTCTGATATATTTAGCATCCTCAAAGGCTGTTTCACTCCACCAAGAAGATGGAGTACAACCAACTCCTTAAAATACCAAAAAAAAAAAAAAAAAAAAAAAAAAACCATGCCTTTTTCCAACCAAAATTTAAGCCCAGTATCAGCCCTCCAGGTGTGCAAGATATTGAGAAAACACTAAAGGCAGCTTTGAATGAAACATGTTCATCCAGAGCTACAACAAATTACAAAATTGTCAACCACAAGAAACAGAGATATGCCCGATGGAACATTTGCTTCTATATGAATAATGGCCATAACAAACAAAATAACACTAAACATGCAGTCCTGAGACACACTGTTCTCCTTTCAAAAGACCAGGAACAAAGGTTTCACCTACACTCAAAAAGTACAGGCTGGCATAAGCTCCTGTGAGAATAGAGATGATGGCCTTGAAAGTTTCAAAAGAAGAGCTGGCTTATCACAGAAGTTTTTCAAGTCTTTGTAGTCTGTACAAAAAGTTAATAAGCGCAAGTTGCTAATGAAACCAAATGGGCAATAGTAGGCTGCTACAGTGAAAATAGCATTGTGGTGGTGGTGTTGGTGGTAGTGGCAGGTTTACCACAATTACATCAGATATTATTCCAAACCCAGTAGGGGGCAGTGTAGTATCAGAAACTGAAGGAAAAAAATATTCCAAAGAAGATTTCTTACACTGTTGAATTACTTTCCAAGTCTAACTACAATTTTTAAAGGTTGTAGTATTGGATGATGCCTGAACCTTACGTCCTTCAGCAGACCCGTACAGTTGCCCTACAGTTCTGTAACCACCAAAAGCCAGAGTGTGTTGTCCATTAAAGGACATTTGAGGAATGGAAGATTTGGCATTGTTTATTATTGTGTTGTGTACTTATGAGATCTCTATATTAATAGAAGGAAAAATGGCACTACTGTCGAGGGTTATGTTCAAAACAAGGCTATCAACCTGCTTTATTGAACACCCACTTTGGACAAGCAGATCTGAATTCGTTGACAGCCAGGTAAAACAAAATGGAGTAGTGGTCATTTACCATTAAGTATCTGGAACTACAGGCCTTTCTATAAAAGCAATGATCCATGATGAAAGAGAAAGACAGGAAATAGAGCCAGTAGAATCCCAAACAAAAATGCAATTTCCGAAACCAACAGAAATAAAATGAAACAATTTACTAAAATGATCAATAAAAGATGGTATTGTTTCAAATGTCACCATACAAGAATTAATTAAATCTAGATACATTACAAACCTACAGGCAGGTCCTGGGCACATTTTTGGAGAATTACTTACACATCTAGGTCCCAGAACTTTAACTACTTGCCTAAACTTTATTAATCAAATATGGAACACCAGTATTTCCCCCCCACATGGAAAAAAGCCATTATAATTCCAATTCTGAAACCTGCAGAACATATTTCTATTGTCCAATTTTACTGTCAAGTATATTCTTAAAGACATGAAAGGACTGGTTCAGTCTACACTTACATTTTGAACTCGCCACTCCACTACTGAACAGATTCTGAAATTTAGTCAAGAAACTACAGATGCTCTCGATTAACAAGAAACTGTAGCAGCAACTATCCCTTATTTCCAATAAAACTTTTTTCGTCAATTGTAGTGTCACACCTGTTTACAATAATCCTACCTCCAAAGTAAATAACACAGTATATAATTTTCTTATTTTTATTCTTTCTTGACGAAGCAAAAAATTGTATCAATTTCTCTGTGAATATATGACTTACCTTGAAGATGCCTTCGAATCAATTCGGAAATTATGAGTTCTGCATAAAAATTCTGAAATTAAATATTAAAGGCAATATGTTACGTTGGATCTACAGTTCAACAATCAGAGATTTTGTGAAACAAAATATGGTATAGCCCGACCAAGGCAAGTGCAGTCCTGCACTGGAAGCTGCAAGCAGGCGATCACAATGACCACATGTATACATCACAAAATTCTCTAGAGTCCGATTTACTAGTGTGCAGCGTAGTATTCACAGTGAGCATGCTAGTGATGGAACGTACAGGAAATAGTTATTCATGAGCAAGCTCGGCAAGTTATATATGTTATTCAGTTTTGTGATGAGAAACAAGATCAGAAAATACCCATTACAAATGCCACCAAACACGCTGTCGCTTCTACTGGCTACAGCAAGACGATTTGCAAGATTAAAAAGGACGACCGGTGTGAAGAAAGTGGAGTGAGCAAAATAAAACCACCTTGCAAGATTGGTAAACCTCCTCCAAATAAAATTGTTTTGGATGAAATGGATAAGTGCATCATTAGAAATTACAGGAGTATTATGAGGTAATAAACAGGAAATCCCTACACTGCGAAAATCTTTGCATTTTATAAAAAAAAGAGGTGAATTTCATTGGGGGTAAAGAAAAACTTAGAAAAATAGTGCAATCTACTGGACTTCAATTCAAAAAGTGTAAAAATAAAAGGAGTATAATGTGCGAACGTCCTGACATAATGACTCAAAGAGCATCATTTCTGAGAGTACTCAGAAAAATGCAGGAAAAACAACCCAGTGATATACATGGATGTCACCTGCATTCACACACATTACAAAGTTTCCAAGTGTTGGCAGAGTGACGATGTTCTAGGAGTGTATACAGTGCTAGGCAGCCTCTTATTATCGTGCATCCTGGCTAGGAAATGGGATTTATTCCACATGCTTGATTCTAAATCCTAAACCTCAGATTACCATAGCAAAATGAACTACGAAAACTACTCCAAATGGGCGCAAAACCAACTGATACCTGGACTACCAGAAAGCAGCATTGTTGTCACTGACAATGCTCCGTATCTCAATAAAGAATACAATAAGATGCCCTCAACCAACAATTTATAGTCAGAAGTACTGAAATGGTTGCGTGACAATATACCATTTGACACGGAAATGACAAAAGCGGAACTTCTCATTCACGCAAAACAGCGCAGACCAAAGAAGCCATACTCCATTAACAAATTATTCGCAGATGCTGGCTTTACAACACTTAGATTACCAACCTATCACCCGGACTTGAATCCTATCGAATTAATCTGCAATTTAACAAAAGCAAAGGTTGCCGACAACAATGTTGACCATTGCCTAGAAAATAAAGCTAGTTACAGTGAAGCAATAAATATAACACAAATATAAATATTTGCTATTAAAGCTCCACTTATGTTAAGAAATTGATGTTAGCACTTCTTTCTTCTTTGTAATGGAAATCGATTTCAAAAGCAAATCGCTTGCATCCTCAGTCCCTCAAGAACAAACTCCGTTGTCAAGGAAATCTCGGTTACCATGTTTTTTTCGTACACATTACCAACATCTGAGGACAAAATAAACCTAAAAACATAATCAACTGCTGGTATGTCAAAATTCATTCCATAGTATTAATAATTTGGGAACAGATATTTATTTTAAAAAATAAACATAAATAAACATCGTGTAATACAAGTTTCCTTGCGAACTTCTTTTTTGTGACACTAGGCATTTTCAAAATGGCAGCAACTGTTTTAATCAGTGATATCCTTTTAGGAAACTATTTTCTTTCAAGTGTGTGGTGGATTTCTTACTCCCAGTATCAACAGGCATCTGAATGTTATAGTACTGTGACTTTGTGGGTTCCTGAAATTAAAAGTCCGATTGCACCACTCAAAAATGTTCTTTATTTCCACCGAATTACAGTTGAACACTTGCCGATTACACAGAATTACGTAATGCACACAATTACAATTCACCAGTTCGTCCGTTACATTTCCACTTTGCTCTCGCAGTTACTTACACTCTTCCGATGCACGTACGCAGTCTTCTCGTCCGTTCACTAGCACGGCGCTCATACGCTGCTCGTCAAGCACTGACTTTAAACCAACCCGACGTGTTGCTTATATAGGGCCAACTGGCCAATCTAGAAGGTTTTGGATTAGATGAAATATCCCGTAAGTTCGAGAACTCAGTAGGAACGGAAAGAGATTGCACAGTGATGTCTTTCCAGCCAACCCTCGTTACCGCTATAAGAAAAATGAGTGGGCGTGGCGAATGCCAACCGTCTCCTGCTGCTGCCAGCCGGTTATATAGGGAGTTCCGACGTTCGGGTGACACGGCTCCCTTCACAAAGCTGGTCGTCCCGAACAGCACCATCGTAGCGTGCCAGGCGTTCCAGGTGTACCACAAACATCTTCCCTCGGGGAACCTTCTGGATGCGGTAGACCACGTCGTTAATCCTCTTCACCATCAGGTACGGTCCTTGCCACGGCTGCTGGAGTTTCAGGCAGCGTCCCTTGGTCCGGGTAGGACGGTACAACCAGACCAGGTCACCTTGCTGGAATCCTTGGCTGTTGGCTTGCCATCATATCTGGTCTTCATGCGGTCGCTCGTCTTCTGGATGTTCTGGCAAGCCATCTCGTGCATGTTGTGGAGGCGGTCCACCACGTTCTCCACATACTCGGTCACTGGCTGCTTCGCCTCCGGAGGGCTTCCAAAAGCCAGGTCACAAGGGAGGCGTAACTCTCGGCCAAACATTAGGCTGGCTGGCGTCATCCCAGTTGTGTCGTGTGTAGACGAGCGGTAGACCAGCAAGAACAGTGGCACCTTGACGTCCCAGTCTCGCTGATGGCTGGGCATGACCTTCCTCAGGTGTTTCTCTAAGGTCTTGATGTACCTTCCGACCATGCCATCCGACTGGGGATGTAGAGGCATCGTGCGGGTCTTGTTCACAACAAGGCTTTGTAGTGCCTCCTTCATTAGGTTGGACTCAAAATTGGTACCCTGGTCACTGTGTAGCTATAACGGCACCCCAAATCGACAGAACACTTGCTCCACGAGGCAGTCTGTGATTGTCTTTGCCTCTTGGTTCGGGATGGCATACACCTCCGGCCACTTGGTGAAGTAGTCCACGACCACCATTAGGTACTTGTTGCCTCGGTCAGTAACTGGGAAGGGTCCAGCAATGTCAACGGCGATCCGCCCGAATGGCGCTCCGACGTACTACTGCATGCAACCCCGGCTCCTTGTCTGGAAGCCGTGACTGGCCACGCACACGCGACAATGACGGCACCATCTCTCAGCATCTGCTCGGAGTCTGAGCCAGTAGTAGCGCTGCCGTAGTTTGTCGATCGTTCGGCTCGCTCCCAGGTGTCCTCCTGAAGTACCGGCGTGCACTTCTTCCAAGACTTCTGGGTCCTTACTCCGGGGAAGTACCAACTGTTCTCTCTGCATCTTCCCTTCGCGTGATTCCCATACCCGGAACAGCACGTCCTCTCTGGTCCTCAACGAGTCCCATTGGGCCCAGTACGAATTATAGGTGGCGCTCCTCGGTGCGATGTCCTCCCAGCTTGGTCTCGTCCCTGCCTCCACTTCCCTCAAGAGTGGCCCCAAGTCTGCATTTGCCAGCTGCTCCCTCCTCAGGCCTGCGCTATACCAGCCGTCCACGCACATTGCAACAACTACTCGGACTGCTGCAGCACGCTCCTTCTCTTCCACTCTTGTGCACTGGCCGCACTCCTCTGGACAGGGTCTTCGGGACATGGCGTCTGCCTTACCGTGGCTCTTCCCTCTACGATGTTCCGAGGTGAAGTCATACTCCTGCAGCCTCTGGACCCAACATGCTGTCTGGCCTTCCAGGTTCTTAAAGCTCAATAGCCAGGTTAGGGCGGAATGGTCAGTCCTCAGGTGGAATGGCTGACCGTACAGGTACTTGTGGAAGTGCTCCAAGGTCTTTACTACCGCCAATAATTCTCGTCGGGTGTCGCACTATTTCTTCTCTGCCTTGGATAGCGTCATGCTGTAGTAGGCCATCACCCGCTCATGGCCGTCCTGGATCTGCGATAGGACACCTCCAATGCAACGGTCGCTGGCATCAGTGTCCACAAAGAAGGTGCCACCCGGTTGTGGGAAATACAAAATTGGAGCACTGCACAGGGTTTCCTTTAGGTGCTGGAAAGCGTTTTCGGTGTCGTCTGTCCACGCATAAGGCCGGTGTTCCTGTCAGGCGGGTGAGGGGTTTTGCGATGTTGGAGAACCCCTTTATAAAGTGGCGGGAATTGCACAGCCCCAGGAAACTGCGCAACTCTTTCTTTTCCTTTGGGCGAGGCCAATCTCTGACAGCCTGTGTCTTCTCCGGGTCTGTGGCCACTCCGGTTGCTGAGGCTATGTGGCCTAAGTAGTTCACTTCCTTGCGGAACAGCTGGCACTTCTTCGCCTTCAGCTTCAAGTTGGTCGCCTGCAGTCTCTGTAGCACCTTACTTAGATTCTCGAGGTGACCTTCAACAGTCTTCCCGACGATGATGTCGTTCAGGTATAGCAGGCAGGCCTCGTAAGTCAGCCCTCTCATCACTGACTCCATGAGGCGTTGGAAGGTAGCTGGTGCGTTGCAGAGGCCAAAGGGCATAACCGTGAACTGCCAGAGCCCTTGGCCCGTCGAGAATGCGGTCTTCTCCTTGTCTCTTGGGTCTAGAGCTACCTGCCAGTAGCCCGACTTCAGGTCCAGGGTCGAAAACCACTGTGCACCAGCTAGCGTGTCCAGGGTGTCGTCAATCCGGGGTAAGGGGAAACAGTCCTTCCGGGTGAAAGCGTTCAACTTTCTGTAGTCTACGCAGAAGTGCAGCTCGCCATTCTTTGTCACCAAGACAACAGGGGAACACCAAGGGCTGTTCGACTCTTCAGTCACTCTCCTGGATCTCATGTCCTCCAGCATGTCTCATACCACCCCTTGCTTCGCCAGCGGAACGCGTCTATGTGGTTGCCGAATAGGCCGGGCATCCCCGGTGTCGATGCAGTGAAGAACTTTGTCCGTGCGGCCGTAGTCACTGTCGCCTTGGCTGAAGACGCTCTGGTAGCGCCTCAGCAGTTGTCGAACTTTCTCCAGCTGTTCTGCAGTCAGGGGGTCGGCCGCCCTCTCCAGTAGGCCTTCTAGCCGGGACCCCAGGTGTTGCGTCGGCACCGGCTCCTATGTCTTGTCGATTGCTGTTATGCCCACCACGGGCTCGCACGTTCCCAACTCCGTACGGCCTGGACGTCGTGATCGGTGTCCGTTGGATTTAGCAGTCTCACTGGCACCTCCTCTCGGCACGGCAGCAATGCCCTGGATACACACAGTCCGTGGACAGGCGTCTTCTGGTCCAGCATCATGTACCTGGTTCTCTGGCCTTCCAGTCGCGCCGTCACCACCACCTTGCTCCTCGCGGGGACAACCACGTCTTCGCTCAAGACGACCCTGCAAATTCCAAGGCGCTCTTCTGGTTGACGGAGTATAACCTCTTCTCCGTTGAACCGCAGGACCTTCTTGCCGACGTCGACCGTTGCCTCATGGCTCCTGAGGGCATCCAATCCCAGTATCACCTCCTCGGCCACTTTCACGACGAACACCCAAGGACGTACGGTGCTCCTTCCCAAGGTCAGCTTCAGCAGGGCCTCCTTCTCCACAGGCAAGGTGTCGCCCGATGCCGTGACGAGCTGGTATGGTCGGCTCGGCTTCCTTGTCGGCAAACCTTTCGCCACGTCAGGTCTGATGGTCACGGCTACCCTGGTGTCCACCAGCACGCGGAACGGCTTCCCTCTTACCCAAACGTCCGCGATGAGGCTGTCATCCATACGCCGGCTGACGGCGCGCAGTGTCACTCGAGGGGATGGTGGTGATGGCGCCGACGTGCCCCTCTCTACGACGGTCCTTACTCGTTTTCCGGCTGTTCTTCTTGGTGTGGGCAGTATCTCTGCAGGTGTCCGGGCTGTCCATACCCCCAACACAGGCCACTATTTGTTCGCCGTCGACCCTCCGCTGGTCTTCTATCTCCGGTGTAGCGGACACTCCTCGTTCTCGACGTTGGGATAGCTGTTACCTTGGCCGCCTCCATCCTTAATGCTGCCGTTAGCACCTCGTGGATTGTTTTATAATCGCCGAGCATTAGGCGCTGACGAATCTCCATGTCCCGTACCCCGTCGAGGAAGGTATAGGCAGCTTCCCGGGACACGAACTCTGGTGGGAGGTCGACTAGGGCCTTGCTTGCCAGTTGTTCAACTGCCAGGGCGAACTCCTGCAGCGTCTCCCCCGGCTGCTGTGACCTTGCCTTTAGCTGGCTGCGGTACACTGCGGCTAAGCGGTGGTTTCCGAAACGATTCTCCAGGGCCTCCCAGATGTCCTTGGGTGCCGCCGTTGACTGAACCGCGTTCAGGACTTCCGCGGCCCGTCCCTGTAGGCTGGCAATTACCTGTGTGGCCTTTGTTCTGGTGACCATTTGTTGTGCTTGGCCACTGTGTCGAACTGGCGGCGGAAGACCTCAAACGTTGACGCGCTGTCGTATCTCGGAGGTTTGACACGCGCCTGATGTGTCGCGTCCCGGTGCGTCGGCCTTCAAATCCTTCAACCTCCTGCTGACGACGTCCTCCACCATGGCGTTCAGGGACTTGACGCTGCTGTCGGCCTTTTCCTCTAGGTCATTGAAGCGGTTCGCCAGGTCCTCGACGCGCTCGTCCACTTGGCCCATCCACTTGCCCAGCTCCGTCTCGTCATGCCTCACGCCGGCCAACTGTTCTTCAAATTTGGCGGCGAGAGCCTCGTTCGCCACCTTCATTTCCGTGGTCAGTTCGGCCATTTTTGCGGTCATTGTCGTGGACAAGTTGTTTGCCGCTGCTGTTTTTGTTGTTAACTCGTACATCTTCGCGGCCAAGTTGTTATTTGCCGCTTCCGTCTTCTCTGTTAATTCGGCCTTCATTTCCATCATCTCCGAAATTGTTTCCAATGCCGCGTCCATGGTTGTAATGTTCGGTGATGTTATCGTCCCGCTTCCTGACACCAGTGTGACTTTGTGGGTTCGTGAAATTAATAGTCCGATTGCACCACTCAAAAATGTTCTTTATTTCCACCGAATTACAGTTGAACACTTGTCGATTACACAGAATTACGTAATGCACACAATTACAATTCACCAGTTCGTCTGTTACAGTTCCACTTTGCTCTCGCAGTTACGTACTCTTCCGATGCACGTACAGTCTTCTCGTCCGTTCACTAGCACGGCGCTCATACGCTGCTCGTCAAGTAACAGTATTCAGTTAGGCTGTGAGCATTTGATGCATGCTAGTCCAGGTAGGTCGTTGACTTGAATGAATTTAGAGCTCTGTAAATCACTAAACAATTGTGTAGGGTTACATCCAGTATTATAAAAATACTTTTAGATAACATTTAACTGTTTTTCGTAAAAAGGGAAAGCTTCAAATACCTGATTCACCACACCCATATTTGACTAATTTTCCCTTAAAATGGAGCCTACAAGTTATACTGAAAATACATATATTGAGTATTTTGATAAAAGAGAAAAAGAGCATATTTAGCGTAAGGTCCATTGAGGTATAACAAAACGTAACTCAAAAACAAAGAATGAGGTAATTACCTATCAAACTGTATAACATCCCTCCCAGTCACTTTAAAAGAAAATGGGAATAATGGAGAAGATTCATATACAGTTGTAGATTAATGGCAGTTACATCATTTTCAAGAAATTTAGTAACAGTTAAGTTCAAATTAATTCATAACACTATTTGTAGTCGGTTTTATAATAATTTAATAATGGTTTTTTGTTTTAATTGCACTTTTTAAGATTTGATGGTGTTCTTTTTTATATTCTTGCTGGCTGAGAGGTAGATTTACTAATCTGTGTGTGAGACTGTTGATGGTGGCATGTTTGTGTGGAATTGGGTTGAAATTATTTGCTTTGATGTAATTATCTGTGTGTTGCTTTTCTATGGATACCAAATTCTAGTTTTTCATTGCTTTTTGTGATTTTAAGGTCCAAAAAAGGTAGAGTACAGTCCTCTTCAGTTTCTACTGTGAATTGTATGCTGGGTTCTTGCAGGTTGAGTAGTTTCAAAGCATCATCTATTTGTTTGTAGGGCACTAATGCAAAGATGTCGTCTATGTATCTGTACCATGTTTTAAAAATACGAGGGAAGGCTTTAATTATTTGTTTCGATAAAGCTCATGTATAAATTGGCCCAAAATGGAGATAATGGGCTTCCCATAGCTTGTCCTGAAATTTGTTTATAATATTTTCCATCGATGGAACTTGCTTACACTTTATTTATCAAATAAGGAACACCACTATCCACCCAACCCCCCCATGGAAAAAAGCCGCTATAATTCCAATTCTGAAACCTGCAGAACATCTTTCTATTGTCCAATTTAACTGACGTATTTTCTCTAAGACAATGAAACGAATAGTTCAGTCTACACTTTACATGGTACTTAGAAAAAAAGAAAATATCATTAGCTCAAGCAGCATTTCCAACTCGCCACTCCACTACTGAACAGACTCTGAAATTTAGTCAAGAAACTGTAATCCCTAAATTCCAATAAAACTTTGTTCATAAATTTTAGTGTCACATCTGCTTACAATAATCCTATTTGTGAAGCAAATAGCACAAGATTTCTAAGTATTATGATTGATTCAAAGCTAAAATTGAACGATCCTACAACTTATCTGTCTGTTAAACTATGTAAATTAATATTCGCTTTTAGATATCTAAGTAACAGTCAACTACATCAAAAACTATATATTGTGGCTATGTACAGTCACTCCTCACTTCTGTCATACCATTCTGGGGTTCTACCGACAACAATTTACAAATAATCTTTAAACTACAAAAGAAAATAATTCTAATTATATTTTGCGTACCACATTACACACCATATTTTCAAAAATTGAATATACTACCTCTACCATGTTTGTACATCTTAGAAACAGTTTGTTTTATACATAAGAAAAGTAGGTGATTTTAAAATGAACAGGGAATACCAGAACACAACATATGCATCTTTCTAGTCAAAGAACTTTGAAAAATTTAAAATCCATAGACCATCAGGGCATAAAATTATATAACAAACTAAGTAGGGGATTAATTGAATGAAATACACATTAATATAGGAAGAAAATAAAGACTATCCTAATGAAATGCAAATACTACTCTGAAAATGAAGTATTAGTAGGCATTTCCTCCATGATAAATTTAGAATGATTTTAAATGGATTAAATTGATTGTAATTAATGTATGAATAAACTTATTTAAATGATACTCATAACTTACTCTAAATACTGTTTGTAGTTTCTTGTAAATAGTATACATATATAACTTTCTTGATTTTTTTCCTTCTTGAAAGGTGCTTGAAGATGCCTTCGAATCAATTCGGAAATTATGATTTCTGCATAAAAATCCTGAAAAAGAATAATATAGGCAATATGTTATGTTGGATCTACAGTCTACACAATCAAAGATTTTGTGCAACAAAATATGGTATAACCCGACCAAGGCCAGTGCAGTCCTACACTGGAAGCGGCAAGCAGGCAAACTAACACAATGACGACATGTATACGTCACAAAATTCTGTATAGTCCGATTTACAAGTGTGCAGCATAGTATTCACAGCTAGTGATGGAACGTACAGGAAATAGTTATTCATGAGCAAGCTAGGCAAGTTATTTATGTTATTCTGTTTTGTGATGAGAAACAAGATCAGAAAATACCCATTACAAATGCCACCAAACATGCTGTCGCTTCTACTGGCTACTGCAAGACTATGATTTGCAAGATTAGAAAGGAGGGCCGGTGTGAAGAAAGTAGTGTGAGCAAAATAAAATCACCTCGCAAGATTGGTAAACCTCCTCCGAATAAAATTGTTCTGGACGAAATGGGTAAGTGCATCATTAGAAATTACAGGAGTATTATGAGGTTATAAACAGGAAATCCCTACACTGCGAAAATCACTGCACCTTTTTTTAAAAAAAAAAGAGGTGAATTTCATTGGGGGTAAAGAAAAACCTAGAAAAATAATGAAATCTACTGGATTTCAATTCAAAAAGTGTAAAAATAAAAGGAGTATAATGAGCGAACGTCCTGGCATAGTGACTCAAAGAGAATCATTTCTAAGAGTACTCAGAAGAATGCGGGGAAAATAACCCAGTGATATACATGGATGAAACCTGCATTCACACACATCACAAAGTTTCCAAGTGTTGGCAGAGTGACGATGTTCCAGGAGTGTATATAGTGCTGGACAGCATCTTACTATTGTGCATCCTGGCCGGGAAATAGGATTTATTCCAGGTTTTTTATTTTAAATTCAACACCTCAGATTACCACAACAAAATGAACTATGAAAACTACTCCAAGTGGGTGTAAAACCAACTGATACCTGGACTACCAGAAAGCAGCATTATTGTCACTGATAATGCTCCGTATCCCAATAAAGAATACAATAAGATGCCCTCAACCAACAATTTAAAGTGAGAAATACAGGAATGGTTGCAGAACAACATACCATTTGACTTGGAAATGACAAAAGCGGAACTTCTCATTCACGCAAAACAGTGCACACCAAAGAAAACATACACCATTGACAAATTATTCGTAGATAATGGTTTTACAACACTTAGATTACCACCCTATCACCCACACTTGAACCCTATCAAATTAATTTGGAATTTAATGAAAGCAAAATTAGCTGACAACAATGCAGACCATGTTTCTCTGTCAACACTAAAAGGTTTAACATATGATGCTATTAGAGCAATAACAGTAAATGACTGGAAAAACTCCATTCAGAAGGTGAAGGAAAGAATAATAATACAGGACTGGAGAGCAGTGATGAGTCTGGAGAAGAAACGACCACCGGATCAGAGACTCACACTGCAAGTCAGAGAGACATTCCGGAAGAAAGTCAGTTTAAGGTATGTCAGAGAAAATGTGTGTGTGAGAGAGAGAGAGAGAGAGAGAGAGAGAGATGCTCACATTGTATTATAAAGTGTTTCTAAATATATTTCATTGCTTATGATGTGAATACACATATGATTATAATATCAGTGAAAATATCTGCATGAGATCTGTTATGTTCACGTTTTGCCAAGCATAACAGAGGGCAGGCTAGCGGTAACGCGTACAAGTGGCGCATCCTTAAACAGGACTGCAGTGGCCTTGGTTGGGTAATAACATCTAAATACAAACAAATGAAAACAGAGTTTGCTCAAGGCTCAGCAATTTGCTCCACACTTAACATCGTGATTAATGATTTACCAATAGAGCCACACAAAAATAACAATTATACACTTTACGCAGAAAATCTAACCATCTGGATATTGCTTCTCAAAATACTTTGATTAATCTCACTTCACAAACGAATAATGCCATACAATTCCTACAACAATAATGTTAAAATAAGTGCATGAAAATTAATACTAATAGAACATATAAGATTTTTAACCCTAAAACATACTGGACCTGCGTTCTCCTTAAAATAAATGGTCAAAACATTCAACAGCAAGATTAACTTAAATACATGGGTATATACTCTGACAGAAAATTATTTTGGGAATATCATGTTAAAAATATAACGGAACAAATAAACAAAAGATGCAATATATTAAAGAGATTAGCAGGAACAAAGTGAGGCGGCTCTAGCAAACACCTACAAGACAGACATTAAACCTACTCTAATATATGATAGAATATGATAATCTGGTTACATTCAATAACAAAATCCTTAATAAATTAGAACAAATTCAAAAGAACTACCTACAATTGATAACAGGTGGTGTTAAATCTACTCCTGTAATGACAATGCAGATGCTTACTGAAAACCCTCCTATAATCCATCACATTTATCCTTTCATCGATATCAATGTCATATGATGTCCAAAGAAAAGGCCCCAAACCGATATAGGACTTCCTGCACATACATACTCTTGCGAACCCATTATTTATGATGGCGCGACGCAGAGCGTCATAAGAGACATAGCGCAGTGTGGAGATAAAACAGCTTGCCGAAGCAGATAAACATAGTGCAGAGATAAAAGACATGCCAAAACAGATAAAGTTAAATAAAAAATGAACATTCTAGTGACATCTTGATTGTCTAACAGAACATTCCGTTTCTTGTTTGTTAAAGAATATTTGAGAAGTGTCTCGTAATATGAGTCATGGTGTATATATAAGAAAGCTGCAACTCGCCAAGGGGCAGTGAAAAGACAGTCGTAAACAGGAATTGTAACAAGAGTTGTCGTAAACAGTGGAAGTTGAGCAAGCTCTTTGTTGTGTTGGAAGATTTTATTTGTGTTACGTAATTCTGCTGGCGGACAGAGTGTATTTCTATGGAAATAAAGAACATTTTGAATTTCTGCAACTTGGACTTTTAATTCTACGAACCCACAAAGTCACAGTACATTTAATGCTTATTTAACACCAATTGTTTTAAGCTTTCTATTTTATAATAAATTTAAATTAGTTCTGAAATAGAAAACTTACTCTTAAAGATTTGTTTTTGAATGGTACACCTCAAAATTTGGATAAACACATAGGGCACATCTTCAGATTCATGGCAAATATTAGAAGATTCCTTGTGAACTTCTTTTTCATGACACACTTGGCATTTTCAAAATGGTCGCAACTGTTTTATTGAGTGATATCCTTTTAGGAAAGTGTTTTCTTTCAAGCGTGTGCTGGATTTCTTACTCCCAGTATGAGCAGGCATCTGAATGTTATAGTACTCAATTAGGCTGTGAGCTATTGATGCGTGCAAGTCCAGGTAGGTTGTTGTCTTGAATGAATTTAGAGCTCTGTAAATCACTAAACAATTGTGTATGCTTACATCCAGTATTATAAAAATAATTTCAGATAACATCTGTTTTTCGTAAAAAGGGATAGCTTGAAATACCTAATTCACCGCACCCATATTTGACTTATTTTCCCTAAAATTGGAGCCTACAAGTTATACTGGAAATATACATATTGAGTATTTTGATAAATGAGAAGAAGAGCATATTTAGCGTAAGGTCCATTGCGGTATAACAAAACGTAACTCAAAAACAAAGTATGAAGTAATTACCTATCAAACTGTGTAACATCCCAACAAGTACACTCTATACGAAAATGGGAATAATGGAGAAGATTCATATACAGTTGTAAATTAATGGCTGTTACATCATTTTCAAGAAATTTAGTAACAGTTAAGTTTAAATTAATTCATAACACTATTTGTAGTTGGTTTTTTAACACTCTGTCATTTACATTTTAATTTTTTGAGGAACTAGTTTCAGGAGCTGTTGCCTCCATTTTTAACTTTTAAGCCATTTTTATAGGCTTTTGGTTCTTGAAGTACCCATTCTGCTTTACTTATAATAGCAACTGCTATAATTCTGGAAAAACTTAAAGAAGATTCTCTAAAATTACTGAACCCGCAAGATAATCACATCCAGTTTACAATGGAAGTAGAAAGACACAACAACATACCCTTTTTGGACCTCAAGATAACTAGAAATCGTCATGGTGTAGATTTTGGAATATACAGGAAGCCCACACACATAATTACATGAATAAAAATGAATACAACTCAGTTTCACATCAACTAGCTGCATTTAGAAGTCTAATTCACCAGCTATACAACATCCCAATGAGTAAGGAGGAGGTTTTGAAAGAACAACAACACATAAGACATAGCGGTATTAAATGGATTGAACCCAGTCATCATAAGGAGCATGATGAAGAGAAAGGAAAAACTGAAGATAATATCAAAATATACCAATCTCACACCACTTAAAACACAAATTGGCAATACAGAAAATTCACCTACCATCCATGGGCTTTTAGAAAATTTGAACGAATCTTCAAAAGACTTAACTTAAACCACTAAAAAATTCAATTCTTAACACTTTGAAAAAGGAAATTTATCAGGTAAACTGTGAAACTTGTGATAAAAACTAAGAGAAACTTAGTACAAAAGTGAATCGAGAAGATATTGACACATTGCTTCACTCACACTGTTTATTCACAGGACATGTTTCAAGAGCTCTTGCTCCTATCATCAGCTGATTCTCGATTAGTGCAAGTTGTAGTGGTTTCCTCTTTCTCTGCACTGTCAATAGATGGCATGGTGTACTTGTCAAAGAAGTCCGGTGGTGGAGTTTCATAATTCATTACTCTATGACGAGTTTTGTTAATGAAGATTTTTCCCATACTTGGAAACATCTCTAATAAAATATGTTAATCAGCCCATAGAACTTTTCGTATAATAGTGTTGGTATTTTCTGCGAAGGCATGCTTTGCATGTAGACAACGCTCGAACCGTGACGCCACACCCGCCAAAATTGCTACCTCGTGAAAGTACATCTTTACACACATTTTGCTTTTTCCTACAGATTTCAGAACTGCACCGTTAGCAACAGCCTGCTAGGTTACATCATCGGTAACCATGTTATGTATGGCCGTTTTAACACAATATAACCTAGTCATTTAGGTTAGTGTTAATATTTTTAGCAGCTCCAGCAGACTTCACAAAGCTCTTGCCATTATCCTACAGGTTAATCTATCCACATAATGCATTCGGATACTCCCATTCCATTCATGTACGAAGTTAACATTTAACACATCCACAAAACATTATAAAACAGTACGTTCTGTAGAATTGGGTGAAATTACATATTGTCTGAGAGTAAAAACACGAAGTGAGGAAACGAAACAAACGCGAGGGCAGAATTTGGCACATGATACACATTATAAAATTACCAAAATTTCGCTTAAAACTTTGCAATAATTTAGAGTTAAAGTATACAATTTTGTATTGACTTCTAAAATAATGTGTACATATAATTACACTCCTAAATATGCTAAAACCTAATTTTGCAACTAAATTCCAAAGCTTACCTTCCGGTCCACTCTCCATTTGCCTGCAGAATGAGAAAGATAGATGAGAAAATGTTGTGCAGGTTGGACAATTATATCAACATTATTGGATTAAGTTTCCTCAAAGTGTGATTAAAACATACTTTAGTAATAAACTTCCCCAAGTGTCATCGGAAACGCAAATTATATTTTCAGGTGCTCATACCTTCTACTTCATTGATAATTACAATTTTAAAAATATTCTGACTGAATAACAACACAACGTTGTGCCAAATTCACTTCATTTGTTACAAGAACCTTTAGCCCAAAGCACAGATTAATAAGCCAACATGATTGGACCTAAGTGTCATCAGAAAACCAAATTATACTTTTAGATGCTAATAAGTTCTATTTCATTGATGATTGCAATTTTAAATATATATTGTGACTAAATTACAATACGAAGTTGCACCAAATTCACTTCTCTTTAACCTTAACCTCAATGCAACGTTACAAACCTTTTCAATTTTAAGAAACACAAAAAGTAAGTACGTCTCCTTCCGTAGCACTGTGACTTTTTATCTGTGTGGCAACAAAGCTCCACTTGCATAAACAGAACCATTCACTAATAGCCCAATAATAAATTCAGATACCTATTACAGGTATATTATCCATTTACTTTAATCCAGCCACACGGTAGTTAGACCATGAGAAGCAACCCAAAACTGATGGTTAGAAAAATTAATTCATCTTCAAAGTTATTCAGCTGTTTTCAGTGAGAGTCTGATGTGACATAAAAGAAATTGTGGCAAGACGAAAGTAAACTCTATAGCAAAAGTGTACTAGCGTCAATATTGTAAGAGGTTACCAAGATAAGCTTACTGATCCAGAGAAGTGTAGTGTAATGGTTATTTTGTTTTTCTATGGCATCGGATACAACTTAACTCCATGCTGGCGGGCTATTTGGAACAGCCCGAAGGGTGGTCAAATCGTGTACCTGCTCTGGGAAGAGCTTAACCACGTAGTGGCGGGATGTGGATGTTGCAGAATGACGGCTGTAGTTTAAGTGGGGGTAGTGTAAGGAGGTAGCTTGTTGCTCCTCAGGGAATGATGAACCAGGTGCTACGGACAACGTGCACCGGTGGTGGATTAGTTAAAAAAAAACTGGGAAGAAGGTATGTATAATTTTGAATATTCCAGAATAAAATTTTGGATTAGCTGAAATTTAATTTAGGCTGGAATGCAGATCATGTAGTTACCGGTAGTGACTGCAAGACATGCGGGGTAACCGGTATCGCTTTAAGCGACGCTCACGAGGTACATAATCCCCAAGGGATCTGACGAGGGCGCTCTGATGTTGGGGCAAACCCTCGAAGAATTTTGTTTTTCTATGGCATCGGATACTAGAATTTCATGAACATGTTTATACTTCCTGTAGTAATACTATAAGCCTCGTGTTAGCCTCATAAATAATCTATAAGATTTTATGGAACCTGCAGATAAGAGCGCTAGTATCTCGAGATTCCGGATTTAACTATGATGGAGTTACGTAATGTTAATGTAGTTTCGTCCAAGAAAACTACGCAAAAAAACGATTACTCCTTTTTGGAAGCAATACAGGCAATTTTTAAACAAGTTGGATCCTGTTAATCAGAAGGAAATTGAAAACAATCTTTGAATCTACATACCATTTATATTTTCACTGCAAAAGGCTTAAATATTTCTAACAATTTAAGTTAATTGATGCTAATTAATCGTTCTTCTACACTAGACGTGTACAGGCTAAGGTTTTGGATATATAGTCAAACTAAAAAATTTGATGGCATGGTCTGGAATTGAACCACGGATCTCCCTATTTCCATCCGGTTGCACTTAACCATTGAGCTACCATGGCCAACGTGCCGTCATGACATTAAGTTCTCCAATTGAATTGTATATTTCCCCGGTAAACCACTAGGGGCCCTCATATTAGAGAACACCGTTTATGACGACTTACTATTGTAAGTACTTGATTCACAGGCTTTTTTATTAAGTTAATTAATGGAAGTTAATCATTTTTTCACACTAGCCATGTGTAGGGTGAGGTTTAATTTACAGAGAGTTAAACTGACTGGGATTTGAACCACGAATTTCCTGGATTCCGTCCCCTAGTGGTTTACCGGGAAAACATACGAGTCAAGTGAACTTAATGTCATTGCGGCAGGTTGGCCAAACGTTCCGGAAAAATTTAAAAGCTTGTGTGCATGTGTGTGTATTTAATGCTCAGAATTTGATGATAAAATCATTTTTCTTCTTGCTTCCCAATATTTGGAGACTAGATCTTGATTTTGGAGAGTTTCACATACAATTAGATGATCAATGTTCATCAAATCGTCTTTACCACATAAACAGCACTGTGGGGAAGTTGTTAATCCAAACTTGAATAAATGTCCATTCAAATAATCATGGCCTGTGATTAATCTGAACATTGCTACTGAAGATTTTCGAGGTTTGGATTGGATTAGTGGGTTTTAGGGCCCGACGACAACGTGGTCATTTGGGCTAGTTCTGGAATTGTCTTTAGTTTGTTTTGGAGATCTTTCCAATTAAGTTTTTCAGAGGAAATTAGGTAGTTATATAGTTTTGTGAAGATGTTTTTGATTAACTGTTTCATAGGGGATATTTTGTTTCGTTGTTTGAGATATTTTGGAACCCTTCTTGGCCAACATATCTGCTTGCTCATTGCCAGAAAATCCACAGTGAGATGGTATCCATTGGAAAACCATATGTATATTTAAATTTTGAAGATGTTTAATCATATTATGAATTTCATTTATCTTTTCGGTTTTTGGGTTGTCATTTGAAATAATAGCCTGAATAGCTGCTTTAGAATCTGTTAAGAAAACTATGTTGGAAAGCTTATTTGTCCAGGCAAATAGATTTTGTAAGGAAGTATAAATTGCATCAATTTCTCCATCAAAACTTGTTAAGTAAATTCCAACATGCTTATAGAAAGAAAAGAATTTACAGGTAGCTCCTGCTCCATCTTCTTGATTATAAAGAGAGCCATCTGTATAGATGTGTGTCCATTTGTCAACTGGATATCTTACATTTATGGTTTCAAGGGCATATGCTTTAGTTCTGTAGATGAGTATTCCTTCTTTTTAAAATCTGCAAGTAAATCTAGGTAGTATTCTAATTCAATGATGTTCAGTGGGTTATTAAGAGACATGAAAGGTTCTATTTTGGATGGGTAATTTAGTTTATTTCTTAGTTGTTGAACTTTCTGTATGAAGCCTAATTGAGTTTTCAAACTGAAGGTAGATGTGTGTTTTACCCATTTATTATTCTCTGGAATTCTTCAGAGCTTTTCATATGTTAAAAGGGCTTGCATTTCTAAATCTGTCATTATGGGTCTGTTACATGTAAATGCTTGTAAGGTTATGATAGGAGTAGTTTTTATAGCTCCAGTAATTAACCTAAGATTTTGATTTTGAGTGCACTCCAATATCATGGAAGTTGAAGATGATGTTATCAGTAATTAAGAACTGGCCTTATATATGTATATGTAGTATTTAATGTAGATCTTCCTGCAACTCTTTTTAATATCTTAAAACGGTTAATAGCTTTATCTCTAATTTTTTCAATGATTTTTCCAAGTTAATTTTTTGTCAAACAATATTCCGAGATATTGAGCATTTTCTATTCTGGTTAGTTTGATATTATCATAACTTAGGTAATATTGGGTTATTTCTTTCTTAGAGAGAAGAGCTGATAGTTACTTTTCACAGTGTTTACTTCCATGAGGTTTTTAGAACACCATTGTTTAAGGGTATTCAAAGAATTTTGAATATTTGTCTTTAGAATTTCAAGTTTGCCTGATTTCCAAATTACTAAGTCATGGGGTGTAAGGGATAGTGATGCGCCTCTTATAGCCTCTCCTATCCAAATCCCATCCTCTTCCTGCCCGTGGTGCACCCTGCTTTAACAGATGAGGCTCAGGGAACCGAGTTACAATAGTACAACTGTTCCATCAAAATGGAGGAAATGCCATTTATAAATTTACTGCTGACCTGTCATGGCAGTAGGAATGTCCTTCATCTGGCAAATGAAGGAAAGGCCGGTGATATCATAATAATTTGCCAAGCCTGATCCAGCGGATCCGTAGAACGACAGGTGTGTTCCCTCCACAATATGAGGGTTAAGAAGGTACGATTCAACTGCCAGCTTATAAAAAGGAGGTGTCCATAGGAAACGGTTGAAACCTGCTCAATAAACAATATTTATGTCTCTTTCTACAAATTTAAAAGCATTGTTTAGTGTCATTAATCGACTCCCTTTAAATTTAATCGTTTAACCATTTTAATCTACAACTGGTTTATACACACAAATAAGGTTTCTGTTGTAGGGTAGTTCATATATCACTTTGACTAAATAACATTTTCTACGAACTAGATATTTAAAACTTATTTGTTGGTGCATTAATGATTTATTGCAGAACAATGCAACATATAACTAACTTCATGAAGTACTAAATTGGAATTCCTATTTTCACTGTAATAGTCTCCAACCAATACCTGAATGAAGTATAAGCTATGGTGCATCCTAAATATGAACTTTCTTCTTTTCTGTCTTCTACTGTTTAGCTGGAGGAGGGGGGGAGGGGGAAACAAGAGCAGGATGGCTCAGGTAATTTTGTCTGTGGCCCGCATTTGATTGTCGTGACCAGCTTACTCAACCCATGGATATTTCGGGGATTTTCCAGGGTCACCATGCAAATGCTGGGCAAGTCAATTACAACCCACAAATTTCCTGCCCATACATTTCATCTCCATATCATGTCATCTTGTGGTCTCTTTCAGATTATAAGTTTTGACTGGTGTCCCAGAGCTGCCATGATTCCTTTGACCACCCTCTGTCTCCTCTCACCTCATCCTTCCTCCCGGGGATGCCCCACTTGGGGCTTAGGTACAATAAACTACAGTTTCCGGTGCTGAATCCCCTCTATAGTAATCCTAATCCTAGCTGAAGAAATACAGTTTTACCAAAATTCCTAGAATTGTGCATTATATGAAGGATATATTTCTTAGTAATTAACATAATTCGTCAAGAGATTAGGTTAGGAAATTCTTTCGTGCAAGCATACAATGATAGGTCCTATATTCACAATTAGCACAAACATACATATATGGTCAAGTTATTTTCAGGAAGTAAGCCAGGTGAAAATACGATTAGAAATAGATGTTTCAGGAGTGTGCATCTCTCCCATCATCAGGATATTTATTAAATGTTATAACCACAAGGAAACATTTGATATATATATTTTTTTGTTATATCCAGTGTTTCATTTGTGATCATAACATTCAGGGACGTATTTAAGGGGTAGGGGTTCCAGGAGTCTGGACCTCCCCCCTCCAAATGAATTGTCATTTCAAACTTTTAATAAATATTTGAAATAAAACTTAGTTTAAAATAAATTGAAAATGATTTTCCAAGCTTTTCATCTTAACGTCTCTATTCAGTGTCAGGCAGACATAAAATTATTTAAGAGAAATAAAAAGTTACTGCACAGCAGCTGTAGAACTCGTTAAAACACACAAATAATGTCAATTACAATAATGTATTGCAAAGTTATCCAATTCCGATATATTATAATTTGTTGGTTAGAATTCCCAGATACTTAAGGTATGTAATTTTTAACTTCTATGTTTCTATTCCCTTTTTCATTCAAGGAGAACTAATACTTCAAATGCATCATCAGTGGTTCACTTTTTAAATATCTGATTACTGCTTATATCACTGTATCACAGATATAAGAACAAAAAATGTGCAATGTGCAAGGCCTTTCCAAAGAAACAAGACAAAAGCAAACTAAGAACAATTAGTAGAAGCCTGGGTGGAGAAAGTCATGTGAATATATTACATGTGTTTCCATTTTTTACTAACATGATAAAAAGCACATCCCTGATTATTTATTTATTAAAAGCAAATAATTTAATGTAGATCTTTTGTACTCCCCCCCCCCCCCCCCGGCTGGAAATTGACTTCTAAACACGTGCCTGATAACATTCGATAAATATCCTGATGATGGGAGAGATGCACACTCCCGAAATGTCAATTTCTAATCGTCTTTTCACCTGACTTGTTCACTGAGAACTTGAGCATATTTGTCGCCAGGAAAGCTTCAGGTCTTATTATACATATATGGCTTATATTTATGGTCTTCTATGATTCAAATAGTTTTTGCCTTTGTTGTTTTTAGCAGGTTTAATGTTTAAGCTATTGTTGCAAAGTAATGCGAACACTAAACAATACCTAAATATTTAAAATGCTTTGCACTTATGATTTCTTATAATAATCTATAAACAGTACTGAAATGAAGTACGAGAATTTGGTGCTTTCGTAACATACATGTTCAATAATTTAATAAAAAGAAGGCTACTTTAACTCTGGACATTTGTTTACTTTGGAAGTTAATGGAAAGTTATAAGTTGTAGGACTTCCTGACCCAAACCAACAATTCAAAGGTTACATGGCAGAAAATAAAATGCAAAAGCTTGATTACAAGATAATTATGTCGGGGAAAATGAATTTCATGACAAACATTTCTTCAAGATGTTCTTTATTACCATGTAAATGATAAGAGGTCAAAGGTTAGCTTAGGAAACTCTTTATTAATTTTCATGTAAGCATACACTTTTCATTACTTTCACAAATTTATGGTTTCACTTTACGATGCATGAATGATATTAGGTGATCTACCACCAGTGTGTTCTTTATTCCTTAGAGCTTCTAAATCAAGAATCACTAACAGTGCATCCATTTTTAAACAAGGAAAGAGTATCATTGCTGGCGCTAACATATTCTCACCTTGTGTTAACCTTAATTTTCAGCCATTGTACCGTCCCTCTCAGTTGTTTCTCTGGATACAACAAATTGAATGACAAGTTTCTTCACTTTAACAAATTGGAATTGTTCCATTTTAGTAACCATGAAACGTTTGTTTTTCCTTTACTGTTTGTTATATTAAATCATAATAGTCATCTTTCTTGAATAGTGACATAACCTTTGATTTTGCTATTTTGATGGTACTGAAGTTCCTCACTTTTGGAAAGTATGAATGACGAGACTCTAAAAACGTATGTCTAATGTCTTGAACTATGTATGATGAACCAAGGATGCCCAAACAGTTGCAATTTTGGCTCCCGTAAGTGTCTAAGCGACAAGGTCATCACTAGGGCAAGGCATTTAATGATTTTACATCCTTTAATGCTTTTAGCAATAGACCTACTTCTAACAACAGAAGTAAAGATACAGACAGGAATGCATGAGAGACCATAAAATAATGAAAAGAAAACTGGAACTTGACAATTTATTAAACATACCTGATCAAAATATTCCCAGTTAACTTTATAGATATTTAAAAAAAAAAAAACGCACAAAACTCCATTTGTTTTGTTCTCTTGTATACAGTCAGATTTTTAAAAGATAAGTGAAGGGTTCTGTTTCTCCATGTGGGTAGTGCAATGTTGCCTAACAGCAGATAGGGAGTAACACAGATCCCCTTCTTTACCCTCTCAACACTCGAAACTTAAACAAGGGTTCGAGCTAACTCACCTCAACAAAAATTTGCACAGTTAATCTGCATTAGCCTACTTTAAGAACAAAAGTATGTTGTCCTCACATTCATTGCATTGTGTGAGATCCTTTAAATAATTTTTGTACTATGTAACTAATATTCCATATTTACCGTTATTGTTTCTATGTATCATGAGTTGATAATCATGCACTAGTGTGGTAAGTACCATATGGGCAAGATTTCTTGAGCGCTGGATTTATGGTGTGGTGTGGGTACAAGGGTAGAAGAGAGAGCTAACACGCTTTTGTTTCTGCAGTGTGTTCAACCTTGAAAAAAAAAAAAAAAAAAACTATTCAGCCAAATTGTGGTAAGATAAGTGAAGTTGCCAAAGGTATGAGATGTGGCAACAAACAATTGAATTCCATCCGATATGCTGTATTATATATTTACTGTTATGAAAAACATAAAAGTAGAAAACAAATGTTATGACATTTATAAACACTCACTTGCTTTGTGATGCTTCGGTTTCCAAGTCTACTGCGTCAATTTCATCGCTGGTATCGGCCCAAATGACCTTGTTCTTGACGGGCCCTAAAACACCACACACTCACTCACTCGCTGGTATCCTCTAATGTGTTAATAATTTCATTGATTGCATTTTCTATTACACCATCGTTTCTCCAATATTGCATTTCCAGCTCTTGGACCTTCTTATCATATCCTTCCCAATTCGTCACTTCTATAGCAAGTTTCCGCAGATTTGTGGCTCTCGTTAACATTGCATACTTTGTAAACATTCTTTATTTTTGGCTACACCAGCTTAATTGCATTCAGATCACAGTTATACGAAGGTAGACAAAAAATAGTGTGTCTCCTTTTGAGAGCCATAACAATGACAACATAGTCTTGCTTTAAGATTTGTTGTGAACTGGGTACCTAAAACTTAACCTCAAAATTGCTAAAAAAGAAATGGCATCCATGTGAAAACTTAGCACATTAGCCACTAGATGTCACAGTATGTATCACATTTCCTGTTTAAAAGTCATGTGTTTACGGAAATAGGCGAAACCTACCGAATGAGGACATGGGGCCCGAACGCTCAAGATATCTTGAATATATAGTATTTCTCCATAGCAACACATAGGCGATTCATGTTCTAAAATCTAACATTTATCTTCAAATATATTAATATTTTAGTTAATATCTTAACCACTAAAACTCAGATTGATATAAATACACATAATGAAAAAAATACACTTGTGGTAAGCACACAGCGGAATCTGGGCACAAGTGCCTAGTTCTTTGAAACCTTTCCCCATGCTGTATATACATTAGTATTGCAATATACTGTTACAAACGACTTTGTCAATTGACGTCTTCATATCACCGCCGCCAATATGCCGGAATTTTGACCCACAGGAATTCTTTTAAATGCAAGCATATCTACTGACATGCTGTTATCTTGGTTGCAAGGAATAAACGGTTCACTGATAAGGAGCAAACTCTCGCATTCCTGTTCAAATAATTCCCAACGAAAGCAAATTCTTTAGTCTTGACTATACAATGTAACACACAGACCGTAAACGGATACTTGCTTTGGGCTATGGATCCTCGGTCTACCTCTAATCCTACCGCCACTACGTCTTGCTTCCATAACAAATTATTTTGTTTTCACAAAGTAGGCTAACAACACACAATGCAACAGAACACAAGCAAACTCTGTCGCCCACACAACTAGCGATAACAGACCTGGGAGTACATTCACCATTGTAACCAATCTGGCAACCTTTGTTTACGTTACCATAGCAACAACAATCCCCTCCCACCCTTCGCATCCCTTGTTTGATAACCTTCGTGTATCTTCTTTTAAAAATCAGACTGTAGCTATAAATATTTAGGTGAATGATAATTGAACAAAAGTAACAACATAACCAAATAAGCACAGCTCTACGTGCTGAACCTCCATGCACACCCTGTTTTGTTTGTTGCACATAATGTTGGCTCTGGGGGGAGGGGGGGGGTCAGTAGCATTTAGCAATTTCACTTCAGCTTCCTATAAGAACATGTCGCTTATACCACATCACATGGATTGGGAGGCAATAGTCTTGCTATAATGAGAAACCGCCTCATATAAGTAAAAACAAAGGTAAAACTACATATGACTGACCGTCGTCTGATGGCCTCTTTGGCTGGAGTGTTGCCAACAGAAAAACTTGCAAATGCTGAAGCTAACATTGGGTAACCCAACTAGCAATACACTATGAAAGATAGCTTTAATAATATAATTTTTTTAATTTCTCCCTTCCTCACCAATGCTGGTGTTACGTCCCTCTCAGAGAGAGGGAGCTGAAGCATAATGACCTTTGACCTGATGAATGAGATCAAGGTTGGTGGGTCCGCACAATGCCTGGGATGGATGAATGATGGAGCAATTGGTGGAATGATGGTGGGGGAAACTGGAAGACCTGGAGTAAACCCACCCCAGCGCCATGTTGTCCACCACAAATCCCAATTTGTGGTCCCCTGGGATCGAAACTGGGTCACCTAGGTAAAACCCAAGAAGTCTAACCACTCAGCCATGGTGCAGCTATATAATTAATAAATATTAATAATTTGAAATACTTTGATAGTCCTTAATTATTTATGTGTTGCTGAAACAATGTTTTCTAAAATAAAACTTGTGAATTTATAGATCAATGCAATTACTTTACCATATCCAAGAAAAAGCAAAAACTGTCAAGCTTTTGATCCATTTAAAAGTTAAATTCAAAATTTCATACAGTTTCTTCAATCTGTGCACAACGATATTGGGTTAAACTATAGAAAGGCTACATTCAAATAGATTGATATAGAACGACATCATAGAAAATCATGTTGCCAACTGTAGACTTCACAATTATGCCAACAAAGCAAAATGTTGCCAACACATTTTCTTTTTCATGTTATAAATTAGTGATACTGTAATGCATATGGAATTCAGGGCAAAATAAGAGTTTAAACCTTCGCTTTTTGTACTCGCATCTACACTATTTTCATGATAATTTTGGATCCTCCAGAGAGTGAACAAGGTGAACGTTTCCATCAAGTAATCAAAAAGATGGTCAGGATCGATGGAAAACTGCGAGTAGACTAATGTTGGTGCCGAAAAAGGGAAGTTCCTTTGTCAGGACTGAAGCATAAATCAGCACAACCGACTTGTCAGCCAAGGAAAATGTAACTTCACACCTTATTTAAAGTATGTCTACCCAACACAATTGCACGGTGACCGCTTTCTTTGACAAATCCTCATAATCGTTTTACAACATGGACCCTCCTCCTGACGGTCCTTTCTACAATGTTGCAACATTTTAACATCACCGTCTTGCACCTAATGAAACAGAACAACTGTAAGTTGGAAATTTGGCAACTGAGACTCCACGCGGAGTAGACATGCAACTGTCATTTTCAACAAATGGGGGCTGCTATTGGTCAACGTCAGTGTTCCATTTCTGAAGTGTGGAGATAGATTTATGACGGTCATTAGTGGGCGGGGAGGTCCCGTCCTTTGAGGTCCCTTTGACTGGGAACTGCACACACGTTGGCTAAACAGACTTTAACAGATATACAAGTCTCTCTAACATTTTTTAATCTATTATTTTGCTTTTTTTATTCATTTTCTAGCACACAGTTATCATATAAAATCACCATTTTCAAATAATTATTAGTGATTTGTGATAAAGCCTTACATGTTAGAGAAAACTGGACGGCATCATTCAATTTAGCACATTGATATTAGATTAAAGAAAGCTTTCAGATTGCTAACTGCTATCAAATTATATTTTGCAGTTATTAATGTAAGAATCTGTGTAACTTACTGTTATGCAATTTGGACATTAGAAAACATTTCTTAATGACGTATAACACATATAGTAATCCACAATAAGAACAATTTTCATTATTCTCGTAATTATAAACCTACTAATGCACTAATCAAATTAAAAGAAATTGAAACCAGCGAGACTAAAATGGGTAATGATACACTGCCAGTTTCCTTACATAGTGCTGGTACTTTCAGCATGCTTTCACAGTTTGCAACACCTCACCCCTGACGTTTTCTTGCCATATTGTTATCCCATCTTAATTTTAAAGCGATATTAATAATAGAATAAAAAGAATATAGGTTGGCAACATTTCATTGCCTCTGCATACTTAAGAGCTCTGGACTTGGCAAGAGCTTGCTACGGTTGTCATTGCTTACCTGCCATTCTGTTAGCAGACGACGACCACTCACCTGCAGTAATACCCAAAATAAACAATTTGTGAGGAGCTTTTCCGTGAATAACAGAAAGGTGGAGAAAATGCTGCAACTTTGTACACAATGTCAAAGAAACATATCGATCTGATGGATAAATGAATATTGCTATTGACAATTTCATAATTACAGCAGATGACTCGTGATCAGACGGATCTGATACAGCTTTGGGATTTCATTCACTATCAAAAATCGAACAGGACTAATGTAACCCGGCCTAAAGGTGTGACCGACTGCTCCTAAATCAGTCACATGACAGCCAAAACTTAACGGTTTTTTCCAACTTGTACAGCTCTACATATTTTGGTACACAATATATTGCCTTCTCAACACATTTCAGAACTGTGCAGTTGGCAACAGCCCGCTATAGATTACGTCATCGCGTATCCTTGCGGTAATGATATGTGTGGCAGCTTTCACACAAGATAACCTAGACATTTTGGTTGTTCGTATTTTGAACAGCTCCAGCAGCCTAACCAAGGCTCGTGCAGCCATTCTTCAGGATAACCTATCCATATTTTTCATTCGAATTCTCCATTATTCGTGCGATTAGCTGGTAGAAATTTTGATGTGGGCCTGGCGACGTAAACGATTACAACAAAAATTTACTCAAAGTTGGAGAAACTTGTGATTTTAATAATCTTGAGACAGTATCTCTACCGATAATATTGTATGTGTATTACAATGCACGATTCCTTTCCTTGGATCACCTTGGCCACGCCTAATGTTGGATTATACGGAATGGTATAATTACATTTTTATCCGAAGAAATCCGTATATAACATTAAACACTAAAACACATCCACAAAATATTATAATCCAGTACATTCTATAGAATTTGCTGAAATTAGATATTGAAAGACAAAACGTAACATAAGGTGAAGAAACGAAACAAAAGCGAGGTCAGAACAATGTACTACATAGCACGTGATAAAGAAATACCACTATAACAGTAAGAACATTTTAGTTAAAACTTCGCAACACTTAAAGTATAATTTTTTTGTATTGGCTTCTAAAGTAATGCCTGCATAGAATTACGCTTCTCAATAACCAAAAATCTAATTTGGTAACTTGGTTCCTAAGCTTACCTTCTTCACCACAATAGAGCCGCCATCAGAATGATAAGAAGGACCTGTGCACGACCTGTGAGAAAGATACATACATAAATGTGGCGCAGGTTCGCCAATTGTACCAGTCCAAATTCACCAACATTATTGCATCAAGTTTCGCCAAGGAATGTTAAAGACACAGACTAATACAGATTTAACAAAAACATTCTTTTATACTAAACTTTCCTAAGTGTCATAGGAAAAGCAAATTATATTTACAGATGCTGACACCTCCTGCTTCATTGATAATTACAATTTTAAATATATTCTGATTTACTAACACGAACTTGCGCCCAAAATCGCTTCATTTGGGTTTTAGCCCAAAGCCATGTTCACTTTTTCCATATATACAGAGAAAACGTGTCGCTCCGTAGCGCAGTGCTTTTTTATGTCTATGTGATAACATTAGCTCACGCTACACATAACTTTTGGACACATACAGAACATTTCGCCAATAACCATTTAATAAATCCAGGTACCGATTACGGTTGTATTATCAATTTTGAAACAGTGTTATGAGCTTTTCAGGAACGCTCCTTTAGTTGCTGTGGTTTATTATGTGTTTCAAATGGGAAGGTGTTTGTCCTTGAGCGCTACCAGGTGAGCAGCCAATCGTAGCCCAGCGGTGTTGTCGCATTGCATTCTCCCTAAGTGCTGTGTGACGAGCGCCACACTAATCAATCTCTAATAAATACTATTCGCTCTAAGACAAAAATTCAGATTTTACGAAAACTGACCCATGTCAAAGGTAATGTATTTAACATAACCGTAAAAATCGATTACTTTTAGCTCAAATAGTTTTCTTAATACAAATAAAGTAGCTGTCATTATATAATTACAAAGTATTGCGACGTAAGCACTGTAATGAGTATCATTATTGGCTGACATGTATGCGTGAAGGTGTATTTGAAATTACTCAGAAATGAAACGTAAACATTTGACATGACGTGATAAAAGAAATATATACTTTGAATAAGCCAAGGTGTTTGTTAAATTCCATGAGAGGAAACGATACACTTCTTGCTGGTCTGACAGAACGTGTCTGGTCACATTATCTCTTTGTTTATGAATGGTTCGTAATCTCTATTTACTCTAGAGAGTTCAAAGCAACATTATTCAGTTACTCTTCCATGAAAAAGTGTTTCAGCTGGATCAATGAGACACGATCCTCCGCTTACTACTGCTAGCACAATCCAATAGAGTTAATGCGGGCTCAAAATATGTTGCAAACAGAAATAATATTTTTAATCTGACTTACTGAACGAAGAAATTGACAAGGAACACAACAAGACTGGGAAAACTGTGAGACATCAGATAAACTACAAGAGTACGACTTTTGGAAAGAAATAGAACATAACGAGATTTTCGAACCTATCATAATAAATTTGCAGTACTCAGACGTTGAAGACAATGGCAATGACGAATTATCTGTTAACGTAAGTAACATTCACAGCTATACGGATGCACCGCTGGTATTTTCGTTGGATTAGAGAGCTAAGCAATTCATAAACTATAATTAAATTTAAACTAAATATTTAAAACACTTGTAAAATATACGAATATTCATGTTGGAATTGTGAGTACAACTGCATTATTATAAAACTTTGGAAAATTCAGTTTGTGTTCCCTTATGTCTAGCGCTACCAACACTCGCAGGTTTGCGAGGGAGAGGGAAATATAAAAAGAGTGGGGATAATGAGGTGGCAACGGTACACGTTCTAATGCATCTGATTGGCTACAGGCGATAACTCTTCCCATTTGAAACATATAATAAGTGCCACATTCCATATTGGACATGAAAGACAGCTTAATTCTGTTCAGATATCTCTTCATTAGTCGTCGTGTTCCTTTTGTTTTAAATATTAGGTATGGGAACACATCCTTGTTTCCGTTCGGAAGGAAGTCATGCTAAGAGATTTTATGTCCGAAACAAAGCCCATCGCCCTTCGTCTAGATTCATCAGCGTCTCGTGAGATACGAGGCTAACATATAGTGTGTCTTGCTGCTTGTGTCCGCAGAGGCATGCAGTCATTGATAATCGTAAGGAATGCTTAAATAAAAGCACAGTAATATGAAGAAAATTGTTATCATAGCTCTTTATTGCTGTATTAATATTTAAATATGCCACAAGAATATCTGTGACGGCATTTAAAATCAATCACTTAACCAGGTAAAAGGGTACCGTGTTATCACTCGATAAGAAAAAGAAACACTATGTTCAAAATGGAACAGAGCAATATACCGGGATGAATTTATGACTACATAACCTTTATCTTATTATATAAAATTGTTCAAGAAACATCTTATCACTGTTCAAACTTACACGTGTGATTGTTTTACTTTAATCCCACCACGTGGTAATTAGACTGTGAGCAGCACACCAAAAGCAAAGAAAACAAAAGCCGATTTAGAGAAATTATTACTTCTTCAACACCATTCAGCTGTTTTCAGTAAACACGTGACAGTACTAATAGTGGTGAATCCGCGAAAGCTGCAGTGAGTTAGCATTGGTATATCTTACTGAAATAGAACTTCAGTTATAGTAACTTAAACTGTGTAAATAAACATGCTAAGGTCGTATCTGAAGGTTCTGATGTCAATAAATGAAATAGCGCCATTACTGTAGGTGATTTCTTGGATGTACTTAACGACCGAAAGAAGGGTAGCATCGTCGTGGCTTACGTGCACTCGAATTAGAAGAACAGGAAAATGTTTGCTGTAGTAATCTAGTATTTTGAACTTTGAGTTGCAAAAGAAATAAATATGTTAGATTTTATGAAACAAGCAGATGAGATGGCTGGCAACTAGAGATTTCAGGTTTGGCTATATTGGAGTTGAGTAATAATATTGAAGCTTAGTAAAAAATGAAAAGAAGCAATTACACAAAATGTTTTAAATAAATTATGTCCTGTCAACCAAAGAAACTTCAAAATATATTGTTGAATCTACGATACCATTTATATTTACATTGTCAAGAGTAAAAATATCCAGCAATGCCACAAATCAGTCCTTGGTATAACTAGCATTTTTATATTTAATTAAAATCCTACGACTTTAAATAAAATCCAATGATCAATGATATCGGTGAAATGAGCCCGTCGTCCATAGCGCTTAGCTGTCCCACGTATATCTTTGAGGATAAGGAAAATGCAAAGAAACAACATTATACAGACGATTCGCCCAGACTGGAATTCCACATGGGGTCCTGTAACAGACATTCTACCACATAAGCTACAGAGGCGGGCAAGTTTTTCTTTTATATATTGTAGCAGTCTTGATCACATTCTCTTAGCACTGTAATGTGCATTTTTATTTGGAAATTTACGTCATATCGCGATATCGGACGATGGATGAAATTGGTGAAATGATGCTGAAAATGAGTCCGGGGTCAATGGAGCTTAGTTACGCGACATTCGTCAATCAGGATAATGGATAACCCCGGATAAACCTTATCCAGGTATCTCGCCCTAACAGAGATTCGACCTCGGGACCTCTTGAACGTGAGGCAAACATGCTACCACCACGCTACCGAGGCGGGCCACTGTAATGTAAATTTAATTATATACATGCATGGACACACACCGTTTTTTCTAAAGATAACCTTCGTATTTGGAGAACTCAGAACGCGAGTTTCAACTAAATGTCGGTATCAAGGGGGAAATGCAATACTTTTCCTACTTACTGTAAACAAATTGCAGAGAAAGTAAATATGAATGCTCAATCACAAGTGACTCTAAAGATAAACTTTCGAATAATGAAGTACAACATACTGTGTTAAATGTTCTTCACATGTTGATCATTCTAAAATAAAGTGTCGAAATACCGGCATATCAGAATACAGTGAATACTGCGATCGAGATCCGAACCCGGGACCTCGTGAACGTCAGGCAGACACGCTACCGAGGCGGACTTTACGTGATTGTTGAGGGCACAGTTATATTATTCAGTGTGCTTAAGTCATATTACTAGGGATGTTAAATAAAGAATGATCATAATTTTTTTACGGTCATAATTTTTCGCACTAAAATTCAATCTTATTATATCCTGTTAGCTTAATGTTAAACACGCCGTAGTAGTTTCATTGTTGGTACTCCTGGTTCCTGCCTGTGAGAACCAGGCACGTTCAGTATCGCCTACCGCTTAAATGGAGGTAACACGCGAGGAACAATATGCGGCTTGGAAATCCTGCATTCGTGTCAACAAATCTTCAGTTGAGGCCTATACAATGTTACAGGAGGTCTATGGAGATTCTGTTCTTAACTACAACACAGCTAAAAGGTGGTTTAAAACGTTTAAAGAGGGGAGACAATCAATTTCAAATGAAGGTAGAACTGATGATCCAGTTACTGCTCTTACGGAAGAAAACATCAACACTGCTGCTGCCATTGTGAGAGAGGATCGACGAATTACCTTAAGAACACTTTCTGAAATACTGAACATTTCATTGGGTGCCACCCACACGTTGGTGATAGAAACATTACACATGAGCCGTGTTTGTGCGCGATGGTTTCCAAGACTGTTGATTTCCGAACAAAAGGATATTCGCATGCAGGTCTGCATGCAGTTAAAGTTGATGTTAGAGGAAGATCCGGAGTTTCTTTCAAACGTAATCACTACTAATGAAACTTGACTACATCATTTTGATCCTGAGAGCAAACAGCAAAGCTCAGTGTGGAAATCTCCTTCATCACCAACCCCCAAAAAAGCAAAAGTGGTTGCTTCTGATGGGAAAGATATGGTCATCTCATTATTTGATATTCATGGAATGGTTTATCAGCATGTTGTACCTGCACACACATCAGTAACTGGAGAATATTGCAGGGATGTCCTGAAAACATTGCAAGTCCATATCAGGTGTAAAAGAGCACATTTCCGTGAAGCAGGTTGGATGCTGCACCACGATAATGCGCGGTCGCATATTGCAAATGTTTTTACAGAATATCTTGCAAAAATCAACGTGAAGTGTATCCCTCACCCTCCCTATAGTCCGGATTTAGCCCCATGTGACTTTTTTCTGTTCCCTAACTAGAAAAAACGCCTTCGTGGGAGACATTATCCATCATCATCAGCAGTGAAGGCTGCGGAGGCGATTTCGAAGGATATCTCTAAAATGGTTTCCAGCATGTCTTTGAAGACTGGCAGAAACGCTGGGACAAGTGCATCGCATTCAGAAGAGACTATTTTGAGAAGGACCATCAAAATTATGAGGATGAGTAAAGGTACGTTGTAAAAAAATGATCATTCGTTATTGAACGGCCTTCGTATTTAACATAATGGCGGTCTAGCAGCGGCCGGAGCTTCATGGCTTGCTTTGGAAAGGGAAAGAATTAGACAAAGGTACACTAACACTTGAGCATCCAACATGCATTTATTAAGCATTAGAAGATGCAAACGTTAATCTAAATCGTCACAAATATCATACAGTATAAAAGGAGAAGTGTTACCTTTGCAATTAGAAAGATGTTACTCCCTAAGGCATTATTAGTCTACTGAGCATTGTTAGTCTAAAATGCTCTGCATGTTTCAATACATTTACATTGTATACTAATATTTTATTTCATCGAGATAAAGAACGACGAGTTAGTTTTCCCTCTGTATTGTTGTACGGCCATTTGTACTTCATTGTCAAAACTGTTGTTCGATGTATCTGACTGATGTGATATTTGTTATACTTCTTAATTCATTGCCTTTCTTAATTTAACATTCAAAATACTGCAAAAGTACAAAATATATACATTCAAATAACGTTTATAACTAGTAACGGACCTCCAGTACATATGTGGAAACCAGAGGATTACCTAAAAGAACGGATAAAAGGTTGTATGCATGCTGAGAACAACCAAAACAGGAAGTCAAATCTGCAAGTGCAGAATTCTGATCGGTTCTCCAGCATCTGGAAAAACTTATGGGTGAGCTACACCCACTTTTTTTGTTAGGAATACGACCCTGGATGTGTACCAATATCAATATTACGCTTTAGCACAACTTTCAGAGCGAACGAAACAGTGAAATATGAGAGGAAATGGTTCTTTACTACACTTATCGGTCATTTGAAACGCTTAAGTAGTGAACGGAGTGAGTTAATACCGTAATTGAACTTCTATAATATTTAACCATGAGCTCAGACATTTTACTTTCACTTATTGTCACGTGGTACTTGGTACTCTCCCGATTACGTTGTTTACTGCAGTAAAGCGATGCTCTTCCACTCGTCCAATTAGTATTGCGTGTCAGTACAACGAGCTGCTCAGTTCCTCTGATTAGTGTACAGAAACATAAGAGTGGAAAACCTCTAACGACTGTTGCATTAAACGCTGTGAACTTCTTGATTCAACGTAACGACACCCGGACTGTGAAAGGCTTAACTCAACTAACGTCTGAAGCAACTGGTGAGAGGGAATCGAAGTTAAAGAAACGGATACCGCTAAATGCTAATTGATGTTTCAGAGCAATTAGATGATTTTGTTAAGTCATATTATGCCAGATTACACCAACAGATGTTAATCGCTTCGCCGATGGCCATTTAAACCCTTCAGGGGCCGGAAATGCATACCCAATAAACAGAACAGGACATTTAAATTGTTAAATGCTGTAAAAATGCATCATAAATACAATTCCGTATCTTCCGTATTTATTAAGTTATTTAAACGAAACAAAAACTGGTTTAAAACTCATTAAAGGCAGTATAAATCTACAGTAACAATAAAGTAGAGACTACATTAATAAATTGTTGAAATTTCACTACTTTGTTTCACTGTAGAAAAAGCCATTCTTTGTGCCGAACGCACCTAATATGTGAATCATTTTGTTTTGTGTGTATACGAGCCATAGAATGTATGTATAGCTACGCAAGCGACTTCTCAGGTTCAAGTTTAGTTTATTTATGCTATACCAAGCGATAATCATACGAGAATATATTGCGTTACACACGCTGCAAAGAAAACTCTCTGTCAGCATCTGTTATTACAGTGTTACTCAACCAAGGTTTCTAGTAGCCTTATGCAGCAGTTTTCGCTCTGTATTTTAGTTATTTATACTCTCTGTGTTCAGAGTGATTTCTTGTAGCTATCAAGAACTAAATGAATGGCACATTTGAAATTATTAAATTTCAATGTTAACCATGGCTTACCCCGTAATGTAGCAAATAAATTACCTTGCGTATGATGTGTACAGGCTTCTGATATTACTGTAGAAAATCTGGAAGATTTGTTGTACGATTATGAAAGAGATCTTTAGTACTTACGTAGCAGTGACGTGTGCTGGTCTACAGATGGCATGTTAGCTACTCCATTGTTTGGGGGAAATGGCGGGTCAAATATGGGTGATGTGGATGTTATTAGTAACTATCCCTCTTTACGGAAAACAGTTAAATGGTAAACAAAAAGTATTTTTATACCACCGGATGTAACTATGCACAGTTGTTTAGTAATTTTCAGAGCTGTAAAAGACATTCATCTACCTGTATTATAAAATCACAAAATTAATAATACTTGAAGCTTAGGCGAGGTCGGCATGTTTCTTTTGATGCATGATCTAACCTCTCTTGTACTTCCGCAGTAACCTTCATAGCAACAAGTTTCGACAGTCTATACCTCCTAAAAATTTTTTCTTCGGATAGCTCCTCAAAATAATTTCTCCTCATAGGCCGTACACTATTATGAATGCCATTTAGACAGTCTTAAATATAGCAAATCGACATCAACAGCTGAGTTCATGCTCGTCATCTTGATTATTTCCAATTGTTAAGGACTTAACATCAGAAATTTTACTTGGTAGTTTAACAAGAAATTTAACCCATGTGTTGGTGAAATGCAATTTTTGTTTTAAGTGTTGCTAAACTTGTGTTAAGTCTTAACATCTGTTGGTGAAATTGGGCGCTATTTTCTTTAAAGTACATAGTCTCTTCTTAAACAAGGAGCCTCCTACTACAGATGTGTAGTTGCTTTAGTAAATTTTTACTCACAAAATTATATTGCATAATTTTTCGTAGCTGTTTTGTTAATTACTTTATTTAGTAGATATGGGTGTTTTCTAACGCTACACTTATGCAGTGAAACGTGACGGTTGCTATGACTCAGGGTAAACAGCTGACGGCGCACAATAAGTCTTTGCTGATAGAGTGATACATAGCGTAATGTTTATATGCGTTCACAATTTAACCCTGGAGCGAGTAGTATTGTAGACTAAAGATTCTACAAAATCCTGATTTAGGGTGACATTTGGGCCATACTTCTGCAGAATTTGTAATTTCTCGCTTACCAAGGAACATTTATCTGCCTGCACTAGAATAGACTGTAAAATGCACAAAGTTCAGAGAAAGACTAAAAGCATAAGTTTTTAAAGTACAAATTTGTTTCACGAAAAGCTGTCGTTAAACGCCCGATGTTGCGTACAGGAATGGTTTTATAGGTAAAACAGTCGAACTGCAACTATCTCTTGGCGCAGTCACGCAAACTATCTTCAGATGATACGTTTTATGAAACTTGCGGCTGTAACTGCCAATTATGACGACGGTGTACGTACAGATGTATTATTTTATCTTGAAAAGTGCAGAGCGATACACAGTGGTATCTGGACGAGTCCACCTCAGAACGGTTGCAACTGGAGGGGAGGGCAGGTCAGTTGCGAGCAAATAAACACGTGCACAGCTACTCGGTAACACTACAACTGGTTTCAAAATGTGCCTGTCTCCTGGTTCCAGGAGGGCATTTATAAATGAGGCCTCCTAGCAGCACATTAGGAAATAAAGTGCTACTTTTAAAAACAAGAGAAGTAATAACCAATAACCATAGATTTATAAAACAGGAACAATGGTGTGCGTCAGCTATAAAAATCTGGGGAAGGGTATCTGAGGTAACATGTCTGAAAGCAGTTTAGGTGAGTTATTAAGGAAAGAAAAACCAGTTCTTTTAGGTTCTTTTTTCTTATTTATGCCCGTTGCTGCGACAATAAAAAGACTGAAATGTTATCAATGGAAGTGGAATACTGCCATGATTGTTATTGGATGTTAAAAAGGGACAGCTCCAAACATGCGATATCGAAGAGGGTATTGAGGTTAGGTTACAAATGTGCTTATGATTATTGATTAGACGTATATGACAAATTATATTTATAGCCTAGCTTTTCATACATAATTCTTGTTGAAAGTAAATTTTATTAGGTTGCACAAATCTTTCACTACATTTGTTATTTATGAATTGTTTGAAAACCTGACAAGAAGGGAGAAATTGGAGATTATTTTCAAATTCAATTCAGAATCATAAGAATAAATTAATTTAAAAAAAAGTTTGAAATGCAGAACTGAAATGTCAGATGCTGCTAAAAACAGTTTATATATTGACTGCAGTAAAGAAGTGTATTACTTTTATCTTGAATTAAGGTAGGAATTTTATAAATTTCAACTTGCAGTTTTGTTCAGAAGTAAATTAGACCTGCAGCTTTGGAATAAAGCTATGTAGAATTCCATGAATGTTGTTTTTAAAATCAACTCTTAATTCAATATAAAAGTAACAATATACAGCATTGAGTATTCTAGCACTAACAAAAATGAAAGCTCCTGTGGCCTTCAAGGAGAGACCATGCTTGAGTGGTTTATGTCTAAGCATTTGAACTTTTTACATTACATATGTTAGACAATGCCTTCCTGTTTTTGTATTAGTCATGATCTTATCAATAATATCTTTGTCAAAGTAGAAACGAGGACTTATCAAACAACACACCAGTTTTTGACCACACAAACTAAGGTACCTTAGCAGCAAAAACTTACTTGAAACTATTATGAGCCTATTAATTAAACATAACTCTGTATTTTAAGGAACATACCACTCCAGAGAAATAGGAAACAAAAAAATTGGCTAAAAAGATGGAGGGAATATTGATATGGCTCTTGTGTGAAGCAGTTTTGAAATAAGAAGACAAGAGCTCTAAATCTTATTAAATTGTATTTCCAGCAGTTATGTTTACACAACATTCTCTAATCATTTACTAGCGTTTATAAACTATTTTATATATATTTATTTTCTAACCATTAATATTAATGAACATTATGGTATCACTAGCTGTGATAAGAAATTTTGTTGGAAATACAAAATGGATGTAACAGTACTCTGTCAAACACATTCTTAAAACACAGGAAAATCTTTATTCGGTCCATAAAACTAAATGACAGCACTTCAATTAAGAATAATGTAGGACACATTGCATAAATATCAACACATATCAGAAATGATGTAATGTCTCGTCCACCCCAAAAATAATAAAGATTAGGTTTTCATAAACATGCTGGAGTATCTGTCCACCTTGGTATTATTACCAATTAAACAAAAGTACAAAAAAAAATCATTCTAATAAGGAGAAATTCAACATACATGCATATTAAACTTATAAATTTGTTGAACATCTGTTTTAACTGAGAATATTAGATACACTTACAAAAAAATAAGACATGAATAGTACATGTACTGCATCCTCAAGGAAATAATGTCATGTGCTTGGAAAATAAAGAACCTAATCATATTTATCAACTTATGCCTTTTGGCTACATTTAATTGTCTAGTCCTCAGTTGAAGGACAAGAAAACACTGTCCTATGTAATTCTTTCACAGCACACAATGTCTGTTCAGCCTGATATATCCACATGTCAGATCAAGTTTACTAAAGAGTGCCCTGATAATTACATTACTAAATGCTTGGGATTACAGTAAGAATGTACCAATATATATAATACAATATACCCAAGAGTCAAATAAAGTTGACAATACACTGCTTTATTAATTACATAACTAAACACTTGAAGTTGCAGTAAAAGAATTTGTGTCTGTTACAGAGAATAAACATATATCCAATGTTAATGACATGAAAACCTGAGGTTTGTGTGAAGTGAAACAGTTTGTAATCAGTAATACAGACAGCTTATAAAATGGCTGTGCTATGTGGCAGTTATAATCGGATATAAGAGGAACTGCAATGGTGGCTGTTATCCTAGAGCTAAGTGTATAGGCTGACACTTCTCTCAGGGAGACATATTCCAAGTAAATATTCTACGTCTTCAAGTATTTACAAAGTGATGTGTGACCTACTGTTTGTGCATATGACAAAGGGCTTCCGCCGAACCTATCATGTATAGTAACTAAAGCACCACGAGAAACAAGCAGCTGTACAATATCAATATGTCCTTTATAACAAGCCATGTGTAGGGGAGTGGCACCCTGAACATTCTTAACATTAACATGTGCCCCCTGGTCCAGAAGATATTCACATATTGCTGTATGTCCTTGTTCTGATGCATCATGTAGAGGAGTAGATTTATAAAAGTTAGTTATGTTAACTGAAGCACCACGAGCAATAAGCAACTTCACAGTTTCAATATGTCCTTCACAACAAGCTATGTGTAGTGGAATGTTATCCGCGTAATCCTTAACATGTGCCCCCTTGTTCAGAAGATATTCACAAACTGCAAGACGCCCATGTTCTGCTGCATAATGTAGAAGAAGCAAACCATGATCAATCACATCTGCTCCTGATGTTAAGATGGACTTTACCTCAGATAAATTTCCAGCTCTTATAAACTTTAATAGATCTCCAACACTTGTAGCAACATTTTGTGTAGCATCTGTGTTTGGTACATTCACCCGAAGCTGCAACAGATGAAATCAACAATCATAATATTCCAAACATTGATAATGAATGCAATGAATGGGGCAACACATCAAAATTAAACTTAAAACAATTGGATACATGTAGGGGAGCCTTCAGAGAACAAAAAAAAAGACATTACCAAGCCTGTATATATATAAAACTATTTTATATATGATCAGATAGAAATTTCCAATGCCAGCATCATAACACAAGAAACATAAGTAACCTTGCCATTACTACACATAGACTTACACTATTTGAAAAGCTGCCCAGTTATGCTGGTGCAAAGTTGTACAATAGGCTGCCATCTGAGATAAAGCAATGTGAGAATTATAAAGAATTTAAAACTGCTCTTCAAACTTATTTAATTAAAAATGTATTTTACTCTTTAGAGGAATTCTTAGCTAAATGAAATGGAAATATAATTAAGTTTTAAGTAAGTATATTATTAGTTGTTGAGCCATTAATAAGTTAAGTATACTTAGTACACTAATGAAAATGTAAATACAATCAACTTTTAAATAATGACATGTATTATGTATATTGTATTATAAATTATTAGTTTAATAAGCTTAGTATAATTATTACACTGACCAAGAAGCTTAAAGCACTGTAAATATGTAAATATGAAAAGCTTGTTGCACTGTAAATGTGTAAATTGACGATTCGCCTGTTTCTGTATGAACATAAGATGATAAAGAATTATATATTATTATAGTTAAAGTCATGAGTAAACAATGTACATATATGTTCAAGTGATACTGAATGTAAATTAACACCAGAGCATTTCTGATGTTACTTCTCAATTACTGTGTGATATAAGAACTAAAGCTACTGACAGCGAAGCAATACAAATATCACAATAAAATTTAATAATTTGTTACCAACTTCAGCTATCCTTACATTACATTAATATTTATTCTTATTATAGATAATTGTACGAGTTGCATTTAAGTTATGACACCTATTTTCTTTATCCAGCACTGGGACCAGATAGCAGCCGCTGGACCTTTTTTAAAATACACTTGGACTTTTTGAGTGACAGATGGTAGCACTGTACAATGCATAGAACTCTAGTGGCAGCGACAAGAGTTAGGACTGATTTTTATACTTAAAATGGCGATGTTTTCATTGCAAGAACAGCATGTAATCATTCGTTTTCTCCATTTTCTGCTGTGACACCTACTGAAATTCATCACCAGTTGAGTGAGACATGTAGTGATGGTACCATGGATGTGTCTAATGTGCGTTCCTGAATGCAACAATTCAACGATGGCAGAACATTTTGTGACAACAAACCAAGAGTCACGGCCTTGCACCAGCCGGTCTGACATGATCCAGCGAGTGGAGAACGTTTTGGAGGACCACTGATTGAGCATTTTCAAATCTGCATGCAGGATTGTGTGGAGGCGATGTTGGTTTGTTGTCACATTTGTTCTGCCTTCATTGAACTGTTGCACCCAGGAACACATTAGGCACATCCGTGGTATCATCATCACTCAACTGGTGATGAATTTCAATACGTATCACACCAGAAAATGGAGAAAACGAATGATTACACGCTGTTCTTGTAATGAAAACATCACCAAAATAAGTATCAAAAACAGTCCTTACTCTCGTCACTACCACAAGAGTGCTATACACTGTACAGTGCTGCCATCTGTCATGCTTTCACAAAGAAAAAAAGAACTGACTATCTGGTCCCAGTCCTGAAAAAAAAAAATAGGTGCTGCAACGCACCTTGTAATATGACTGGTTAATTGCTTCAAGGTATGGTATGCTGTATTTGCATTACATGTTTTACACTGATATAATTGGACTTCCCTGCGCATTGTGTAATTATATCATTTTGATAGGATCTGGGCAGGGGGTGTTAACTGGGATACAAACTCGGAATCCACGTTAAGCTTCTCCAAACTGTCGTCCGACAGATTGCGTGCTGCACATCAACTTTAAAATCTGTCGGTGTCACAGATGTCTCCCTTCACCCAACTTTAAAATCTGTCAATGTTAACAGTTTCTGAGCAAAGCCAAATTAAACGTGAAAACTGGCCATTAATTTGCAAAATGCGCAAGATTTGTAAGGCCTGTGATGGCATATGAGCAGCAAGAAGGTAGGGAATGGACTTTTACAAAGACCTATCGGTAAGTAAGATGTTAGCATATAGGTAAATATCGAAAAATATCATAACTTAACCTGAATTGCACCTTCATACACTTTCATTTGTAATTAAATTCTTAAATTATGAACCACATACATGAAAAAGTATTAGTTTCATCACCCTTGGTACTTATTAATGCAAAAACAATGTTTTTCTGTTTTTTTTTTTAGCTACCTCATCATCTCAGGCTACCAGGAATACGATAGCAGAAATCAAAATGCCGCATGATTAGAAATTTTGTGTTTATTGTTTTGGTGATGTGAAGTGATCTTCAGGAACATTATTAATGTAGAACAAAGCTTTCTTTCTCACCTATACATCAATTTATCGTGGCTTATCAGATATTTCTTAAAGTTTGAGTTTCATTTCAATATCAGTGGAAGTTTAACAAATGTTAATACAAAATACAAGAAATAAAAATTGGAAGGAAAAAAAACAACCTATGAGACGTTTTGAACCTGGCCTTTGGATCACTATATTCCAACAAGCTAACCCTCTCGGCCAGCTTTCACGTACTCTGGTGCCCTTTACGAAAGTATTCCTTTATCACCTTGTTAGTATTATATGCATGAAAAATTATTTATTTAAGCTCTTTGCAACTTCTTGGTCCTCATTCAGAGCTGAAAGTACTAATGTTGGGTGACTAGAGTACCAAATACAAGGACAGAGGTACTGTAACGGCTCTTATATACGACAGAAGTGCTGTAACGTTTCTTATACACTGCTGGTTGCATAGATCACAATACATAGGGGCAGAAGATTCACCTTGTATAACTTTAAATGTATCTACTGGTAAGAATACTGAGAAATCTGTATTGTTACTTCTCTGCCCAATTCCATTAGTTTCTTTCTGCTCACAGCACACTTTATACGAGAAACAGTGTTAACTGGTTTCTTCAAGTAAGAATGCATGCACTTATGATTATTTGTTTAACCTTAACTCCATCTAACATCAAAGTTAAAACAATCCAACATTCATAAACAATCAAAAATCTCAGCAAATTGTAAAGAACGTTAGTACATTTTACTTACGTCACCATTGCTGTTACTGGCAGTGTTACTAGTCATCATTTGGACTTTCATTTCTTCATATCTCTTCTCTGAATCCTTTAACTTTTCCTCCAAATCTTTAATAATTTTTTGGCTTGTCTCAAGTTCTTGCTTCAGCTTGATTATCTCTTGTTCTTTATCGACAACCAGGACTTTCATTTCTTCATATCTCTTCTCTGAATCCTTTAACTTTTCCTCCAAATCTTTATACATTTTTTGGCTTGTCTCAAGTTCTTGCTTCAGCTTGATATCTCTTGTTCTTTATCGACATCCAGGGTAACTAGGTGTCTTTTCACAGAGTGGTCAATATTTGTCAACATTTGCTCGGAGTTTAAACTCATATTCTCCTCCAAAGCGATAATCCTTGGAAGCAGTTGTTCGTTAGGTTGGGGTTGAGCAGTCATGTTATTCATCTTCTCCTCCAAAGCGATAATCCTTGGAAGCAGTTGTTCGTTAGGTTGGGGTTGAGCAGTCATGTTATTCATCTTCTCCTCCAAAGCTATAATCCTTGGAAGCAGTTGTTCATTAGGTTGGGGTTGAGCAGTCATGTTATTCATCTTCTCCTCCAAAGCTATAATCCTTGAAAGCAGTTGTTCGTTAGGTTGGGGTTGAGCAGTCATGTTATTAATCTTCTCCTCCAAAGCTATAATCCTTGAAAGCAGTTGTTCATTAGGTTGGGGTTGAGCAGTCATGTTATTCACCTTCTCTTCCAAAGCTATAATCCTTGAAAGCAGTTGTTCATTAGGTTGGGGTTGAGCAGTCATGTTATTCACCTTCTCCAACAAAGCTATAATCCTTGAAAGCAGTTGTTCATTAGGTTGGGGTTGAGCAGTCATGTTATTCACCTTCTCCAACAAAGCTAGAATCCTTGGAAGCAGTTGTTCGTTAGGTTGGGGTTGAGCAGTCATGTTATTCATCTTCTCCTCCAAAGCTATAATCCTTGGAAGCAGTTGTTCGTTAGGTTGGGGTTGAGCAGTCATGTTATTCATCTTCTCCAAAGCTATAATCCTTGGAAGCAGTTGTTCTTTAGGTTGGGGTTGAGCAGTCATGTTATTCATCTTCTCCAAAGCTATAATCCTTGAAAGCAGTTGTTCGCTAGGTTGGGGTTGAGCAGTCATATCAAATCTGAAACAAAATACACGTGAAGTTATAAAAAGTCACTATGACCTATTTAAAATGTTCAATAGTGTATTGTTACAGAAGATGACAATTATAAGTTATTTAATGTGAGTTTTAACTAATTGCTGAGTTGAAAGATGGTTTAGTATATTTAAATGTAAGATTTAAAGGCAAATTTTGGGTCAAGCGGAGAAAAACGGTGTCTGGAGAAGATATAATCATGAATTGTATAATTGATATAGCAAACCAAACATTGATAATTGTATAAAAATCAGAAGGTTGGAGTGGGTAGGACATGTGTGTGCCTATGAGAGAATGATAAGGATATTTAATGCAGTGCCAGAAGGAACCAAGAAAGTTGGAAGACCAAAGTTAAGGTGGGAGGACAGGCCGAGAGAGGATGTAAGAACAATTGGAATCAAAAACTGGAGAAGCACTGCACTTAACAGGAAACAATGGGGAAATTTCAGAAGGCTAAGGCTCACAAAGGACTGTCGTGGCAATCATGAAGTTAATTGCTCTAAAATAAGTTTGACTGATTCAATCTGTGTATAGCATCAGTAATAAACAATGACAAACTTAACCATTATGATGAATATACTGAATATTGTCAAATTATTGCGATAGCACAGCCAGCGCGCACAAAGTGATAGATACCACATCGCAGAGATAAAAGCTAGCCAAAACTGATAAAAGATAGATAACTAGAAAGTTTGTCTTGCCAGTGACGTCTTGATTGTTAGAGAACATTCCAGAAACTTCTGGAACCATGAATGGATGTATAAAATGGAGCCCAGTTAGTTGAGTGGACAGTCGTAAATGGAGTCAGGCACTGTGATTTAAAAGCGAGCTCTTCTGTTCATTCACGTTTATTCACCCACAAAGTAACAATATTTAAATTGCCACAACAATGAAATTTCAGCACCAGCATTTGGTAGGCACAAAACCGCTAGGTGCCAAGCTCTTTTGCATCTATTTTTAATGCTTATAAAATGGCAAGTACAGAAGTGAACATGTTACAGAAGTGGAAATATTAAACAAAATTATATAAATATTTAAGAATAAAAAACCCACAATTCATGTTAAAACAATAACACACCTTCACCAACAAGCAGCTAAGACAGTTGTGGAATAGTTCTAGATTGATAACACATGGGAAACTGCAAAAGTTGAAGTGTTTAAGAAAACCAGTGAATTGAACCTATTGGAGAAGTTTGGAAATAGAGACAAAGTCATTACCTAAACCAGTAACTAAATCGTTAGATAAAGCTCTTGTGATAGTGAGAAAAACTGACACTGGGTGACGAAATGCATTTGTAACTGGAAAGCGCACGCTGTGGCTGAGTAGTTATAGACCTTTCGACTCTCACCCAGGCGGAATGGTTTCGATCCCGAACAACTGCAAAGTGAGATTTGTTGAGGACTACAACCTGCTGCGAGGGGTCTTCTCCGGGATCTCTGGTTTCCCCTGCAATTTCATTCTATGAGTGGTCCATCCCCATCTAATGTATCGTCAGCATCACAACACTATCTTCTGAGGTCGATGGCAATAACAGCGTTCAGTTTACAACGCTCTCAGCTGTTCTCTGCTTACCTCTCATGACTCACTCACTCTTGTTACATGTCTTACAACTCTTGTTTCACAACTTGCCACTCGCGCTGGTGTGTCACAATCTCTTAAATACCTCGCTGAGAATTTCTAGACTATTTGAAAATACACCAGAACCCCAACAATCTCTATCAGTCCAGAAATTTCCATTTATCCCAGTTTATTTGCCTCGACAGACCCTTGTCTGCATGTTAACTTTGTCTGCGGCTTCTTGGTTTTCACACTGCCCACCTATCAGTTCCTTTTGTTTAAACAAGTCGCGCGGTCGTAGATACGGGTTTGCGATAATAGTAATGCCTGCTAAGAGCTGCAGCATCAATTTGCAAATGGCAGTTCCAGGAAGTGCTACCAAGAACGTGAAGCAATTGCTCATTAGCAAGGAAAGTGACATGTAGAATATGGGTTCCCTACAGAGCTTTCTTTAAAAACAGATACTGATATATTCAGCATCCTCAACAAGAAAGGCTGTTTCACTCCACCAAGAAGATGGAGTACAACCAACTCCTTAAAATACCCCCCAAAAAATAGGACATGCCTTTTTCCAACCAAAATTTAAACCCAGTATCAGCCCTCCAGGTGTGCAAGATATTGAGAAAACACTAATGGCAGTTTTGAATGAAACATGTTCATCCAGAGCTACAACGGCTTACAAAATTGTCAACCACAAGAAACAGAGTAATGCCCGATGGAACTGTTGCTTCTATATGAATAATAGCCATAACAAACAAAATAACACTAAACACGCAGTCCTGAGACACTGTTCTCCTTTCAAAAGACCAGAAACAAAGGTTTCACCTACACTCAAAAAGTACAGGCAGGCATAAGCTCCTGTGAGAATAGAGATGATGGCCTTGAAAGTTTTAAAAGAAGAGCTGGCTTATCACAGAAGTTTTCCAAGTCTATGTTGTCTGTAGAAAAAGTTAACAGGCGCAAGTTGCTAATGAAACCAAATGGGCAATAGTAGGCTGCTACAGTGAAAATAGCATTGTACAGGAGTAAGAAGGGCAAAGATTTCAAGCCACCATATTCCTTGGCATTCTCCTTGCAATTACTTGACAAATACAACTCTATTTCAAGCCACCACATTCCTTGGCTTTCTCCTTGCAATTACTTGACAAATACAACTCTATTTCAAGCCACCACATTCCTTGGCATTCTCCTTGCAATTACTTGACAAATATAACTCTATTTCAAGCCACCACATTCTTTGGCATTCTCCTTGCAATTACTTGACAAATAACACTCTTTAGAAAAACGGTTAATAGTTTATGGCACCCGTGGAATTTTTTAGAACCTAATAAGAAATATAACAGATATTGGAAAACTCCATGTAGCCAATATAGTTAAAAGTGGAACAACTGACTAGCAGCAGGTAAGTCAGTGATTATTTGTGCATGTATATCATTTGGGACAGTGGCAATATCAGAAATGATCTGCAGGGTAACAGTTAATGGTGTCTAAAAGAAACAGCTGAGTTGGGAGACGTAAGTGTTTTAAGTATGTGTATGGCTGAGTCCTTCATATCAACCCTTTCACCGGTATGGACGTCATATGACGTTCAAGTTAAAATACCCCAATACGTTATGGATGTGTATAGATGTCCTGCACAAACATGCTTTTAATGACAATTATTTTTATCTTCCTATTTGAAATAAATTTAAATTAGTTCTGTAACGGATGTAAACATACCATTAAAGGTATCGACGAAAGCGATAAGAGACATAGCGTAGTGTGGAGATAAACAGCTTGCCTAGGCAGAAAAACATAGTGAAGAAATAAAAGACATGCCAAAACAGATAAAGTTAGATAAAAAAGGAACATTTAAGTGACATCTTGATTGTCTAATAGAACATTCCATTTCTTGTTTGTTAAAGAATATTTGAGAAGTGTCTCGTAATATCAGTCGTGGTGTATATATAAGAAAGCTGCAACTCGCCAAGGGACAGTGAAAAGACAGTCGTAAACAGGAATTGTAACAAGAGTTGTCGTAAACAGTGGAAGTTGAGTAAGCTCTTTGTTGTGTTGGAAGATTTTATTTGTGTTACGTATTTCTGCTGGCGGAAAGAGTGTATTTCTATGGAAATAAAGAACATTTTGAATTTCTGCAACTTGGACTTTTAATTCTACAAACCCACAAAGTCATAATACACTTAATGCTAACTTAACACCAATTGTTTTAAGCTTTCTATTTTACAATAAATTTAAATTAGTTCTGCAACAGATGAAAACTTACTCTTAAAGATTTGTAATTGAATGGTACACCTCAAAATTTGAATAAACACACAGGGCACATCTTCAGATTTATGGCAAATAATACAAGTTTCCTTGCAAACTTCTTTTTCGTGACACACTAGGCATTTTTAAAATGGTCGCAACTTTTTTAGTGTGAGTGATATCCTTTAAGGAAAGTGTTTTCTTTCAAGTATATGGTGGATTTCTTTCTCCCAGTATGAACAGGCATCTGAATGTTATAGTACTCAATTAGGCTGTGAGCTATTGATACGTGCAAGTCCAGGTAGGTCGTTGACTTGAATGAATTTAGAGCTCTGTAAATCACTAATCAATTGTGAATGCTTACATCCAGTGGTATAAAAATACTTTTAGATAACATTTAACTGTTTTTTGTAAAAAGGGATAGCTTGAAATAGCTGATTCACCACACCCATATTTGACTTATTTTCCCTAAAAATGGAGCCTACAAGTTATACTGAAAATACACACATTGAGTATTTTGATAAAACAGAAGAGCATATTTAGCGTAAGGTCCATTCAGGTATAACAAAACGTAACTCAAAAACAAAGTATGAGGTAAGTCTCAAACAACAGGAAAGTGCTCGTGGTGGGTGACTCCATATTAAAATTCGCAGGTGAAGCATGTAAGAAAAAGGGATACGATGTGCGCTGTTTCGCAGGCATTCGGCTGTGAGAAATGTGAGAACAAGTGGAAAAGATGCCATTAACAGAAGAAAAGCCAGAGATCGTGGTCCTTCTCGCAGGAACAAACAACATTAGTCCTGGTGTAAGGGTTGAGATGATAATGGGGGAAACGATGGACATGATAAACAGCATCAGCTCACAAGTGCCAGAAGCAAAAATCGTGGTAAGCGGGGTTCTTCGCAGACGTGATGTTACGAACAGGAGAATTATGAGAATAAACAGTGAACTAGATTTGTTGTGTGCTAAACAGAGGTGTTTAATGGTAGACGGCAATATCTGGCTTTGGAATAGTGATTTTGCCAGGGATGGGGTCCAATTAAATATGAGGGGATCTAGCAAATTTGGCAGTTTGTTAAATAATGTAATAGCATCAATGTTTAAGGGAAACTAGGATCTCAAGTGGTGGATGTAAATTCAAAAGATATCTGTTTAGAGGCCAAGCATAGTAGGAAGACAGACCAAACAAATGTGTATGAGCCAACCAAATCAGGTAAAATAGGAATGACCAAAGAAAATAGTAAATTAGTTATAAGTCATTTAAACATTCAAAGTTTAATTAATAAAGTAGCTGAATTAGATGTGTTGCTAGATTCAGATTTAAAGGAGGCAGATCTCTGCATAACAGAAAACTGACTAAACAAACACAGTGCAGAATGTGTAAAAATAGAAAATTTTTAACTGGCTTCAGTATTCTGCAGAAGTACAAGCATGCATGGAGGGTCGGGAACATTTGTAAAAGAGGGTCTGGAGGGAAAAGATGTAAAGCATGTACAAAACTTAAGGGTAGAAAAGCATTTCAAACTATCAGTGATAGAGGTACCTGTGGGCGAAATGGTAATAGCATGTATATAGAGAACTCCAGACAGTGATTTCAATATATTCATTAACAATCTAGAGCAGCTTCTCAGAGAGTTAACCTCAAAATACAAAAATGTAGTTGTCTGTGGGGACTGGAATATTAATTTATTACAAAATAATCTACAGGGAATGGAAGTACAAAATTTATGTAGAATATAGAATATGAAAAATACAGTTCAAACCCCCACCAGAATATCAAAATATTCTGAGTCACTTCTTGATGTAATAGTAACAAATATGGAATATTTAAAACAATCTTAAGTAACTGAAACAGGGTTATCTGACCACAAGGCACAGATACTAACAACCACATTAAATAAACCTAAACAAGACAATATAAAGACCACTAAACGGTGCTACAATGAAACCAATTTAGACAATTTCAAATGTCTACTAAGAAGGGAACAATGGACTGAGGTATACACAAAAAATACAGAGGATTCAAAATTTACTAAGCTAATTCATACTGTTACTCTGTGAGTTCGTGAATTGAAAAGTCCAATTGCACCACTCAAAAATGTTCTTTATTTCCACCGACTTACAGTTGAAAACTCGCCAATTACACAGAATTACGTAATGCACACAATTACGATTCACCAGTTCGTCCGTTACAATTCCACTTGCACTCGCGATTACATAAACTCCTCCGACGCACGTACGCAGTCCGTCCCCTCACTGAGCGCTCCTCCTCACAGCTGTTCGCCAAACACTGACTAGCTCCGGCCCGGCGCGTCGCTTATATAAGGCCAGCTGGCCAATCTAGAAGTTTCCAAATTAGACGAGACAACCCGCACGTTCGAGAATCCAGGGGGAGGGGAAAGAGACGGCACAGTGGCCCGCGATCCCTCTCCTAATCATCCCTTCAGTTAGTAACCGAGATTAATGGGTGGGTGTATCCGAACGCCTCCGTCTCCTGCTGCCGCTGCCAGCCGGGTCTATTGGGAGTTCCGACGTTTGGGTGACATTACTTTTCTACACAACTTTGAAATTGCGTTTCCGATAAAAAAGAGTATTGTAGTGGAGGGAAAAATAAGTGGGTAACTAAAGGGATTAGGATATCATCAAAGAGATTAAGGTTTTTAAGTGAGGTAGAAAAACGGGGAGGTGCATCAAATGAAACAAGAGAGTATATAAATACTTATAGGAAGATCTATAGGAAAGTCATTAGGGCAGCAAAAAAACTAGAGAATGATAGATATATATTAGGGTCGGTAAATAAGGCAATGTGGCAAGTGATAAAGAAGGAAACTGGTAAAACAAACCAAAAGGAAACCCAACTTGAACTAATAGAAAATGGTAATAAAATAAAAGACCCAGTACAGGTGGCAGAACTATTTAATAGACATTTCACGGAAATAGCAAACAAAATCTTGAATAACAAATATGGGTTACTAAATGGTCAACACAGTGACAGTAAAAAAATACAGATATGCATAAATTCATTTTTTATTGGGCCAATAAGTATAGAAGAGATAAAAAGAGTAACAAAGGGACTAAAAAATAAGTTTTCATCAGGGGCAGACGATAAACCTGATTACATAGTGAAAGAGTGCATAGAAGAAATATCAGAACCTTTATTGGATGTGTATAATGCATCTTTTGAGACAGGGGTATTTCCAGAAAAACTTAGTAATTTACTATGTTCAACAACAAACATTAATAAAAAACAGTCAGACATGATCATCAGACAAGACATAGGGAAAACTTACACATTCAACAATATAGAACTAATTTAGCAAAGAATAGTGCACTTCACAATGGTATAAAACTATACAATAAATTACCAACAAATATAAAAATTATCAAAGATAATAAAGTATTTAAAAAACAGCTTGGGTCATTCTTATTACAGAACTCACTTTATTCAGTGACTGAATTCCTAGACATGTAATGTACAGTTATCATTTTAGTAAATTTATATCAACTTGAAGAAGCCATGAAAATGTAACAATGTTTTTCAAACGGTGAATAAAGAATACAATACCTATCAAACTGTGTAACATCCCTCCCAGTTCACTTTATACGAAAATGGGAATAATGGAGAAGATTCATATACAGATGTAGGTTAATGGCTGTTACATCATTTTCAAGAAATTTAATAACAGTCAAGTTGAAATTGATTCATAACACTGATTGTAGTCTGTTTCTAACACTCCGCCATTTACATTTTAGCTTTTGGAGGAACTAGTAGTTTCAGGAGCTGTTGCCTTCATTTTAAATTTCTAAGCCATTTTTATAGCTTTTTGTTCCTTGAAGTACCTATTCTGCTTTATTTAAAAAACCACAACATTACAAAATATATAGTAATTATTCCACAAGAAATCTTGTTATGCGATTTGGCAGGCTCATTTCATAGAATGATTCCAAAGAATTGGAGAGGAATTGGATTGACTTGGTATTACAGATAATCACTTGTCTCAAGAACTTCTTTGAATCCCTCGGTTAGTTTGCCTGAAAAAGGAATTGATTATGAGTAGCTTCAGTGTACATGTACCATTACACTAACATCCTTTAACCAATTTCTTTCTTGGAAGTGTTGAAAACAGTGTTGTGATAAATTAGCTTAATTGGAGTTGTATAATGACAATAAACAACACTTTTAAATTTTTCCGGAACATGTTTCAGAGACTTTGCTTCTATCCTCAACTAGCACCACTCAACCATTTCTCCTTAAAAAACCTAATTTGCTCCAACATCAAAGATGCCATTCCATCTAACAAACAATCTGGTATATATCAAACTGAACATAGCGAATGTAGTCAAATTTATACTGGAAAAACCAAAAGAAATTTAGAAACAAGAGCAAAGGAACACTTTAGAAACATAAAATATAAGCAATTAGAAAAATCAGCAGTTGCCACACATTTTTGGAAAAAAAAACCACAACATAAATCCAGAACCAAAACTACTAAAACATACATCAGGAAAACAAGAACTATCCACATGGGAACAAATCTTCATTTCAAAAAATAGGAACAAAGTATTCAATATCCACATAACCTTGAAAGATTTGTTCAGCAAGTTCCTTGAACCGCCACCAAAAGAAACCTATGACAAAATATCGCCAACTACACCAATTAGAACCAGTCGATGGCCAGTTGAGGATAGAGGCAAAGTCTCTGAAACATGTTCCGGAAAAATTTAAAAGTGTTGTTTAGTGTCATTAATCGACTCCCTTTAAATTTAATCCCTTAACCATTTTAATCTACAACTGGTTTATACACACAAATAAGTTTTGTGTTTTAGGGAGCTCATATATCATTTTGACTAAATAATATTCTATATGAACTAGGTATTTAAAACTTTTATTTGCTTGGTGCATCAATGATTTATTGCAGAACAATGCAACATATAACTTCTTAAAGTACTAAATTGGAATTCCTATTTTCACTGTAATAGTCTCCAACCAATACCTGAATGAAGTATAAGCTATAGTGCATCCTAAATATGAACTTTCTTCTTTTGTGCCTTCTACTGTTTAACTGGAGGAGGGGGAGGGGGAAACAGAGCAGGATGGCTCAGGTAGTTTCGTCTGTGGCCCGCATTTCATTGTTGTGACCAACTTACTTAACCCATGGATATTTCAGAGGTTTTCCAGGGTTACCATGCGAATGCTGGGTAAGTCAATTACATCACACATATTTCCTGCCCATCCATTTCATCTCCATATCTAGTCATCTTGTGGTCTCTTTCAGAGTAGAAGTGTTGACTGGTGTCTCAGAGCTGCCATGATTCCTTTGACCACCCTCTGTCTCCTCTCACCTCATCCTTCCTCCCGGGGATGCCCCACTTGGGGCTTAGGTACAATGAACTACAGTCTTCGGTGCTGAATCCGCTCTGTAGTAATCCTAATCCTAGCTAAAGAAATATACAATTTTACCAAAATTCCTAGAATTCTGCATATGAAAGATATATTTCTTATTCAGTAATTAACATAATTCGTCAAGAGATTAGGTTAGGAAATTCTTTCGTGCAAGCATACAGTGATAGGTCCTATATTCACAATTAGCACAAACATACATATATGGTCAAGTTGTTCTCAGGAAATAAGCCAGGTGAAAATACGATTAGAAATAGACATTTCGGGAGTGTGCATCTCTCCCATCATCAGGATATTTATTAAATGTTATAACCACAAGTGAAACACTTGATATATTTTTTTTTTTATATCCAGTGTTTCATTTGTGATTATAATATTCAGGGACGTATTTAAGGGGCTGGGGTTAGAGGGGGTCCGGAACCCCCCCCCCTCTCCAAATGAATTCTCATTTCAAACATTTAATAAATATTTGTATTAGTTTAAAAAAAAATCGAAAATGTTTATTCAAGCTTTTCATCTTAACGTCTATTCACTGTCAGGCAGACATGAAGTTATTTAAGAGAAATGAAAAGATACTGCACAGCAGCTGTAGAACTTGCTAAAATACACAAATAATGTCAATTACAATAATGTGTTGCAAAGTTAACCAATTCAGATACATTATAATTTGTTGGTTAGAATTCCCAGATACTTAAGGTATGTAATTTTTCTTCTATGTTTCTATTCCCTTTTTCATTCAAGGAGAACTAATACTTCAAATGCATCAATCAGTGGTTCGCTTTTTAAATATCTGATTACTGCTTATATCACTTTATCCCAGATATAAGAACAAAAAATGTGCAATGTGCAAGGCCCTTCTACAGACTTTATCCAAAGAAACAAGACAAAAACAAATTAAGAACAATTAGTAGAAGCTTGGGTGGAGAAAGTCATGTGAATATATTACATGTGTTTTTATTTTTTACTAACATGATAAAAAGCACATCCTGATTAATATTTATTAAAAGCAAACAATTTAATGTAGATCTTTCGGACTCCCCCCGCCCCCAACCAGGAAATTGACTTCTAAACACGTGCCTGGTAACATTCAATAAATATTCTGATGATGGGAGAGATGCACACTCCTGAAATGCCAATTTCTAATCGTCTTTTCACCTGACTTGTTCACTGAGAACAACTTGAGCATATTCATCGCCAGGAAAGCTTCAGGTCTTATTATACATATATGGTTTATATTTATGGTCTTGTATGATTCAAATAGTTTTTGCCTTTGTTGTTTTTAGCAGGTTTAATGTTTAAGCTATTGTTGCAAAGTAATGTGAACACTAAACAATACCTAAATATTTAAAATGCTTTGCATTTATGATTTCTTATAATAATCTATAAACAGTACTGAAATGAAGTACGAGTTTTGGTGCTTTCATAACAAACATGTTCAATCATTTAATTAAAAAAAAATAGATTACTTTAACTCTGGACATGTGTTTACTTTGGAAGTTAATGGAAAGTTATAAGTTGTAGGACTTTCTGACCCAAACCAACATTTCAAAGGTTACATGGCAAAAAATGAAATGCAAAAGCTTGATTACAAGATAATTATGTCGGGGAAAATGAATTTCATGACAAACATTTCTTCAAGATGTTCTTTATTACCATGTTAATGATAACAGGTCAAAGGTTATGTTTGGAAACTCTTTATTAATTTTCATGTAAGCATTCATTTTTCATTACTTTCACAAATTTATGGTTTCCCTTTATGATGCATGAATGATATTAGGTGACCTACCACCAGTGTGTTCTTTATTCCTTAGAGCTTCTAAATCAAGAATCACTAACAGTGCATCCATTTTTAAACAAGGAAAGAGTATCATTGCTGGCGCTAACATATTCTCACCTCTGGTTAACCTTAACCATAACTTTTTTCCTCAACAAGATGTAATGGTTACGATGTTACAGAATACCAAATTGTGCATAGCCAATGGTTAGTAGCTTTAATTAGTGGTTCAGCTTCAACGAGAATTTACAGAACAGACTCCTGGATAATATCGAGCTGAAAATTGACATTTCTTTACTTTTCCTGTGTCAATTATCAAAAACTTAAGAGCTGCAATTGGATAATGCCATAACTACCCTCCTATATGCCAAGCAGCATACGTCGACACGGAAAGCGGATGTACCAACATTTCTCCATTCCTTAGAACCTTAGTACCTTCTTTTGACAAATAAATATGATTTAAATGTAATGTACCAATTGCATTTGTTTTGCTTTTGTATAAGCCCATGAATAATTGAAGGGCTGAGAACCATAGTGGGCCAAGAACAACTTTTTAAAAAATGGAGAAATTGAAGATGAAAGCTTTTTCAATTTCATAATTTACTGAACCAAATTACACATGATAACTAATTACCATAGCAATCTAGAATCATTTTCTATCTTATATTAGTAGAACATTAATGCATTAATTGATATAAATACACATAATAAAAAAAATACACTTGTGGTAAGCACACAGCGGAATCTGGGCACAAGTGCCTAGTTCTTTGAAACCTTCCCCCATTCTGTATACATTAGTATTGCAATATACTGTTACAAACGACTTCGTCATTTGACGTCTTCATATCAACGCCACCGATATGCCGGAATTTTGACCCACAGGAATTCTTTTAAATGCAAGCATATCTACTGACATGATGTTATCTTGGTTGAAAGGATTAAGCGGTTCACTGATAAGGAGCAAACTCTCGCATTCCTGTTCAAATAATTCCCTACGAGAACAAATTCTCTAGTCTGACTATACAATGTAACACTCCGACCGTAAACTGATCCTTGCTTTGGGCTATGGATCCTCGGTCTACCTCTAATCCTACTGCCACTACGTCTTTCTTCCATAACAAATTATTTTAATTATTTTCACAAAGTAGGCTAACAATACATAATGCAACAGAACACAAGCAAACTCTGTGCCCCACACAACTAGCGATAACAGACCTGGGAGTACATTCACCATTGTAACCAATCTGGCATCATTTGTTTACATTACCATAGCAACGACCTTCCCCTCTTGTCCTACGCATCCCTTGCTTGATAACCTTCGTGTATCTTCTTTTAAAAATCAGACTGTAGCTATAAAAATTTAGGTGAATGATAATTGAACAAAAGTAACAACATAGCCGAATAAGCAAAGCTTTACGTGCTGAACCTGCATGCACACCCTGTTTTCTTTGTTGCACATAATGTTGGCTCTGGGGGGGAGGGGGGGAGGTCAGTAGCATTTAGCAATTTCACTTCGGCTTCCTATAAGAACATATAACTTCCACCACATCACATGGATTGGGAGGCAATAGTCTTGCTATAATGAGAAACTGCCACTTATAAGTACAAAACAAAGGTAAACCTACATATGACAGACCGTCGTCTGATGGCCTCTTTGGCTGGAGCTTTGCCATCAGAAAAACATGCAAATGCTGAAGCTAACACTGGGTAACCCAACTAGCAATACACTATGTAAGATAGTGTTAATAATAATGATATAATAATTTTTTTAATCTCTTCCTTCCTCACCAATGCTGGTGTTACGTCCCTCTCAGAGAGAGGGAGCTGAAGCATAATGACCTTTGACCTGATGAATGAGATCAAGGTTGGTGGGTCCGCACAATGCCTGGAATGGATGAATGATGGATCAATTGGTGGAATGATGGTGGGGGAACCCGGAAGACCTGGAGTAAACCCACCCCAGCACCATGTGTTCCACCACAAATCCCAATTTGTGGTCCCCTGGGATCGAAACTGGGTCACCTAGGTAAAACCCAAGAAGTCTAACCACTCAGCCATGGTACAGCTATATAATTAATAAATATTAATAATTTGAAATACCTTGGTAGTCTTTAATTATTTATGTGTTGCTGAAACAATGTTTTACTAAAATAAAACTTGTGAATTTATAGATCAATGCAATTACTTTACCATATCCAAGAAAAAGCAAAAACTGTCAAGCTTTTGATCCACTTAAAAGTTAAATTCAAAATTTCATACAGTTTCTTCAATCTGTGCACAACGATATTGGGTTAAACTATAGAAAGGCTACATTCAAATAGATTGATATGGAACGACATCATAGAAAATCATGTTGCCAACTGTAGACTTCACAATTATGCCAACAAAGCAAAATGTTGCCAACACATTTTCTTTTTCATGTTATAAATTAGTGATACTGTAATGCATATGGAATTCAGGGCAAAATAAGAGTTTACACCTTCGCTTTTTGTACTTGCATCTACACTATTTTCATGATAATTTTGGATCCTCCAGAGAGTGAACAAGGTGAACGCTTCCATCAAGTAATCAAAGAGATGGTCAGGATCGATGGAGTACTGCAAGTAGACTAATGTTGGTGCCGAAAAAGGGAAGTTTCTTTGTCAGGACTGAAGCGTAAATCAGCACAACCGACCTTCCAGCCAAGGAAAATGTAACTTCACACCTTATTTAAAGTCTGTCTACCCAACACAATTGCACGGCGGCCGCTTTCTTTGACAAATCCTCCTAATCGTTTTACAACATGGACCCTCCTCCTGACGGTCCTTTCTACAATGTTGCAACATTTTAACATCACCGTCTTGCACCTAATGAAACAGAACAACTGGAAGTTGGAAATTTGGCAACTGAGACTCCACGCAGAGTAGACATGCAACTGTCATTTTCAACAAATGGGGCCTGCTATTGGTCCCCAACGTCAGTGTTCCATTTCTGAAGTGTGGAGATAGATTTATGACGGTCATTAGTGGGCGGGGAGGTGCCGTCCTTTGAGGTCCCTTTGACTGGGAACTGCACACACGTTGGCTAAACAGACTTTAACACATATACAAGTCTCTCTAACATTTTTTAATCTATTATTTTGCTTTTTTTATTCATTTTCTAGCACACAGTTAACATATAAAATCACCATTTTCAAATAATTATTAGTGATTTGTGAGAAAGCCTTACATGTTAGAGAAAACTGGACAGCATCATTCAATTTAGCACATTGATATTAGATTAAAGAAAGCTTTCAGATTGCTAACCACTATCAAATTATATTTTGCAGTTATTAATGTAAGAATCTGTGTAACTTACTGTTATGCAATTTGGACATTAGAAAACACTTCTTAATGACGTATAACACATATAGTAATCCACAATAAGAACAATTTTCATTATTCTCGTAATTATAAACATACTAATGCACTAATCAAATTAAAAGAAATTGAAACCAGCGAGACTAAAATGGGTAATGATACACTGCCAGTTTCCTTACATAGTGTTGGTACTTTCAGCATGCTTTCACAGTTTGCAACACCTCACCCCTGACGTTTTCTTGCCATATTGTTATCCCATCTTCATTTTAAAGCGATATTAATAGAATAAAAAGAATATAAGTTGGCAACATTTCATTGCCTCTGCATACTTAAGAACTCTGGACTTGGCAAGAGCTTGCTACGGTTGTCATTGCTTACCTGCCATTCTCTTAGCAGACGACAACCACTCACCTACAGTAATACCCAAAACAAACAATTTGTGAGGGGCTTTTCCGTGAATAACAGAAAGGTGGAGAAAATGCTGCAACTTTGTACACAATGTCAAAGAAACATATCGATCTGATGGATAAATGAACATTGCTATTGACAATTTCATAATTACAGCAGATGACTCGTGATCAGACGGATCTGATACAGCTTTGGGATTTCATTCACTATCAAAAATCGAACAGGACTAATGTAACCCGGCCTAAAGGTGTGACCGACTACTCCTAAATCAGTTACATGACAGCCAAAACTTAACGGTTTCTTTTCCAACTTGTACAGTTCTACATATTTTGGTACACAACACATTTCAGAACTGTGCAGTTGGCAACAGCCCGCTATAGATTACGTCATCGCGTATCCTTGCGGTAATGAGATGTGTGGCAGCTTTCACACAAGATAACCTAGTCATTTTGGTTGTTAGTATTTTGAACAGCTCCAGCAGCCTAACCAAGCCTCGTGCAGACATCCTTCAGGATAACCTATCCATATTTTTCATTCGAATTCTCCATTATTCGTGCGATTAGCTGGTAGAAATTTTGATGTGGGCCTGGCGACGTAAACGATTACCACAAAAATTTACTCAAAGTTGGAGAAACTTGCGATTTTAATAAACTTGAGACAGTATCTCTACCGATAATATTGTATGTGTATTACAATGCACGATTCCTTTCCTTGGAACACCTTGGCCACGCCTAATGGTGGATTATACGGAATGGTATAATTACATTTTTATCCGAAGAAATCAGTATATAACATTAAACATTAAAACACATCCACAAAGTATTATAAACCAGTACATTCTATAGAATTTGCTGAAATTAGATATTGACCGACAAAACATAACATAAGGTGAAGAAACGAAACAAAAGCGAGGTCAGAACAATGTACTACATAGCACGTGATATAGAAATACCACTATAAAAGTAAGAACATTTTAGTTAAAACTTCGCAACACTTAAAGTATAATTTTTTGTATTGGCTTCTAAAGTAATGCCTGCATAGAATTACACTTCTCAATAACCTAAAATCTAATTTGGTAACTGGGTTCCTAAGCTTACCTTCTTCACCATAATAGAGCCGCCATCAGAATGATAAGAAGGACCTGTGCACGACCTGTGAGAAAGATAGATAATAAATGTCGCGCAGGTTCGCCAATTGTACCAGTCCAAATTCACCAACATTATTGCATCAAGTTTCGTCAAGGAGTGTTAAAGACACAGACTAATACAGATTTAACAAAAACATTCTTTTAAAATAAACTTTCCTAAGTGTCATCGGAAAAGCAAATTATATTTACAGATGCTGATACCTCCTGCTTCATTGATAATTACAAGTTTAAATATAATCTGATTAAATAACACGATGTTGCGCCAAACTCGCTTCATTTGGGTTTTAGCCCAAAGCTATGTTCACTTTTTCCTATACACAGAGAAAACGTGTCGCTACGTAGCGTTGTGCTTTTTTATGACTATGTGATAACATTAGCTCACGCTACACATAACTTTTGGACACATACAGAACATTTCGCTAATAACCATTTAATAAATCCAGGTACCGATTACGTGTTATGGGCTTTTCAGGAACGCTCCTTTAGTTGCTGTGGTTTATTATGTGTTTCAAATGGGAAGGTGTTTGTCCTTGAGCGCTACCAGGTGAGCAACCAATTGTAGTCCGGCGGTGTTGTCGCATGACATTCTCCCTAAGCGCTGTGTGACGAGCGCCAAACTAATCAATCTCTAATAAATACTATTCGCTCTAAGACAAAAATTCTGATTTTACGAAAACTGATCCATGTAGAATGTAATGTATTTAACATAACCGTAAAAATCGATTACTTTTAGCTCAAATAGTTTTCTTAATACAAATAAATAAAGTGGCTGTCATTATATTATTACAAAGTATTGCGACGTAAGCACTGTAATGAGTATCATTATTGGTTGGCATGTATGCGTGAACGTATATTTGAAATTACTCAGAACTGAAACGTAAACATTTGACACGACGTTATAAAAGAAATATATACTTTGAATAAGCCAAGGTGTTTGTTAAATTCCATGAGAGGAAACGATACACTTCTTGCTGGTCTGGCAGAACGTTTCTGGTCACATTATATCTTTGTTTATGAATGGTTCGTAATCTCTATTTACTTTAGAGAGTTCAAAGCAACATTATTCAGTTACTCTTCCATGAAAAAGTGTATCAGCTGGATCAATGAGACACGATCCTCCCCTTACTACTTCTAGAACAATCCAATAGAGTTAACGTGGGCTCAAATTATGTTGCAAACAGAAATAATATTTTTAATCTTACTGAACGAAGAAATAGACAAGGAACACAACAAGACTGGGAAAACTGTGAGACATCAGATAAACTACAAGAGTACGACTTTGGAAAGAAATAGCACATAACGAGATTTTCGAACCTATCATCATAAATTTACAGTACTCAGACGTTGAAGACGACAATGACGAATTGGCTCTTAACGTAAGTAACATTCACAATTACACGCATGCACCGCTGGTATTTTCGTTGGATTAGAAAACCAAGTAGTTCATAAACTATACTTAAATTTAAACTTAATATTTAAAACACTTGTAAAATATACGAATATTCATGTTGGAATTGTGAGTACAACTGCATTATTATAAAACTTTGGAAAATTCAGTTTGTGTTCCCTTATGCCTAGCGCTACCAACACTCGCAGGTTTGCCAGGGAGAGGGAAATAAAAAAGGAGTGGGGATAATGAGGTGGCAACGGTACACGCTCTAATGCATCTGATTGGCTACAGGCGATAACTCTTCCCATTTGAAACACATAATAAGTGCCACATTCCATATTTGACATGAAAGACAGCTTAATTCTGTTCAGATATCTCGTCATTAGAAGTCGTGTTCCTTTTGTTTTAAATATTAGGTATGGGAACACATCCTTGTTTCCGTTCGGAAGGAAGTCATGCTAAGAGATTTTATGCCCGAAACAAAACCCATCGCCCTTCGCCTAGTTTCATCAGCGTCTCCTGAGATACGAGGCTAAGATATAGTGTCTTGCTGCTTGTGTCGTCTGAGGCATGCAGTCATTGATAATTGTAAGAAATGCTTAAATAAAAGCACAGTAATATGAAGAAAATTGTTATCATAGCTCTTTATTGCTGTATTAATATTTAAATATGCCACAAGAATATTTGTGACGGCATGTAAAGTCAATCACTTAACCAGATAAAAGGGTACCGTGTTATCACTCGATAAGAAACAGAAGCACTATGTTCAAAATGGAACAGAGCAATATACCGGGATGAATTTATGACTACATAACCTTTACCTTATTATATAAAATTGTTCAAGAAACATCTTATCACTGTTCGAACTTACACGTGTGATTGTTTTACTTTAATCCCACCACGTGGTAATTAGGCTGTGAGCAGCACTCCAGAAAAAAAAAGCCGATTAAGAGAAATTAATACATCTTCAACACCATTCAGCTGTTTTCAGTGACCTCGTGACAGTACTAATAGTGGTGAATCCGCGAAAGCTGCAGTGAGTTAGCATTGGTATATCTTACTGAAATATAACTTCAGTTATAGTAACTTAAACTGTGTAAATAAACATGCTAAGGTCGTATCTGAAGGTTCTGATGTCAATAAATGAAATAGCGCCATTACTGTAGGTGATTTCTTGGATGTACTTAACGACCGAAAGAAGGGTAGCATCGTCGTGGCTTACGTGCACCTGAATTAGTGGAACAGGAAAATGTTTGCTGTAGTAATCTAGTATTTTGAACTTTGTGTTGGCATCAGAAATAAATATATTAGATTTTATGAAACAAGCAGATGAGATGGCTGGCATCTAGATATTTCAGGTTTGGCTATATTGGAGTTGAGTAATAATATTGAAGCTTAGTAAAAAATGAAAAGAAGCAATTACCTGTTTTTGGAAGCCTTACACAAAAAGTTTTAAATAAATTAGATCCTGTCAACCAAAGAAACTTCAAAATATATTGCTGAATCTACGATACCATTTATAGTTACATTGTCAAGAGTAAAAATATCCAGCAATGCCACAAATGAGTCCTTCGTATAACTAGCATTTTTATATTTAATTAAAATCCTCCAACTTTAAATAAAATCCAATGATCAATGATATCGGTGAAATGAGCCCGTCGTCCATAGCGCTTAGCTGTCCCACGTATATCTTTGAGGATAAGGAAAATGCAAAGAAATAACATTATACAGATGATTCGCCCAGACTGGAATTCCACATGGGGTCCTGTAACAGACATTCTACCACATAAGCTACAGAGGCGGGCAAGTTTTTCTTTTATATATTGTAGCAGTCTTTATCACATTCTCTTAGCACTGTAATGTGCATTTTTATTTGGAAATTTACGTCATCCAACGTTAAGCCATATCGGACGATGGATGAAATTGGTGAAATGATGCTGAAAATGAGTCCGGGGTCAATGGAGCTTAGTTACGCGACATTCGTCAATCAGGATAATGGATAACCCCGTATAAACCTTATCCAGGTATCTCGCCCTAACAGAGATTCTAACTCGGGACCCCTTGAACGTGAGGCAAATATGCTACCACCACGCTACCGAGGCGGGCCACTGTAATGTGCATTTAATATATACGTACATGGACACACACAGCTTATTCTAAAGATAACCTTCGTATTTGGAGAACTCAGAACGCGAGTTTCAACTAAATGTCGGTATCAAGGGGGAAATGCAACACTTTTCCTACTTACTGTAAACAAATTGCAGAGAAAGTAAATATGAATGCTCAATCACAAGTGACTCTAAAGATAAACTTTCGAATAATGAAGTACAACATACTGTGTTAAATGTACTTCAGATGTTGATCATTCTAAAATAAACTGTCGAAATACCGGCATATCAGAATACATTAAATACTGCGATCGAGATCCGAACTCGGGACCTCTTGAACGTCAGGCAGACACGCTACCGAGGCGGACTTTACGTGATTGTTGAGGGTACAGTTATATTATTCAGTGTGCTTAAGTCATATTACTAGGGATGTTCAATAAAGAATGATCATAATTTTTTTACGGTCATAATTTTTCGCACTAAAATTCAATCTTATTATATCCTGTTAGCTTAATGTTAAACACGCCGTAGTAGTTTCATTGTTGGTACTCCTGGTTACTGCCTGTGAGAACCAGGCACGTTCAGTATCGCCTACCGCTGCAATGGAGGTAACACGCGAGGAACAATATGCGGCTTGGAAATTCTGCATTCGTGTCAACAAATCTTCAGTTGAGGCCTATACAATGTTACAGGAGATCTATGGAGATTCTGTTCTTAACTACAGCACAGCTAAAAGGTGGTTCAAAAGGTTTAAAGAGGGGAGACAATCAATTTCAAATGAAGGTGGAACTGATGATCCAGTTACTGCTCTTACGGAAGAAAACATCAACACTGCTGCTGCCATTGTGAGAGAGGAGAGACGAACTACCTTAAGATCACTTTCTGAAATACTGAACATTTCATTGGGTGCCACCCACACGTTGGTGACAGAAACATTACACATGAGACGTGTTTGTGCGCGATGGGTTCCAAGACTGTTGATTCCCGAACAAAAGGACATTCGCATGCAGGTCTGCATGCAGTTAAAGTTGATGTTAGAGGAAGATCAGGAGTTTCTTTCAAACGTAATCACTACTAATGAAACTTGACATCATTTTGATCCTGAGAGCAAACAGCAAAGCTCAGTGTGGAAATCTCCTTCATCACCAACCCCCCAAAAAGCAAAAGTGGTTGTTTCTGCTGGGCAAGATATGGTCATCTCATTATTTGATATTCATGGAATGGTTTATCAGCATGTTGTACCTGCACACACATCAGTAACTGGACAATACTGCAGGGATGTGCTGAAAACATTGCAAGTCCATATCAGGTGCTGGAAGTTGCACCACGATAGTGCACAGCCGAATATTGCCAATGTTGTTGCTGAATATCTTGCAAAATTCAACGTGAAGTGCATCCCTCACTCTCCCTATAGTCCGGATTTAGCCCCATGTGACTTTTTTCTATTCCCTAACTTGAAGAAACGGCCTCCTGGGAGACATTATCCATCATCAGATGCAGTGGTGAAGGCTGCGGAGGCGATTTTGAAGGATATCTCTAAAATGGTTTCCAGCATGTCTTTGAAGACTGGCAGAAACGCTGTAACAAGTGCATCGCATTCAGGGGAGACTATTTTGAGAAGGAGCATCAAAATTATGAGGATGAGTAAAGGTACGTTGTTAAAAAAAGTGATCATTCGTTATTGAACGGCCTTCGTATTTAACATAATGGCGGTCTAGCAGCAGCCGGAGCTTCATGGCTTGCTTTGGAAAGGGAAAGAATTAGACAAAGGTACACTAACACTTGAGCATCCAACATGCATTTATTAAGCATTAGGAGATGCAAACGTTAATCTAAATCGTCACAAATATCATACAGTATAAAAGGAGAAGTGTTACGTTTGCAATTAGAAAGATGTTACGCCCTAAGGCATTATTAGTCTACTGAACATTGTTAGTCTAAAACGCTCTGCATGTTTCAATACATTTACATTGTATACTAATATTTTATTTCATCTAGATAAAGAACGACGAGTTAGTTTTCCCTCTGTATTGTTGTACGGCCATTGGTACTTCATTGCAAAACTGTTGTTCGATGTATCTGAATGATGTGATATTTGTTATACTTCTTAATTCATTGCCTTTCTTAATTTAACATTCAAAATACTGCAAAAGTACAAAATATATACATTCAAATAACGTTTATAACTTTTAACGGACCTCCAGTACATATGTGGAACCCAGAGGATTACCTAAAAGAATGGATAAAAGGTTGTATGCATGCTGAGAACAACCAAAACAGGAAGTCAAATCTGCAAGTGCAGAATTCTGATCGGTTCTCCAGCATCTGGAAAAACTTATAGGTGTGCTCCACCCACGTTTTTGTTAGGAATACGACCCTGGATGAGTACCAATATCAATATTACGCTTTAGCACAACTTTCAGAGCGAACGAAACAGTGAAATATGAGAGGAAATGGTTCTTTACTACACTTATCGGTCATTTGAAACACTTAAGTAGTGAAAGAAGTGAGTTAATACCGTAATTGAACTTCTATAATATTTAAACATGAGCTCAGACACTTTACTTTCACTTATTGTCACGTGGTACTTGGTACTCTCCCGATTACGTTGTTTACTGCAGTGAAGCGATGCTCTTCCACTCGTCCAATTAGTATTGCGTGTCAGTAGGACGAGCTGCTCAGTTCCTCTGATTAGTGTACAGAAACATAAGAGTGGAAAACCTCTAACGACTGTTGCATTAAACGCTGTGAACTTCTTGATTCAACGTAACGACACCCGGACTTTGAAAGGCTTAACTCAACTAACGTCTGAAGCAACTGGTGAGAGGGAATCGAAGTTAAAGAAACGGATACTGCTAAATACTCTAAAAAGAAAAGGGAAATGCTAATTGATGTTTCAGAGCAAGTAGATGATTTTGTTAAGTCATATTATGCCAGATTTCACCAACAGATGTTAACCGCTTCGCCGATGGCCATTTAAACCCTTCAGGGGCCGGAAATGCATACCCAATAAACAGAACAGGACATTTAAATTGTTAAATGCTGTAAAAATGCATCATAAATACAATTCCGTATCTTCCGTATTTATTAAGTTATTTAAACGAAACAAAAACTGGTTTAAAACTCATTAAAGGCAGTATAAATCTACAGTAACAATAAAGTAGAGACTACGTTAATAAATTGTTGAAATTTCACTACTTTGTTTCACTGTAGTAAAAGCCATTCTTTGTGCCGAACGCGCCTAATGTGTGAATCATTTTGTTTTGTGTGTATACGAGCCATAGTATGTATGTATAGCTACGCAAGCGACTTCTCAGGTTCAAGTTTAGTTTATTTATGCTATACCAAGCGATAATCATACGAGAATATATTGCGTTACACACGCTGCAAAGAAAACTCTCTGTCAGCATCTGTTATTACAGTGTTTCTCAACCAAGCTTTCTAGTAGCCTTATGCAGCAGTTTTCGCTCTTTATTTTAGTTATTTATACTCTCTGTGTTCACAGTGATTTCTTGTAGCTATCAAGAACTAAATGAATGGCACATTTGAAATTCTTAAATTTCAATGTTAACCATGGCTTATCCCCGTAATGTAGCAAATAAATTACCTTGCGTATGATGTGTACAGGCTTCTGATATTACTGTAGAAAATCTGGAGGATTTGTTGTACGATTATGGAAGAGATCTTTAGTACTTACGTAGCAGTGACGTGTGCTGGTCTACAGATGGCATGTTAGCTACTCCATTGTTTGGGGGAAATGGCGGGTCAAATATGGGTGATGTGGATGTTATTACTAACTATCCCTCTTTACGGAAAACAGTTAAATGGTAAAAAAAAGTATTTTTATACCACCGGATGTAACTATGCACAGTTGTTTAGTAATTTTCAGAGCTGTAAAAGACATTCATCTACCTGTACTTGCGCGTAAAAAGAGCTCGTAACCTAATTGAGTATTATAATTCTCAGAGGTAAGGGGTAAGAAATTCACCACGACATCACCCCTCATAGTTGAGAGAAAACACTTTCCTAAAAGTATACCACCCACAACCAAAAAACTTGTAACCATTTCGAAAATGTGTAGTGTGTTGCGAAAAAGAAGTTCGCAAGGAAACAAATATTATTTGGTGTGAATCTGCAGATGTGCCCTTGGGGGGGTTTATCCAGGTTTGGATGTGTACAATTCAAAAAGAAACCTTTAAGTATACGGTTACATTCCTCATAGAACTACTTTAAATTTATTGTAAAATAGCAAGATTAAAATAATTGGCGTTGAATGCATGTATGCACAGGTAATCTATACACGTCCATATCGGTTTTGGAAATTTTAACTTGGATGTCATATGACGTCCATATCGGTGAAAGGGTTAATATCTACGTTAACAATTGTCACAGCGCTAACAATAATGTTATTTTTTTTTTTTTTGGCATTTCACCAACCTGTTTTTGTAAATGTTAACAAACTTGTGTTAACGCCAAAAAAACCTGTAAATATCACAACTCTAGAAGGCTATGGATGTGTCGTATTATTTTCTGAACGTACTGCGATGCACTTTTGTTTTCATTTTCGTCTGCAAAAGCTGAAAAATGGCGGATGAACAAAATCATAAATAAAGCCGTAAAACAAATTTCTCATCGATGGAGAAAGAATTGCTAATTGAATTGGAAACGAAGTGTAAGGATATCGTGGAAAATAAGGACGGATGCGGTGAATGTTAAAGAGAAAGATGTCACGGGGAAAATATTGGAAACGAATTTAATTGAAATGCATGAGTCACTACTACAAGCACGATGCAACTTTGTTAGTATTACGTATATTTAAAACGAGATGCGAAAGACAAGTGCTTTAAAATTTTCGAGGCGGGTGGTGGACAGTATATTATCCACATAATTCAGTGAATTTTAAAATCACAATCTCAATATTAGTAAACTTAAAACGAGGTGCGAAGGGCAAGTGACGAGTGACTTGAATGTTTCAAGACGGAAGGTGGACACATAATTCAGTGAGTTATAAAATCACAAAATTAATAATACTTGAAGCTTAGGCGAGGTCGGCATGTTTCTTTCAATGCATGACCTAACCTCTCCTGTACTTCCGCAGTAACCTTCATAGCAACAAGTTTCGACAGTCTATACCTCCGTAAAAATTTTTCTTCGGATAGCTCCTCAAAATAATTTCTCCCCATAGGCCGTACACTATTATGAATGCCATTTAGACAGTCTTAAATATAGCAAATTGACATCAACAGCTGAGTTCATGCTCGTCATCTTGATTATTTCCAATTGTTAAGGACTTAACATTAGAAATTTTACTTGTTAGTTTAACAAGAAATATAACACATGTTACGCTAACACTTGGTGAAATGCAGTTTTTGTTTTAAGTGTTGCTAAACTTGTGTTAAGTCTTAACATCTGTTGGTGAAATTGGGCACTATTTTCTTTAAAGTACATAGTTTCTTCTTAAACAAGGAGCCTGCTACTACAGATAATGTGTAGTTGCTTTAGTCAATTTTTACTCACAAAATTATATTGCATAATTCTTCGTAGCTGTTTTGTTAATTACCTTATTTAGTAGATATGGGTGTTTTCTAACGCTACACTGCTGCAGTGAAATGTGACGGTTGCTATGACTCAGGGTAAACAGCTGACGGCGCAGCACAATAAGTCTTTGCTGATAGAGTGATACATAGCGTAATGTTTATATGCGTTCACAATTTAAGCCTGGAGCGAGTAGTATTGTAGACTAAAGATTCGACAAAATCCTGATTTAGGGTGACATTTGGGCCATATTTCTGCAGAATTTGTAATTTCTCACTTACCAAGGAACATTTATCTGCCTGCACTAGAATAGACTGTAAAACGCACAAAGTTCAGAGAAAGACTAAAAGCATAAGTTTTTAAAGTACAAATTTGTTTCACGAAAAGCTGTCGTGAAATGCCCGATGTGTACAGGAATGGTTTTACAGGTAAAACAGTCGAACTGCAACTATCTCTTGGCGCAGTCACACAAACTATCCTCAAACGATACGTTTTATGAAACATGCGGCTGTAACTGCCCATTATGACCACGACGGTGTACGTACAGATGTATTATTTTATCTTGAAAAGTGCACAGCGATACACAGTGGTATCTGGACGAGTCCACCTCAGAACGGTTGCAACTGGAGGGGACGGCAGGTCAGTTGCGAGCAATTAAACACGTGCAGAACTACTCGGTAACACTACAACTTGTTTCAAAATGTGCCTGTCTCCTGGTTCCAGGAGGGCATTTATAAATGAGGCCTCCTAGCAGTACATTAGGAAATAAAGTGCTACTTTTAAAAACAAGAGAAGTAATAACCAATAACCATAGATTTATAAAACAGGAACAATGGTGTGGGTCAGCTATAAAAATCTGGGGAAGGGTATCTGAGGTAACAGTTATGTCTGAAAGCAGTTTAGGTGAGTTATTAAGGAGAGAAAAGCCAGTTCTTTTAGGTTCTTTTTTCCTAATTATGCCCGTTGCCGCGACAATATAAAAGATTAAAATAAAGTTATCAATGGAAGTGGAATACTGCCATGATTGCTATTGGATGTTAAAAAGGGACGGCTCCAAACATGCGATATCGAAGAGGGTATTGAGGTTAGGTTACAAATGTGCTTATGATTATTGATTAGACGTATATGACAAATTATATTTATAGCCTAGTTTTTCATACATAATTCTTGTTGAAAGTAAATTTTATTAGGTTGCACAAATCTTTCACTTCATTTGTTATTTATGAATTGTTTGAAAACGTGACAAGGGAGAAATTGGAGATTATTTTCAAATTCAATTCAGAATCATAAGAATAAATTAATTTAAAAAAAGTTTGAAATGCAGAACTACAACTGAAATGTCAGATGCTCCTAAAAACAGTTTATATATTGACTGCAGTAAAGAATTGTATTACTTTTATCCTGAATTAAGGTAGGAATTTTATAAATTTCATCTTGCAGTTTTGTTCAGAAGCCAATTAGACCTGCAGCTTTGGAATAAAGCTATGTAGAATTCCTTGAATGATCAGTTTTTAAAATCAACTCTTAACTAATTCAATATAAAAGTAACAATACACAGCATTGAGTATTCTAGCACTAACAAAAATGAAAGCTCCTGTGGCCTTCAAGGAGAGACCATGCTTGAGTGGTTTATGTCTAAGCATTTGAACTTTTAACATTACATATGTTAGATAATGCCTTCCTGTTTTTGTATTAGTCATGATCTTATCAATATGTGTCAAAGTAGAAACGAGGACTTATCAAAGAACACACCAGTTTTTGACCACACAAATTAAGGTACGTCAGCATGAAAAACTTACTTGAAACTATTATGAGCCTATTAATTAAACATAACTCTGTATTTTATGGAACATACCACTCCAGAGATATAGGAAACAAAAAAATTGGCAAAAGAGATGGAGGGAATATTGATATGGCTCTTGTGTGAAGCAGTTTTGAAATAAGAACACAAGAGCTCTCAATCTTATTAAATTGTATTTCCAGCAGTTATGTTTACATAACATTCTCTAATCATTTACTACCTTTATAAACTATTTTATATATATTCATTTTCTAACCATTAATATTAATGAACATTACGGTATCACTAGCTGTGATAAGAAATTTTGTTGGAAATACAAAATGGATGTAACAGAACTCTGTCAAACACATTCTTAAAACACAGGAAAATCTAAGTTACATTAGAAAATCTTTATTCGGTCCATAAAACTAAATGACAGCACTTCAATTAAGAATAATGTAGGACACATTGCATAAATATCAACACATATATCAGAAATGTTGAAATGTCTCTTCCACCCCAAAAATATTAAAGATTAGGTTTCCATAAACATGCTGGAGTATCTGTCCACCTTGGTATTATTACCAATTAAACAAAAGTACAAAAAAAAAATCATTCTAATAAGGAGAAATTCAACATACATGCATATTAAACTTATAAATTTGTTGAACATCTGTTTTAACTGAGAATATTAGATCCACTTACAAAAAAATAAGACATGAATAGTACAAGTACTGCATCCTCATGGAAATAATGTCAAGTGCTTGGAAAATAAAGAACCTAATCATATTTATCAACTTATGCCTTTCGGCCACATTAAATTGTCTAGTCCTCAGTTGAAGGACAAGAAAACCCTGTCCATTGTAATTCTTTAACAGCATACAATGTCTGTTCAGCCTGATATATCCACATGTCAGATCAAGTTTACTAAAGAGTGCCCTGATAATTACATTACTAAATGCTTGGGGTTACAGTAAGAATGTACCAATATATATAATACAATATACCCAAGAGTCAAATAAGGTTTACAATACACTGCTTTAATAATTACATTACTAAACACTTGAAGTTGCAGTAAAAGAATTTGTGTCTGTTACAGAGAATAAACATATATCCAATGTTAATGAGTTAGGGTGTCTCACTGAGAACTCTTTGTAGTACATATATGAACACTGAACAAACTTAGAGTGAAGATGTAATGTGCATATAATTCTATAACAGTTACTGAGAGTTTCATTAAATATGATTAACAAAGATTGAGATATCATTAGAAATCCAATAATTAATATAGATACAAATTAACCTGCACAACAAAATTACAAGTACATCATGAAAACCTGATGTTTATGTGAAAAAAAAGCAGTTTATAATCAGTAATACATTCAGTTTATAAAATGGCTGTGATATGTGGCAGTTATAATCGGATATAAGAGGAGCTGCAATGGTGGCTGTTATCCTAGAGCTGAGTGTATAGGTTGACACTTCTCTCAGGTAGACATATTCCAAGTAAATATTCTACCTCTTCAAGTATTTACAAAGTGATGTGTGACCTCCTGCTTTTGTATATGACAAAGGGCTTCTGCCGAACTTATCATGTATAGTAACTGAAGCACCACGAGAAACAAGCAGCTGTTCAATATCAATATGTCCTTTATAACGAGCGTTGTGTAGTGGAGTGGCACCCTGATCATCCTTAACATGAACATATGCCCCCTTGTCCAGAAGATATTCACATATTGCTGTATGTCCTTGTTCTGATGCACAATGTAGAGGAGAATATTTATTAAAGTTAGTTATGTCAACAGAAGCACCACGAGCAATAAGCAACTTCACAGTTTCAATATGCCCTTCATAACAAGCCCAGTGAAGTGGAGTGTAATTCCGAACATCCTTAACATGAACATGTGCCCCCTTGTCCAGAAGATATTCACATATTGCTGTATGTCCTTGTTCTGATGCATAATGTAGAGGAGTAGATTTATTAAAGTTAGTTATGTCAACAGAAGCACCACGAGCAATAAGCAACTTCACAGTTTCAATATGCCCTTCATAACAAGCCCAGTGTAGTGGAGTATTATCCGCGTAATCCTTAACATGAACATGTGCCCCCTTGTCCAGAAGATATTCACATATTGCTGTGTGTCCTTGTTCTGATGCATAATGTAGAGGAGTAGATTGATAAAAGTTAGTTATGTTAACAGAAGTACCACGAGCAATAAGCAACTTCACAGTTTCAATATGCCCATTATAACAAGCCACGTGTAGTGGAGTGTTATCCGCGTAATCCTTAACATGTGCCACATTGTCCAGAAGATATTGACAAACTGCAATACGCCCATGTAGTGCTGCATAATGTAGAAGAGAGTAACCATGATCAACTATATCATTCACATCTGCTCCGGATGTTAAGATGGACTTCACCTCAGATAAATTTCCATCTCTTATAAACTTTAATAGATCTCCAACACTTGTAGCAACATTTTGTGTAGCATCTGTGTTTGGTACATTCACCCGAAGCTGCAACAGATGAAATCAACAATCATAATATTCCAAACATTGATAATGAATGCAATGAATGGGGCAACACATCAAAATTAAACTTAAAACAATTGGATACATGTAGGGGAGCCTTCAGAGAACAAAAAAAAAGACATTACCAAGCCTGTATATATATTAAACTATTTTATATATGATCAGATAGAAATTTCCAATGCCAGCATCATAACACAAGAAACAAAAGTAACCTTGCCATTACTACACACAGACTTACACTATTTGAAAAGCTGCCCAGTTACGCTGGTGCAAAGTTGTACAATAGGCTGCCAGCTGAGATAAAACAATGTGAGAATTATAAAGAATTTAAAACTGCTCTTCAAACTTATTTAATTAAAAATGTATTTTACTCTTTAGAGCAATTCTTAGCTAAATGAAATGGAAATATAATTAAGTTTTAAGTAAGTATATTATTAGTTGTTGAGCCATTAATAAGTATACTTAGTACACTAATGAAAATGTAAATACAATCAACTTTTAAATATGGATATGTATTATGTATATTGGATTATAAATTATCAGTTTAATAAGCTTAGTATAATTATTACACTGACCAAGAAGCTTAAAGCACTGTAAATATGTAAATATGAAAAGCTTGTTGCACTGTAAATATGTAAATTGACGATTTGCCTGTTTCTGTATCATAAGATGATGATAAAGTATTATATATTATTATAGTTAAAGTCATGAGTAAACAATGTACATATATATCGAGATTTAACTGTATTGGAACACCATAGTGAAGCGAAAAATTATTAATTTTTAGATGAGTCGTATTTATTGCACATCTGCTTCACTTTCGTTTAAAAAATTTTTTTTAAAAATTTTATACTGTTGTTAAATTTTACTATTTTCATTACAAATTTCGGAGAAATGTTTTGTTTTAGGCAGATGTGTAATAAATACAACTCATCTAAAAATTAATAATGTACATATATGTTCAAGTGATACTGAATGTAAATTAACACCAGAGCATTTTTGACATTACTTCTCAATTACTGTGTGAGATATAAGAACTAAAGCTACTGACAGCGAAGCAATACAAATATCACAATAAAATTTAATAATTTGTTACCGACTTCAGCTATCCTTACATTATATTAATATTTATTCTTATTATATTTAATTGTACGAGTTCCATTTAAGTTATGACACCTATTTTTTTTCCAGCACTGGGACCAGATAGGAGCCGTTGGACCTTTTTTAAAATACACCTTGACTCTTAGAGTGATAGATGGTAGCACTGTAAAATGCATAGAACTCTAGTGGCAGCGACAAGAGTTAGGACTGTTTTTTATACTTTAAATTCATCGCCAGTTGAGTGAGACATGTAGTGATGGTACCATGGATGTGTCTAATGTGCGTTCCTGAATGCAACAATTCAACGATGGCAGAACATTTTGTGACAACAAACCAAGAGTCACGGCGTTGCACCAGCCGGTCTGACATGATCCAGCGTGTGGAGAACGTTTTGGAGGATCGCTGATTGAGCATTTTCAAATCTGCATGCAGGATTGTGTGCACAGATCCCACGGAAATACCAATTTTGGAGGCGATGTTAGTTTGTTGTCACATTTGTTCTGCCCTCATTGAACTGTTGCACCCAGGAACACATTAGGCACATCCGTGGTATCATCACTCAACTGGTGATGAATTTCAATAGGTGTCACACCAGAAAATGGAGAAAACGAATGATTACACGCTGTTCTTGTAATGAAAACATCACCAAAATAAGTATCAAAAACAGTCCTTACTCTCGTCACTACCACAAGAGTGCTATACACTGTACAGTGCTGCCATCTGTCATGCATTCACAAAGAAAAAAAGAACTGACTATCTGGTCCCAGTCCTGAAAAAAAAAATAGGTGTTGCAACCTTAACGCACCTTGTAATATGACTGGTTAATTGCTTCAAGGTATGGTATGCTGTATTTGCATTACATGTTTTACACTGATATAATTGGACTTCCCTGCGCATTGTGTAATTATATCATTTTGATAGGATCTGGGCAGGGGGTGTTAACTGGGATACAGACTCGGAATCCACATTAAGCTTCTCGAAACTGTCGTCCGACAGATTGCGTGCTGCACATCAACTTTAAAATCTGTCGGTGTCAACAGATGTCTCCCTTCACCCAACTTTAAAATCTGTCAGTGTAAACAGTTTCTGAGCAAAGTCAAATTAAACGTGAAAACTGGCCATTAATTTGTAAAATTCACAAGATTTGTAAGGCCTGTGATGGCATATGAGCAGCAAGAAGGTAGGGAATGGACTTTTACAAAGACCTATCGGTAAGTAAGATGTTAGCATATAGGTAAATATCGAAAAATAATATCATAACTTAACCTGAATTGTACCTTCATACACTTGCATTTGTAATTAAATTCTTTAGATTATGTACCACATACATGAAAAAGCATTAGTTTCATCACCCTTGTTACTTAATTATTAATGCAAAAACAATGTTTTTCTGTTTTTTTTTAGCTACCTCATCATCTCAGGCTACCAGGAATACGATGGCAGAAATCAAAATGCTGCATGATTAGAAATTTTGTGTTGATTGTTTTGGTGATGTGAAGTGATCTTCAGGAACATTATTAATGTAGAACAAAGCTTTCTTTCTCACCTATACAGCAATTTATTGTGGCTTATCAGATATTTCTTAAAGTTTGAGGTTCATTGCAATATCAGTGGAAGTTTAACAAATGTTAATACAAAATAAAAGCAATAAAAATTGGAAGGAAAAAAACAACCTATGAGACGTTTTGAACCTGGCCTTTGTATCACTATATTCCAGCAAGCTAACCCTCTCGGCCAGCTTTCACGTACTCTGGTGCCCTTTACGAAAGTATTCATTTATCACCTTGTTAGTATTATATGCATGAAAAATCATTTATTTAAGCTCTTTGCAACTTCTTGGTCCTCATTCAGAGCTGAAAGTACTAATGTTGGGTGACTAGAGTACCAAATACAAGGACAGAAGTGCTGTAACGGCTCTTATACACTGCTGGTTGCATAGATCACAATACATAGGGGCAGAAGATTCACCTGGTATAACTTTAAATGTATCTACTGGTAAGAATACTGAGAAATCTGTATTGTTACTTCTCTGCCCAATTCCATTAGTTTCTTTCTGCTCACAGCACACTTTATACGAGAAACAGTGTTAACCGGTTTCTTCAAGTAAGTATACATGCACTTATGATTATTTGTTTAACCTTAACTCCATCTAACATCAAAGTTAAAACAATCCAACATTCATAAACAATCAAAAATCTCAGCAAATTGTAAAGAACGTTAGTATATTTTACTTACGTCACCATTGCTGTTACTGGCAGTGTTACTAGTCATCATTTGGACTTTCATTTCTTCATATCTCTTCTCTGAATCCTTTAACTTTTCCTCCAAATCTTTAATAATTTTTTGGCTTGTCTCAAGTTCTTGCTTCAGCTTGATTATCTCTTGTTCTTTATCGACAACCAGGACTTTCATTTCTTCATATCTCTTCTCTGAATCCTTTAACTTTTCCTCCAAATCATTAATAATTTTTTGGCTTGTCTCAAGTTCTTGCTTCAGCTTGATTATCTCTTGTTCTTTATCGACAACCAGGGTATCTAGGTGTTTTTTCACAGAGTCGATATTTGTCAACATTTGTGCGGAGTTTAAACTCATCTTCTCCTCCAAAGCTATAATCCTTGGAAGCAGTTGTTCGTTAGGTTGGGGTTGCGCAGTCATGTTATTCATCTTCTCCTCCAAAGCGATAATCCTTGGAAGCAGTTGTTCGTTAGGTTGGGGTTGAGCAGTCATGTTATTCATCTTCTCCTCCAAAGCTATAATCCTTGGAAGCAGTTGTTCATTAGGTTGGGGGTGAGCAGTCATTTTATTCATCTTCTCCAACAAAGCTATAATCCTTGGAAGCAGTTGTTCATTAGGTTGGGGTTGAGCAGTCATGTTATTCATCTTCTCCTCCAAAGCTATAATCCTTGGAAGCAGTTGTTCATTAGGTTGGGGTTGCGCAGTCATGTTATTCATCTTCTCCTCCAAAGCTATAATCCTTGGAAGCAGTTGTTCGTTAGGTTGGGGTTGAGCAGTCATGTTATTCATCTTCTCCAAAGCTATAATCCTTGGAAGCAGTTGTTCGTTAGGTTGGGGTTGAGCAGTTATGTTAAATCTGAAACAAAATACACATGAAGTTATAAAAACTCGCTATGACCTATTTAAAATGTTCAATAGTGTATTGTTACAGAAGATGACAATTATAAGTTATTTAATGTGAGTTTTAACTAATTGCTGAGTTGAAAGATGGCTTAGTATATTTAAAAGGAAGATTTTAGGCAAATTTTGGGTCAAGCGGAGAAAAACGGTGTCTGGAGAAGAAGATATAATCATGAATTGTATAATTGATATAGCAAACCAAACATTGCTAATTGTATAAAAATCAGAAGGTTGGAGTGGGTAGGACATGTGTGTGCCTATGAGAGAATGATAAAAAGGATATTTAATGCAGTGCCAGAAGGAACCAAGAAAGTTGGAAGACCAAAGTTAAGGTGGGAAGACAGGCTGAGAGAGGATGTAAGAACAATTGGAATCAAAAACTGGAGAAGCACTGCACTTAACAGGAAACAATGGGGAAATTTCAGAAGGCTAAGGCTCACAAAGGACTGTCATGGCAATCATGAAGTTAATTGCTCTAAAATAAGTTTGACTGATTCAATCTGTGTATAGTATCAGCAATAAACAATGATGAACATAACCATTATGATGAATATACTGAATATTGTCGAATTATTGCGATAGCACAGCCAGCGCGCACAAAGTGATAGATACCACATCGCAGAGATGAAAGCTAGCCAAAACTGATAAAAGATAGATAACTGGAAAGTTTGTCTTGCCAGTGACGTCTTGATTGTTAGAGAACATTCCAGAAACTTCTGGAACCATGAATGGATGTATAAAATGGAGCCGCAGTTAGTTGAGTGGACAGTCGTAAATGGAGTCAGGCACTATGATTTAAAAGCGAGCTCTTCTGTTCATTCACGTTTATTCACCCACAAAGTAACAATATTTAAATTGCCACAACAATGAAATTTCAGCACCAGCATTTGGTAGGCACAAAACCACTAGGTGCCAAGCTCTTTTGCATCTATTTTTTAATGCTTATAAAATGGCAAGTACAGAAGTGAACATGTTAAAGCAGTGGAAATATTAAACAAAATTATATAAATATTTAAGAATAAAAAACCCACAATTCATGTTAAAACAATAACACACCTTCACCAACAAGCAGCTAAGACAGTTCTGGAATAGTTGTAGATTGATAACACATGGGAAACTGCAAAAGTTGAAGTGTTTAAGAAAACCAGTGAATTAGACCTATTGGAGAAGTTTGGAAATAGAGACAAAGTCATTACCTAAACCAGTAACTAAATCGTTAGATAAAGCTCCTTTGATAGTGAGAAAAACTGACACTGGGTGACGAAATGCATTTGTAACTGGAAAGGGCACGTTGTGGCTGAGTAATTATAGACCTTTCGACTCTCACCCAGGCGGAGTGGTTTCGATCCCGAACAACTGCAAAGTGAGATTTGTTGAGGACTACAACCTGCTGCGAGGGGTCTTCTCCGGGATCTCTGGTTTCCCCTGCAATTTCATTCTATGAGTGGTCCATCCCCATCTAATGTATCGTCAGCATCACAACACTATCTTCTGAGGTCGATGGCAATAACAGCGTTCAGTTTACAACGCTCTCAGCTGTTCTCTGCTTACCTCTCATGACTCACTCACTCTTGTTACATGTCTTACAACTCTTGTTTCACAACTTGCCACTCGCGCTGGTGTGTCACAATCTCTTAAATACCTCGCTGAGAATTTCTAGACTATTTGAAAATACACCAGAACCCCAACAATCTCTATCAGTCCAGAAATTTCCATTTATCCCAGTTTATTTGCCTCGACAGACCCTTGTCTGCATGTTAACTTTGTCTGCGGCTTCTTGGTTTTCACACTGCCCACCTATCAGTTCCTTTTGTTTAAACAAGTCGCGCGGTCGTAGATACGGGTTTGCGATAATAGTAATGCCTGCTAAGAGCTGCAGCATCAATTTGCAAATGGCAGTTCCAGGAAGTGCTACCAAGAACGTGAAGCAATTGCTCATTAGCAAGGAAAGTGACATGTAGAATATGGGTTCCCTACAGAGCTTTCTTTAAAAACAGATACTGATATATTCAGCATCCTCAACAAGAAAGGCTGTTTCACTCCACCAAGAAGATGGAGTACAACCAACTCCTTAAAATACCCCCCAAAAAATAGGACATGCCTTTTTCCAACCAAAATTTAAACCCAGTATCAGCCCTCCAGGTGTGCAAGATATTGAGAAAACACTAATGGCAGTTTTGAATGAAACATGTTCATCCAGAGCTACAACGGCTTACAAAATTGTCAACCACAAGAAACAGAGTAATGCCCGATGGAACTGTTGCTTCTATATGAATAATAGCCATAACAAACAAAATAACACTAAACACGCAGTCCTGAGACACTGTTCTCCTTTCAAAAGACCAGAAACAAAGGTTTCACCTACACTCAAAAAGTACAGGCAGGCATAAGCTCCTGTGAGAATAGAGATGATGGCCTTGAAAGTTTTAAAAGAAGAGCTGGCTTATCACAGAAGTTTTCCAAGTCTTTGTTGTCTGTACAAAAAGTTAACAGGCGCAAGTTGCTAATGAAACCAAATGGGCAATAGTAGGCTGCTACAGCTGAAAATAGCATTGTACAGGAGTGAGAAGGGCACAGATTTCAAGCCATCACATTCCTTGGCATTCTCCTTGCAATTACTTGACAAATACAACTCTATTTCAAGCCTCTTTGGCATTCTCCTTTCAATTACTTGACAAATAACACCCTTTAGAAAAACGGTTAATAGTTTATGGCACCCGTGGAATTTTTTAGAACCTAATAATAAGAAATATAACAGATATTGGAAAACTCCATGCTGCCAATATAGTTAAAAGTGGAACAGCTGACTAGCAGCAGGTAAGTCACTGATTATTTGTGCATGTATATCATTTGGGACAGTGGCAATATCAGAAATGATCTGCAGGGTAACAGTTAATGGTGTCTAAAAGAAACAGCTGAGTTGGGAGACGTAAGTGTTTTAAGTATGTGTATGGCTGAGTGCTTCATATCAACCCTTTCACCGGTATGGACGTCATATGACGTTCAAGTTAAAATACCCCAATACGTTATGGATGTGTATAGAGTGAGTGAGTGTGGTGCTTTATGGCCCGTCGACTGCAAGGTCATTTGGGCCCGAAGTCAAGGCTAAAACCTAAAAGCTACACAAATTTAGTTAAAAAGGTAAACTAAGATAAAAACAAGTCAACGATTAAAAGTATATAAAAGATCATCCCAATACTAATAGTTAAAAGCCCTAAAATTAATAAATATAAAATCCCAGTCAGATTTGTGTATTAAAATTAATTTCGGCTACAAACCGCAGTGCCTTATCCACGGCCACTGGGTCGTCCCCTAAAACATCGAGCAAGTTAGTCCTTAGGCCCAAAGACTGGCGAACGAGGGTGTACTGTGGGCAATCCAGCAACACATGCCGCACACTGAGGCGTACTGCACACGGAGCACACACAGGGGCCGGCTCCCCTCTTAAAAGATGTCCATGAGTTGCACGTGTGTGCCCAATTCTCAGCCGGGTGAGTATCACCTCGGCCCGCCGGTTATCCCTGCAGGAAGTTGGCCAGGGTTGTACGCTCTCCTTTATCGCCCGGAGTTGTGTGCCTTCTAAAGCTGTCCAGGATTGCTGCCAAGCAGATAGGAATTGGCGACGGAAAAAACGTTGCACATCCTGGTATGGCACCCTAGTTGTTAAACTCCGGGGTAAACGGCAAGCTGACTTAGCAGCCGCGTCCGCCTCCTCGTTCCCGGTAATCCCCACATGACCTGGGGTCCAAGTAAAAACAAAATTGTATCCGCGTAACAGCATTTGCGATATCTGGGCCTGTATTTTTATAACAAGGGTGTGAACGGCAGTGTGCTGTTGCAAGGCCTGAAGAGCACTTAGAGTCAGTGCAGACGATAAAAGAGCCAGGAGCTAACTTGCAAATAAAAAGGAGCAAATAAAAGATGGCATACAGCTCTGCTGAGAAGACCGAAGTGGAGTCCAGAAGTCGAAATTTATGAGCCTCACCGTTAATGAAGAATGCGCAACCCGTAGCGTTACCCAACTGGGAACCGTCTGTAAAGACCGGAACATAGGGTAACGGCCCAGTAATTCGGAAAAGAGTTGTTGGAACACCGAATGTGGAGTAGCGAGTCTAGAGCTGTTAGTAGTAAAGTGTTGGATCCGACAATTTGACCTTGAAGTTCCGACAATTTGACCTTGAATGACCTTTGAGGTCATGCAATATGACCTAGAAAAATTTGACCTTGAAGTTCCGACAATTTGACCTTGAAGGTCATGCAATTTGACCTTGAAGGTCATGGTGCACCATCTGGACGCACTCCCCCCCCCCCGTGCACTCTCTTGAATTTCTGCATCCCCCACGCGCAACCTGGACCTTTTGCATCCTTCGACGCACTCCCTCTTGACTCTCTACCCACCCCCGGGGCACCCCGGTGCACCCTCTTGAATTTCTGCATCCCCCAGGCACTTTTGCGCACCACCTTGCGCATTCTTTGACGTACTCCCGCGCACGCTACCACCCACCCCCAGGCGCAACCACGTGTACCCCTTTGACGCATTCCTCGACGCACCCCCTTGACCACCAGCATTCCCCGACGCACCGCACTTCCCTCCCCCGAGCACCCTTCGGACAGGCTATATACTCCGTTGACGAACTGATCTACGCGTGCGCGCACGCGTTCGCGTACATGGTGCGGCGCCCCGGGAGATTGACATTGGGTCTGCATGCCATTTGACCTTGAAGGTGCACCCTCTGGACTGGCTTAATCGCTGGACGCACCCCCTTGCATGCCCCTAACCACCCCGACGCACTTGACCCTCTGCATTTGCCACCCGGCGCACCCCTTGGTAGGCAATGGGGGAAAAGGTGTTTTCTTTTTTCTTTTTATTAAGAATACACTGGAATAAAGGTTACGTGACTTTAGGAGAGGGAATGGAGACTGACAAGTGTCTAGTTGGGAAGCCAAGGATCAAAAGGAAGAAATTCAGGTGAGCTTATTATTGAAACGGAGGCAGGAAGCGACGTGTAAGGCTTTAATTGGTTAAAATAAGAATGTTTTTGATTGGCCCATGCAGAGCCGGATTTCGACCAATGGGGAAAAGGGGTTATCTTTTTTTATTTTTATTAAGAACTGGAACGTCCGGTATTGTAGAAGAAAGCAAATTGCTTGTGTGTGCGTTCTATTCTTTTAAAGAAAGAGTCAGACTTCCGGGTTACAGAAAAAATGCAACATTGCACAAATGTCCTGCTGCAGGTACGTGGATATCTGAGCGTGCAGTATACTGTTTTCGCACTTTGTACTGTTTGAACGGCTATAGCCCGACTTTTGTATTCATTTTCCCTTTAAGAGAACTATTGGAAGCACGCGTGCAAGAAACAGTTGATTAAAAATAGAACTTCATCAGAATGAACAGTTTTGAAAACAATATGTGTTGCGCGCTGACTTCCTCCCCACCTCCTTTTATACCGGAAGTTACGCAACCAAAACACCCACGTCTTTTTTACTGTTACCGTGAGAACTGCTTTTTAGGCAGTTTTTTCAGTAATATCTGAGAAAACACGATGCTTCGCATTTCACCGGAAGTGACGTGTAAGGTTTCGATTGGTTAAAATATGAATGTCTTTGATTGGTCGAGAGGGGTAAAGGCAGAGTTGTGAGAAAACAAATTGCTTGTGTGTGCATTACATTATTTTAGAAAGAGCATACAGCGGAAATATATAATAACATTTAGCTGCATTAACATGAATTAGACCAATAATAAGTTTAAAGTACGTGGTGCGTAAGTGATGAGAGTGCGAAAAGTAGACATTTCCCTATATTGTATTTGAATATATTCCAGCAATGTTTGTTGTCTTGGCTTGTGTGTGTGTGTTTGTGTGTGTGTGTGTGTGTGTGTGTGTGTGTGTGTGTGTGTGTGCCATTTAAAGCAGTAACACTTACGGGTTACAGAAAAAATGCAAGCCTGCAAAAGTGTGTTTTGCAGCAGGAGCGTGGATATCTGAGCGTGCAGTTTGTACTTTGGTCTGTTTTGAACAGCTATAGCCGGATTCACTTTAAGAGAACGATTGGAAATTTCAGACAAATAACAAGGAATATCTCGGAAGGGTTAACTGTAGGAAAAAGTTATATAAATTACTGTCACATGAATTTTTCAACTCAGTGTTCTAATGAATGAATTTTGCATCTTCTAATTCAAACATTTACATGAATTTCTCATCTAAGACATTCAATTTACACTTTTGCATGAATGACGCTGCTTTTTTTGTCCTAATTACCACTATCAGAAGAATTTCCCACCTCACATTTCGGACACTCCGCGGCACGTGGAGGTGATTTTGCTTACTCAACTTTCTGTGAGCTGATGTCGTAGCAGATCTAACAATAGCAGAACTTGCTTATTCTGTAAAACAAATCATTGCAAAACAATATAAAAGAAAACTTTATTCCCCTGCCGATTGGATAATTTGAACCTGCTATGAGGCACGTGTGGGGTGTTTCGGCTTACACAACTTCCTGCGCGGTGATGACGCCGCGGAATTACCGATAGATGATGCTGCTGATTTTGCAAAACCTAAGCCGCTGCAAACTATATGTAGAAAGTTTATTCCTCTGCTGATTGGATCATGCGACTATGCGGTCCTTATGCTATTTAGACACGCATGGGTGTTTTTGCTTACACAACTTCCTGCACGGGAGATGATATTGCAGAATTAACGATAGAAGATATTGCTTATTCTCGAAAACATAAACCATTGCAAAGCTATATATCAAGAAAATTTATACCTCTGCTGATTGGATAGTTTGCCTTTGCATTTTCCGACGGTCCCAAACACGGGCGGGGTTTCGGTTACGTAACTTCGAGTATAAAAGGGGGTAGCGGAAGACAGCGCGCATGGTATTTCAAGTTAGGACAGATGGAGCAGGAAGACTTATCCAAATATTTCGTGAATGAGTACGATGTACCTATTCCCGATGATCTGCTACCCAAACCCGAGGAGCAAGAAGAGAACGCATCTGGAAATTTCGAAGGTGACGTGAAATCCAAACCCGAGGAGGAGGAAGACATCCAAATATTTCGTGAATGAGTACGATATTCCTATTCCAGATGATGTGCTACCCAAATCCGAGGAGGAGAAGAATGCATCTAGAAAGTTCGGGGGTGATGTGGAATTCAAACCCGAGGAGGAGGAGGAGGGGAGAGAGGAGAGTGAGGTAGGAGATGATGAGGTAAGAGAGGAACCGCAATTTGATATTATAGAACATAGGCAAAGAACGATGAAAAAATGTATTCTGGATACTCGGAAACCGATATAGTGGTGCGCTCGATACCTGACGGTGTAGATCCAAGGGACTGGGTTCATGGAATGTTTCGGCAATTTTTACAATTTGTTAACGATAACCTGCTACAAAAATCTCCAGGGTGGTTGGGAATATCCATAACGGATGGGCAACATCCCGATAGACCATTTAACATGAGCGTTCGAAAATTTGACCAGGTAGACCCGGATGTCATTTTGCGCTCTATTGAGCGAGTTATGCAAAGTAACAAGGACTTTTTAATGAAGGGGCCTCTTAAAATAAACTGTGTGTGGACGAAGGAAGTCCGGGGTTCGTGCTTTAAAATGTGTGATGAATGCAAAACGAATAAAGGAATAATAGAAATACGAAACGCAGACAGAATGTGTTTGGCTAGAGCAATAGCCGTTTGCAAAGCTAAGATAGACCACGATGAAGCTTACCACAGTATTAAGAGGAGCGAGTATATGCAACTGGATAGAGCAAAAGCTTTATGCCGGTCTATAGGGAAGGGAGATGAAATATGTTCCTTGGAAGATGTGAAAGCTTTCGAAGGCATCTTACCCGGGTATTGCATTACAGTGTTCGGAGATCATACCGGAAAAAATGTTTTGTACAAACCAAATACGCTTACCGATAAATGTATTGATATTATGTACCACGAAGGTCATTTTAATGCCATTGTTCAATTGCACAAAGCTTTCAAATGTCGTTGGTACTGCAGATACTGCAGTGTTCCATGTAAGGTGGAACAGGAAAGGCACAAGTGCGATAAACAATGTACTAAATGTCACCTTGACTACCATCCCAATATTGAAACCTACGTGCCCTGCGATGTTTGTAACCGGCAGTTTAATGGGCGGCAGTGCTTCGAAAACCATTTGAAGAAAGGAGCCGTTTATTTTAATCAGTTCTCCGTATGTGATGTTGAAAAAGTATGTTTAAAGTGCGATAAACTGTACAGTACAAGAAACAGAAAAACGCAGCACCAGTGCGGAGAGATATATTGTACGAACTGTAAGAAACACGTAGAGGGGAATCATCTATGCTACATTCAACCGTATAAGGCCTCTTTATCTAAGAAACCATTTATATTCATGTTTATCGACTTTGAATGTATACAGGATGCCGAGTATGCAGAAAATCCTGAAGTGCGGGTGCATGAGCCCAATTTGTGTGTCTTGTATCAGGCATGTTCAAAGTGTATTAACGAAAATGAAAACACTGTCTATTGTACCCAATGTGGCGTGAGGGAGTGGGTGTACGATAAGGACACGGTGAAGCAAATTTTAGAGCATGCTACGCAAGCTAGGTTTAAATCATGGGATGTAGTCGTTTTGGCCCACAATTTACGATCCTACGATGGCCAGTTTATTTTGAAACATATGGTGAGCACTTTGAAATGGGAACCCGAACTGATCATGAATGGAAACAGAATATATCGAATAAGATACTTAAACGTAACGTTTCTCGATACTCTAAATTTTATACCTATGGCGCTTTCGCGGTTCTCCAAAACATTTCAGCTTCAGGAGTGCAAGGGTTACTTTCCATATCTGTTCAACTCTAGGGAAAATCAAAGATATGTAGGACCAATTCCAGATCAAAAATTTTATTCGCCCGAAAACATGTTCGAAGCCGAACGTAAAGCTTTCGAGGAGTGGCACTCAAACATGGTAACCGATGGATACGTGTTTCGCATGCAAGAAGAAATGGTAAAGTATTGCAAGTCGGATGTTCGTCTGTTATTTTTGGGGGCAACAAAATTTCGAAAAGAATTCATGGCCGAAAATGGTATCGATCCTTTCAGAGAATGTGTGACCATAGCCAATGCTTGCATGAATGTGTACAGGAAAAGGTTTATGCCCATTAACAAAATTCCAATGATTCCGCAAGGAGGGTATCGCTTAGGCGATACTCAATCTCGAATGGCTTGTATATGGTTGGCGTGGTTGGAGCACAAAAACTGCATTATTATTCAATATGCCTACAGGGGCAGAGAAATAAAAATTTTGGGACACAAGGTAGATGGCTACAGAGCCGATGGATCTGTGTATTTCTTTCATGGTTGCTTCTTTCATGGGTGTGCAAAGTGCTTTCCTAATCGCCATTCTAAAATATATGCTACGGGCGATGAAACCCATGCCTCTAGGTTTGAGAGCACCGAAAGGGTGACCAAAAAACTAAGAAATGCGGGGTATACGGTGACGGAGATGTGGGAGTGCGAATTTAGAGCAATGATTCGGGAGGACGAAGATTTGGCAGCTCACGTGAACCGTTTTGGCAAAGTTTTCCCCGAACCTCTCCATCCCAGGGATGCGTTCTTTGGAGGGCGCACCAACTGCACCAAAGTGTATCGGGAAGTGAGAGAGAATGAAAAAATGTTTTATTACGACGTATGTAGCTTGTACCCTTATGTGAATAAGACGAAACCCTATCCGGTGGGACATCCGAAAATTTACGTGGATAATTTTCCAAATATGGTTGACATTGAAGGAGGTTTGATAAAGTGTTCGGTACTACCTCCTCAAAACTTATATCACCCTGTGCTACCCTCAAGAATTGGTGGAAAGCTCATGTTTCCCCTATGCCGCACGTGTGCAGAGAAAGAATGTCAAACCGAGTGTGAACACTCGGACGAAGATAGGCGTTTATCCGGCACGTGGGTGATTGACGAAATAAAGGTTGCCTTGACCAAGGGGTACCAAATATTGTCCATAGACGAAATTTGGGTGTATGAGATGATTAGATATAATCCTAATTCTGGGCATCAAGGTCTCTTTGAGAAGTATGTCGTACAGTTCCTCAAGCTCAAAATCGAAGCCTCCGGCTGGCCCGCTAACTGCACCACGGAAACACAAAAACATACATACATTGAAAACTTTTTAAAGAGAGAAGGTGTCCAACTGGACAGGAACAGAATTGAACACAATCCTGGAAAACGAGAGCTAGCCAAATTGATGCTAAATTCCTTTTGGGGTAAATATGGACAGAGAGACAACCTCCCGACTTGCGAGTTGATCAAGAAATCCTCCCGCTTGCTGGAACTCTTAAACGATGCGACGGTGGAGGTGCAATCCTATATGCCTGCAACGGACGATATGATGTACGTGACGTGGAAGTATAACGACATCGTCGGAAAGATCAATCCCACGTCCAATGTCGTCATTGCAGCCTACACTACAGCGCATGCCCGTTTGGTCTTGTATTCTTATTTGGACCGTTTGGGTGAGCGCGTGTGTTACTTTGACACCGATTCAGTTATCGCCACTTACACACCGGGAGATTGGATCCCTCCAACTGGGGCATATTTGGGCGACATGACTGATGAACTTGAAAAGTTTGAACCAGGGGCATACATAACGAAATTTTGTTCTTGCGGACCCAAAAGTTACTGTTTTGAAGTGTGGTGTCCAAACGAACGAAAAAAGCATGTGGTTTGCAAAATTAAAGGAATAACCTTAAATTCGGGAAATTTGAGAACTGTCAATGCCGACGTTATGGAAGATATAATTCTAAACGAACCCTCAAAATCTGTCACATTGCACGGAAAGCGAATTGCTCGAAGAAAATTATGGACAGTAACTACCGAACCCTATACGAAAACGTTTCGCATGGTAGTGAACAAGCGCGTACTTCAGGACAATTATGACTCATACCCATATGGGTACAAAAGGTTTCGAACCGAAGAAGGATAAACATGGTTGCTAAAACAGCATGGAAGAACCTTGGGAAAAGCTTGTGCAGGCCTACCTTACGACCACGGTGATGGGTGAGGTGCACACCCAAGGTCAATCTCACGGGGCGACACGCCGTGTACGCGAACGCGTGCGCGCGCGCGCAGGTGTACGCGTGCGGGTTAACAAGTCTGCTACGTCGCCCCGCTTCCCACAAGCTAGACAAGTGCGGCAAAGGTGCATACGTCTTACGGTTCGACTGGGTGTGTCAACAAGCGAGTACTTCAGGACAATTATGACCCTTACCCGTATGGGTATAAAAGGGTTCCAGCCGAAGAAGGGCAGTCATTGTTGCTAGAAGAGAGGAGGTGGACATCCTTTGTCCTAAAAATGAAATTCGACTTTAACAAAATATCTCAAGTATTAGAGGAAGACGATGTTTCCATGTAATACAAACGAGCTGTAAAATTTGGAAAGCATGTCGTCCGTTGGAAGAAGAAGATGGTGCTGCCATGTTTAAGCCCAAAGTGATTAAAACTTCTAGAGAATTGGAAAGAGAACAAAAGTGCTCGGATGAGCTTCAAAAACATGAAACGCCAATTAGAACCCAGGTTCACTTGTCCAGAACCGTCGAGAGGAAGGAAATGCACAAAAAAACCAATCGTAACGGGGTATGTTTTGATTCCTGAACCATACATGAAACCCATCAATTGGCACGCCCTTCTTCGTGCCCTGCCACTCGATGATCCACAAATGTTCAAATGGGTCACTTCGGAGAAAACCAGCCCATATAGAAGAAGGAAGGCAAAATCGAAAGAGAGGCATGCTTCGGGCGAAAGAATGAAACCGATGAATTGGCATGCTCTTCTACCGCACAAACGGGGTTCTAGAACTGAAATGTTAGACCATCCGAATTCTCTTGCTGCGGAACCCGAGTATCCAAAAACGAATAAGACATCGGCTCTCAAAATTCCTAAAGCTAAAAACATAATCTTCCCCAGTATGATTCCTCAGCAGGAAGATGTTTTAAACGGAAGCGAGCAAATTATTCTAGACTCGGACACGAAATTTAAGTGCGCCAACCCGGAACATGTTGTGGAGGATCCTTCCCAAAGAGAAGTTATTTTAGACTCGGGCAAAAATGTTGAGCACATGAGGTCAGAGGACATCCACTGTATACCAAAATTTACCTTTCCGAGTACCATGCAGGTTGCTGGACCATCCCGATCGGGCAAGTCCACCTCTGTGAAACGCCTAATTGCCAATTCCGAGCAAATGTATGACAAACCCATAGGAAGAGTCGTTTGGTACCACCCTCCCGAATATCCTCCAGACCTAGGAAACACTTTCGATCATTGCACGTTTAATGTATACACTCATGCAGGAATTCCACCCCTAGATTCCATAAAGCCGGGATACCTCGTGGTGGTGGATGACTTAATGCTAGAGACCGACTCTACCGAAGTGTCCAATTTTTTCACTAAAGATTCTCATCATCGTAACTTTGGCATCATTTACATTCTACAGAATATATTCCCTAAAGGAAAACACTTTCGCACCATTTCCCTTAATGCCAATTACATCGTAGTGTTTAAGAACAACAGGGATAAGATGCAAATTGAAAGATTGTTTCAGCAAATGGAACCTCGAAATTCAAAGTTTTTATTGGAGGCTTTCCAAAAAGCAACGGAAAAGCCTCACGGATATCTGATTCTAGACTGTTCTCAATACACTCCGGATAAATATCGATATCGAACGGGCATTCTTCCCGAGGAAACGCCTTCTTTCTTCGTTTCGGTATAAATACCCTTGATAGGAAATTTTTTTGGTTCATTATGAAGGCTAAGATACGCAAGCTCACTTCTCCTCTCATTGCGAACGAGTGTGAAAATCTGGTGGCTCTGACCAAGGCGAAACTTAAACTTAGAAAAAAGCTTCTAAAGCACGCTAAATCTGAAACAATTAAGGCTATTTCGGAATGTATTCACAACGTTTGTAACGGAAATGTACGCATATCTCCCTCTAGTAAGAGCCGTTTAAAAAGGCACAAAACGTGCTGGAGACGATTAGTTGATAAGAAGATCCCGCTGCAAAGGAAGCGAAATATTCTCGTGCAAAAAGGTGGATTTTTACCGGCTTTTCTTCTACCAGTGCTGGGTTCGATAGCAAGTGCTTTAGTTTCTAAGTTTGCGTAAAACATGAAGCATGCTAAGCAGATTGTGATGGTTCGATCCGAACCGAAGAGCGCTAAACGCCTTCATGTAATTGATAAGGCCATTTCTGATATTTCTAACGATATTTCCCACATCATGGATGCCAAAATGGCGCCTGAAAACAAATGGAATATTCTGAAATATAAGCTGGCTCATTACTACGATATGGTTTCTAAATTGAGACGTCCCGAGAACGATGGCGAAAAAGAAGCGCTTCCTTTGAAGACCGAACAGCCACAACAGTTAACACAAATCGAATTGGGGACCTCCAAAGAGAAAAAAATTAAAAAGGCTCGCACCATGACCCACATTTCCAGTCGTTACGGATTACGACCTCGAGCAGGCCTGGAATGGGAGACGCTGCCCTAGAACGGATTTACAACCAAATTGATCACTATGCGGGCTTGGGCACGGCCGACAAACTGCGCAAAGCTACCGGTCTTTCCAAATCTAGAATCGAAAGGTTTCTTCGAACCAAAGAGAGTTACTCGCTTCATAAACCGGTCAGAAAACGTTATCCCACTAAACATTATAACATCACAAATATAGATGACCTTTGGGAGGCCGATCTGAACGTCTTGGATTCCATCAAGGCGCACAACGCTCCATATAGGTACATTTTAACGGTTATCGACGTTTTCTCTAAATATGCTTGGGCCCGTCCCTTGGTAACTAAAACGGGAGAGGAACTGGTAAAAGCTTTCAGTCACATTTTTACCCAGAACCGAAGAATTCCCAAAGTATTGCGAACGGATAAGGGAACAGAATTTAAGAACCGCACCTTTCAGCAATTTCTCAGAAAGCACAATGTTTCACATTTCACCACCAACAATAAGGTTAAAGCTGCCGTAGTGGAAAGATTCAACAGAACCCTAAAGACCAAGATGTGGAGATATTTCACTCACAAAAACACGTATAAGTATGTGGACGTTTTGCAAAAACTGGTCCGGTCATACAACAGTTCGTACCATCGCTCCATTAAAATGGCTCCACAAGACGTTTCGGAAGATAACATTCTTCAGGTATATCATAACCTTTATAAACCTTTGCCCATGACCACTCAAAGATTTAATGTGGGGGATTACGTTCGCATTTCCAAAGATAAAATGACCTTCGACAAGGGATACGAACAAAATTGGACCGATGAAATGTTTCAAGTTTCCAGAGTCATTCAAAGTTCTCCCATCGTTTACAAAATTTGCGATTTGGCTGGAGAACCTATCGAGGGATACTTTTACGCCCAAGAACTTCAATGCGTAAGCCGTCCCCTATCTTACAAGGTCGATAAAGTTCTTCGATCCAGGGGTCGAGGTGCCAGAAAGGAAGTTTTTGTCAAATGGAAAGGTTATCCTGAGAAATTCAACTCGTGGGTAAAAGCTACCGATATATCGCTAATATGATTCGCAAGAGCTCCTTCTCCATCACGCTTACCAGCAATGCGTCCATGGATCGCTTTTCCGACAACACCATCTCGCGCTTCTCCAATTACTTGCCCGAAAGATTGGTGCTGGAGGGTGAGTGGGAGGTGGCCCTTACTAAACTGAGATATCCCCTTCGGTTTTATAATTTAAGTTCCAACCACACACTGAGTGGCACTTACAAGACCTACTATGGAGACGGGTTGCACCCCGCGTATGCCCCTTTTACCGTGAAGCTTCAAAACGTCATAGAAAAGGATAGCGTGCAGCTTTTGTCTGCCATCAACAAGAGCATTCGAAACGAAATCAATGTCCATCAATTCTTTTTTGCCAAAGACGACAGGGTAAACGTGTACCGAGCCGCCATCGAAAAGGAGGATGTAGCCGTCGAAAAAGAAAAAACCGGTAAGGAAACCACATTGCCTCAAATATCCGTCTCAAACGTCCTTCCCGAGGAAATCATTACCCCTCATAGATTAATACCGGTTTCCTCCTCTCTTTCTATTGGGCAGGATGCAGAATCTACTCCTGCAGACATTCAGCTCAGCGACCAACCGCCCAAAAAGAAGAAGAAGAAAGCGAATGACGAAGAAGCAGAACCCAGGCGCGTGGTAACTTCCATGGTTCCATCGCCGATGGTTTGCAGAATGCTAGGATATTTACCACATACAGATGTGGTGCGCTCTCCCAAGGCCACCCACTTGATAGATCCCTACATGGGTTTTCCTTACGAAGTCTTCATCTATTGCAATATCGTTGTCCCTCAGCTCGTTGGAAGCTCCTTTGTCCAAGTGCTAGAGAGTACCGTCATCGTAGTCGAACCAGAGGTCTCTAAACGTCTGTCGATGGAGCAGTCCTTCTTTCCCCAAAACTGGATTCCTTTACTTCGTCAGGATTTCAACGTCATTTCCATCGATTTAAGAGACGGTTTTGGGAATCTTATTCCATTCGCCGACGGATTTTCTTCTGCATTAGTTCTATCTTTCAGACCCAAAGAATGAACTCCAACGATTCCGTTTTTCTTCGCTACTATCTCAATCAGGCCGGCCACGGAGATCGCAAATTCAACCTTTACAGAGGCTCTCATTTTCAAAAGGGCAGCGGTCTATTCAGTGCTCTTGGAGGATTGTTTAGAACACTTTTCCCCCTCATCAAGAGCGGTGCCAAAGTGGTCGGAAAAGAAGCTCTAAAAATGGGTTCCAACATTCTTGCCGACATTGCCACATCCTCTGCAACTCCTAAACAAGCCTTCCAAACCCATCTAAGAGAAGCAGGATCCAATTTAAAGCGCAAAGCCAAAACTAAAATCGATTCTATGATAGGGTCGGGTCGAAAGCGAAAAACGAATAAGATAAAACGAAAACCCAAGAAGATAAAAAGAAAATCCAAAGGCAAGAAGAAACAGTCTCGAACCAGACGCGTTCAACGTAAGGACATCTTTTCATCATGAATGGCACGGTTTTCATGAACTCTGAATTAGACTTCTTTAAAGAACTCCCCGTTCAAACCAACATCGAGGAATCACAAATTCTTCAAATTAATCCGCAAAATGCCATCTCTAAGGATTCTCCCATAACTTTTCACTACTCTTCCAATGCCGAAGATTATCTTGACCTATCCTACGTCGTTCTAGAGGTTTTTCTTCAAATTTTGCATGACGACCATTCTGTTCTTGCTGCCGACGAAAAAGTCACACTAGTTAACAATCCTCTCAACGCTCTCTTTAGCCAGGTTAACCTCTCTCTCAATAACGTCAATATTTCCTTGTCTCAGCAAGGTTACCCTTACAGAACCTATCTTGAAACTCTTCTCAACTACTCCTCTGACGTCATGAATAACCGCTTGCAAATGTCCCTATGGTTCAAAGACACCGCTGGAAAGTTTGACGATTTTGACAACAATTTTGGTCTTAAACAACGTCTTGAATACACCAAACAAAGCAATACATTTCAACTCATGGGATGCCTATCCCACGGTTTCTTTAATCAGGATTTGCTTCTCCTCAATAATGTTGATCTCACTATCACTCTCACTCCATCACCTTCTCAATTTCATCTCATAGCCGCAAATTCCTCGTTTAAGGGATACACAAAAATTATTGGTTCTCATCTTTATCTTAAGAGAGCTCGCCCCACTGCATCCATAAAGACGGCACATCAGGGGGCGCTCGCTAAAGCAAACGTCATCATGCCCTTCAAGGACGTGGACTATCAGGCTCTCAGCTTATCTTCGGGAATTACCTCGGTATCGTTTCCCAACGTTCTCGTTGGAAAGGTACCCAGGCGCATCACCTTGGCCATGACGACAGATAAGGCTCACTCTGGGGATATCACCAAGAATCCTTTCAACTTTCAACACTTCAACCTCTCCTCTCTGCAACTCACTGTCAACAACCGTCCCGTACCCTCCCCCACCGTAGTTCTCAACTTTGATAAAAATTTCTTTCTACAAGGATATCAAACTCTCCTTATTGCTCTCGCTAAAGTTTTCAATAACAAGGGCATCAATATATCTAGATCCGAATATCCTAACGGATACACCATTTTCTCATTTGATCTCACGGCTGACATGTCCGCAGATCGAAATTATATTTCCGGTCTACATCACGGTAATATCGGTATAAATCTCGAATTTCTTCATCCTTTAGCGGAACCCGTCTGCCTTCACGTCATCTCCGAAATTTACAGATCCGTTCAAATCGATTTCAACCGATCCATTCTCGTGACATGAATACCCATCAAATTCACTCCTGCTTGCGCAAATTCAAACCTTTCATAGGCGTTTTTGCTTCCGATCAAATTCCTAACCCATTGCTTCTGCCACCACCTCCCATCGCTTTGGTGATCAACACCGATCCGAGCTTTAAACCAGGACAACATTGGGTCTGCATCTTCGTTTCCAAAAACGGTTATGGGGAATATTTTGACAGTTACGCTTTACCTCCTCTTCTTCCCTCCATCCTTCATTTTCTCAATGGGTATTGCGGTCCTAATTGGGAGTACAATACGCGGCGTTTGCAAGGAAACCGTTCCTCCACCTGCGGCCATTACGTAACAGCATTTCTTGCCTACCGATGCTGCCATGTTTATCCCTTCTTCTTCTTTTCTAAATTCAAAATTTCCGATTATCATTTCAACGATAAACTCATTTCTAAAACACATCGCATACGGTGTTCCTCCTCCTCCTCTGCTCAAATATGTAGATCCCTCTCATCTTAAATACACGTCCGTGCGCTTGTCGCTCAGTCGTCGTCCAGCCTTCAACCATGTAAGTACTCTCCGTTCTTTTGCTCTCTCTCTGTCTCTTAATCATGTTTTCCATTTTCCTATTAAAATTTTTTTCATTGCAGGGCTCCTGTCCACTTCCTCAACGAGTCTCGTTCTAAGTGCATCTCCTTCTCCTCTACAAACGTCACCATCTCTAGGTGCATCAAACCCGCATCTGTAACCTTCTCTCCCGAGCAGTGGATTCGTTTCGTCCAAGAACTTGGTCCAAAAATTGAAACCCATTTCAACTCTAAGCTACCATCTTCGAAGCATATCATCTCTGATTCCCTTTCCCTTCACTTCAAGCGTCTATTTGGAAAACCCGCCAGCGTCTTCAAACCTGCTGGATTTTCCATTAACGAACAGGAATGGACAAGAATCAACGCGCTCAAACAGGAATGGACAAGCTTAAACAACAATCAACAAGACACCCTTTTGCTTTGATTTCTCCTACCCCCTCCTCTGCACTTTACCCTCCCCTCACACAGGAATGGACAAGAATCAACACGCTCAAACAGGAATGGACAAGCTTAAACAACAATCAACAAGACACCCTTTTGCTTTGATTTCTCCTACCCCCTCCTCTGCACTTTCCCCTCCCCTCACTTCGTTTCCTGTCGTCGTAGAGTAAAGATGCTGCGCAGTGTGCTCCGGGATCTCTGCAACAGAGGACAGACTCCTCACATTATCGGCGTTAAGGACCTTCATCAAAACATTCCTTACACCGTCGTCGGCGCCCGAGCTATAAACACTCAGTTTGGTTGGACAACTGTACTCAAGCTTAAGGACGGCAGGGAGGTTTTCCTACCTTCTGCCTACAGCGGCCTTGATGAAGATTCCATGGCCCAACTCAACGCAGCTCCCTTCCTTATTACCTACAAAGGCATACAGCACGTTCCAAACACCAACAAATACAAAAAGCACATCCTCATATTCAGCGAAATCCCTCCCTTGCCATGACTTGCACCACGGATTTCTTCGATATCGGTAAGTCCATCAGTATTTTCATCTTGTCTTTTTTCCCCCACCACCAGTTTTACCCTCATTCGTCTCCTTTCTTTCTTTTAGGGCATAACCTTATGGCCTGCATCAAGTTCTCCATCTTCGAACAAGTAGATGACCTTGGGAACCTCGTCACCGTCCTACCTTTTCATTTAATCTCCACCAACATCGATCGATTTGGAGCCTGCAAGATCGTCACCGTCCAACTCAACATCTCAAATGCCGCCATCATCAACATTCAGTTCGTCACTTCAAAAATATCACCGGAGCTCGACACTGATCCTAAATATCATTTATCCTTCGCCGACCAACCCATCCTTTCCTCAAACTCTACCTCCTTTCTTACTCCTGTGTGCCTACCCTCTTCTCAACCTCACCTCAACTTCTCTCACATTCATTTCAAATGTATCACTGAAGAAGAAAATAACCAAAATCCATGTATCACCACTTTTAAAATTATATTTTTAAAATAAGATGACAAACATCTCCTGCTGTGAACTCCCCCCCCCCCCACCACTTCTTACGTGCTTTTCCGTCCCTCCCCCTACTGCCCTACATATAAATGCTCCCCTCCACGTTCATTTCCCCCACCACTTCTTACGTGCTTTTCCATCCCCCCCTCTACGTCCCTACAAAAACATGCTCCCCTCCACGTTCAACACTCAGTCTGTGGCAAGCATTCGTCGCCGTGGCATGTCGTTAGAACACTGTGCGGTATTACACTGCTCCTTCTGTTTCCACCCGACGTGCAGCTGCCAACTCCGTGGTCGTCTCACCCACCTGTGTCAGCGCTGCTACCAGGGATTCTACGAGGACCTCGCTGATCTCAACCGTCAGATTCAACAATTTCTCCGCACATACGCCCGTAGAAATAGCTCATGCCTTGCGGGTGCTTCTCCGTCTTCTTAAAGTTCATCGACAACGGCAGACAATTTCGAGTGCTCCTACCCACAGAACAACGAGTGCTCCTACAAAACGCAAACGTTATTTTCCAGCGTTACCCTCCAACTGACGTCGACGTCGTTTGGCAGCAACTTCCCATAGACGTACAGCAAGTGTGTGCACCATTCAGAAGGTGCGAGCAGCATTGGAACCTACCTTCTCATACAAACCATATCGACGGACCTCCACCGTTCGTTAAAAACTGCATTTTCTGCAAAAAGTAATTATGGACGCCCTACGCCAGCTTCAGGATCTATCCAACAGCTGCGACATCCTCAGCGTCTCCTCCCTACAACAAAACGTACCGTACCTAGTGGTAGGCGTCAGATCCATCGATACTATTCATGGAACCAAAACTGTTGTTAAACTAGACGACAACTCAGAAGTATTCCTACCATCCAGATTCGGCAAAGCCACCCCTGAACTCATCGAAAACCTAAATTCTACCCCTTTCTGCATCATCTACAAGGGCGAGGAGAAACTTCGAAGTGGATTTAAACGTTTCGTCGTCGACTTTACCAAAGCATAATCACTTGCAAAATGCTTTCTTCTTGTGCTCAAAGTGAGTCAAAAGCAGTGTGTGTGAAAAGTGGTGCCTCATCATCAGTGGACATATTTCCTTTATTCAATAAGCATTCAAAGAACATACAAAAACAATTTTGTAGCAAAAGAAGTATAAAGTGTAATATCTTCAGCGTCCTTTCCTGTAAGTAGTAGTAGATTTCGTATTTATCATTAGAAATAAAAGTGCATCCTGTATATGTATATTCTCAATAAAAAAAGAAAATATAGCAAAAATGAATGAGCTGACCTAAGCAAAGCCAGAATCATCGACCCAATATGCTATTCATAGCTGGTCGACCTCCGGCTCTGCATGGGGCAATCAAAAACATTCTTATTTTAACCAATCAAAGCCTTACACGTCACTTCCTGCCTCCGTTTCAATAATAAGCTCACCTGAATTTCTTCCTTTTGATCCTTAGCTTCCCAACTAGACACTTGTCAGTCTCCATTCCCTCTCCTAAAGTCACGTAACCTTTATTCCAGTGTATTCTTAATAAAAATAAAAAAGAAAACACCTTTTCCCCCATTGCCTACCAAGGGGTGCGCCGGGTGGCAAATGCAGAGGGTCAAGTGCGTCGGGGTGGTTAGGGGCATGCAAGGGGGTGCGTCCAGAGGGTGCACCTTCAAGGTCAAATGGCATGCAGACCCAAGATCAATCTCCCGGGGCGCCGCGCCGTGTACGCGAACGCGTGCGCGCACGCGTAGATCAGTTCGGAGGGTGCTCGGGAAAGAGAAGTGCATCGGGGAATGCTGGTGGTCAAGGGGGTGCGTCCAGGAATGCGTCAAAGGGGTACACGTAGTTGCGCCTGGGGTGGGTGGTAGCGTGCGCGGGAGTACGTCAAAGAATGCGCAAAAGTGCCTGGGGGATGCAGAGGGTGCACCGCGGTGCCCCGGGGGTGCGTAGAGAGTCAAGAGGGAGTGCGTCGAAGGATGCAGAAGGTCCAGGTTGCGCCTGGGGGATGCAGAAATTCAAGAGGGTACGCGGGGGGGGGGGGGGGGGAGTGCGTCGGGGGTGGCTCCAGAGGGTGTACCATGACCTTCAAGGTCAAATTGCATGACCTTCAAGGTCAAATTGTATGACCTTCAAGGTCAAAATTTTCAAGGTCAAATTGCATGACCTCAAAGGTCATTCAAGGTCAAATTGGATGAACTTCAAGGTCAAATTGGCTAATCCAACACTTTACTACTCACGTAGCTCCTGAATACTTTTTTCGTCCATGAACTTTGGGCACTGTCGCGAGCTGGAGGGATGACTACCGCCACAGTTCACGCAACAAGGTGTTCGACTGCAGTTAGGATCGTCGTGCTTCGGTAGGCCACATTGCTCACAAAGAGCAGGATTGGTACATGTGACCTTAGTATGTCCGAACCGCTGACATTGGAAACAGCGCATGGGGTTCGGGACATACTGGCGGACGCTAGCACGTTCGTAGCCACAATAGATGAATTCGGGTAATTTAGTCCCAGCAAAAGTTAGAAAAACCGTACGTAAAGGGTACTCCTTGCCATCTTGCTTTCGTGTTAGTCGGTACGCCTGACAAACAAGCTGATCAGAGAGGCAGCTTACTATCTCTTCATTCGCAAGACCATCTAAGCTGGAGGTGGTGACTACTCCTCTACAGGTATTAAGTGTTTTGTGTGGGGCTACCCGGATAGGGTAGGAGTCCAACAAAGTCGCTTTCTGTAGCTTTTTTGATTGGTCTGCGCATGTGCTCTCCAATAGTAAGGTGCCGTCTCTAAGGCGCGTAGCGTTTTTGACAGGGCCACTGATCTTATCGAGCTCACGCTTTATATAGAAGGGACTAACATCTTTAAACGTTTTGCCATTACATGCCAAGGTCATTACCAGAAAAGGGTCAGTGAAAGAGGTTTTGCGCGGAGACATATTGAATTGGACCCCCATCCGGAACCGTCGGCGTCAGCCTGCCATCCGGGGGTTAAACAAAGAAAGACACCGAATCTTAACGGTCTGTGCCGTCATGGGGACCTCACCCATGACCGATCTCATTTGTACTTCAGAAAAGCTACCCTTCAATCTCCACTGCTTGTCCGTATGGGTAAACCGTTCACCACGCACACCCCGGCTTTATGCCCCTACCACAGGAATAACCGCCTGTGGCTCCCCACTTTAGGCCGCGCATGCGTGTAATAGGCACACGCGGATTCAGGGGACTTGTGGTTGATTACACCGGGGTTCCGTCAGCGGTAACATGTCCGGTCCGTGATACTAACCCAACGGCAAAACGCGGCCGTCGGGAGATTACCACAGACCGTGCCCTCAAGGAGCTACGTGGGTGTACTTGACGGTGTGGACGGGCTCCGCACCTAAGGCTACACATAGGGGCAGTGCGAAGGGTCCGCTCAACCTTCACTTTTGAGACCTCCGGAGAGCACACATGTCGGAAGCCGCGCTGAAAACCGTGGGACAGAACCACGGAGATAGGAGAGATCCCTGCTGGTGAGACAGGAGTTATAAACCTAAGACCTTAAGTACTAATAATCATAATAAAAAACTAGAAGGGGAAGAAGGTGATGCTTACTGACAAGCAGTAGCTACACGTGGCACAGTTGATGGAAATGAAGGGGATGAATTGAGGGTGAATGGCTAGGGACCCCGGGATCGCCAATCCCGTACCTACCGTAGTAGGTCCCTGGGGGAAAATACCAGAGCCTCTTCTGCCAGTTTTCAGGGTTACTGATGGGCCTTCTCGGCAGCCGTAGCGGTCCTGGGGTACACATAGTCCCCACCGTACTTCACCCCATCAGTCAGTCCGCTACTTCCTGTTGCCCACCCCTCGGGACGAGGACCGCAGAGGTTGGATTTTGAGGGGCCTATATAGGATATAGTGTAGGTCTATTCAGGAGATAGTCTAGGTCTATCTAGGAGATAGTCTAGGACTATCTAGGATTTGTCTAGGACTATCTAGGAGATAGTCCAGGACTAACTAGGAGATAGTCTAGGCTATCTAGGATTTGTATAGGACTATCTAAGATTTGTCTAGGACTGTCTAGGAGATAGTCTAGGACTATCTAGGATTTGTCTAGGACTATCTAGGATTTCATCTAGGACTTTCTAGGAGCTCATCTAGGACTATCTAGGAGCTCATCTAGGTCTATCTAGGAGCTCATCTAGGACTATCTAGGACCTCATCTAGGGCTATCTAGGAGCCCATCTAGGATTAACTAGGAGCTCATCTAGGCGCTCATCTAGGACTAACTAGGAGATCATCTAGGACTATCTAGGAGCTCATCTAGGACTATCTAGGAGCTCATCTAGGGCTATGTAGGAGCTCATCTAGGACTATCTAGGAGCTCATCTAGGGCTATCTAGGAGCTCATCTAGGACTATCTAGGACCTTATCTAGGGCTATCTAGGAGTTCATCTAGGACTAGCTAGGAGCTCTTCTAGGACTATATACGAGCTCATCTAGGACTATCTAGGAGCTCATCTAGGAGTATTTAAGAGCTCATCTAGGACTATCTAAGAGCTCATCAAGGACTAACTAGGAGCTCATCTAGGACTATCTAGGAGCACATCTAGGAGATCATTTAGGACAATCTAGGAGCTCATCTAGGATTATCTAGGAGCTCATCTACCCTTGGTTTGGGTAAGGCTCCAGATGCCAGCTTGGCTCATGTAAAGGTATCCTGTGCACTGCTCGGTGTACGTGGTACGAATTTACGTGGACACTGATTACGTAAGTGGCCCGCTGAATGACAAATTGCACCAGTAGTAGGTTGATCGGGATAACTAACCAAAGCCGAATGTCCCTCTATATTTATGAATGACGGGATATGTTTCTTCAATAGTAGATGAACCGTGCGCACTCCGTTTGTCACCTTATAACGATAATTCTCATTCCATGCATCATCAGTTACCAGTAGTATATTCCCATATGGTTGCAAAGCCACGCTTATTTTCAAATTTGTGATATGTAGTGGCAAATTGAATATCTTAACCATACGTCTTCCGAATCCGGCAACATCAATAAGCACCTTGGTCCGTTGTCCATTTGACAGAGTGAAACTAGCTTCCCCATTTGTCTGTTTTAACACTCGTTCTACCAATTCTTGCGAACTGCATTTAATGAAGATCTGTCGAGAAATGCCATTTATTTGTAATGCTGTAACATCATCTTCTTCTAAATTAAGCGTGTTGAATATCCCTTCATGTATCTCGTACGCAGTCGGTCGACTAATATCTCTTTCTACAAAACTTATCACCAATGTTGTTGGACGGTCGGCCATGTCGATTATGTCGTATTAATTACCGTATTAAACGAAAAGGAATACTGATATTACGACGTTAACGTCGTCACTCCGCAGAAACGTGCACTGTAAACAGCCGTAAAGTAAACACTAGCCGCGAGCACAACACAACTACCCTCTGTGCCGGCCGGCAAGGGACCTAACTCGACCTTCACCGCACGGCAACTCAAGGCCGACTGTCTTCGCAGTCAAGTTGTTATTCGCCGTCTCCAAATTCTTTTCCATTTTCTCGGCGATGTTGTCATTTGCTGTCTATTTCCAAGGTCAGTTCGGCCTTCATTTCGATCATCTATCAGTTCCTTTGTGTACACTAGCTGCGCGATTGTTAACTACTTATGCAAGCTCGTGAAACATTATCCGCCGTCTATTATCTATTTGTGCCGAAACGTTAATGCCTGTTGCCACGACAATATATTCTGACTAAATAACAACAGGAACTTGCACGAAACTCACTTCCTTTGTTACTACAACTTTTAGCCCAAAGCTATTTTACAAACATCTTCACTTTTCCCGTATACCTACACAGAGTAAAGATGTGTCAGTCCGTAGCACTGTGCTAATGTCGTACAATTAGCTCATGCTATACGTTGCTTTATACAAATACAGAAACTTTACTTATATCCACTTAACCCTTCAGATTTGGGATTTTTAAAATAACTTCTTATTACACATTAGACGTATTTAATCTTCTTCTAATTCAAGTAACTAAAATTTTAATCACTAAGTGGCTCTAATAATTATCCATAACTGGTTTCAAATATTAGGGTACATACTATTTCTCAAATTAAAAAGGATAAAAAAGAATTTTAACCGCTCTAAAATTACAGAGAGATTTTAACAGGCAAAGGAACAGATATATCTTTGTCACTTGGAACAATAATTAATTGTACAAATCTGATGAAAGCATATTTTAGCATTGACCATTTTCATCATCACTACAAAAAGTTTGTGAATGGATATATTTACTGCAGATGTTTTTCATGGGATTTAAACACAAACTGTTTACACGTGGAACAGAAACATTTGGTTTTCTTGTAAGCATTTCTTGGCCAAACTGTTCTGATTTGTGTATATCGTTTTGAACTGCTTTGAACTCCGTATTTGAGATTTTTGCTGCCTTTATCCGGATGGATCTTGAAATTACTCCGTTTGAAGTTTTGGAAACCTGAGGACGCACAAACTCCTGTCCCAGCTGCCTTATAGATCGCCTTCTTTTCACAGCAAAATTGAGAATGTTGCACATTATATAACCTGAGCATTCATGCAAGCAACATTAACTTTCGAAAGAACACCGTCAATTGTCATCGTTTTGTTGTTCTTGCTACGGTGTACATATGTTGCACACATCTTCTCAACTGTGTCAACGCCGCCTTTTGTAAGGTTGCAGAAGGTAATTGTCTGCGACTTTTTCTCGTCACCTGTTTTAGCATTACTACTCTTGGAACTTGGATGCATTGTTGATAGCATTATGACAATTTTTACGTTCCTTTGGTAAATATGAATGAGAAGTGATATCCCCTTTGTAAGCGAAAAATGTACTTGCAGCTTTTGTCCCTCTTATGGTAGTTAATTCTTTAGGAAGCTGAGGCTTATTTTTTATTTTATAGTTTAATCGTTTCTTCAGTATTTCTTCAGCAAGCAACATACAAGTGTACCAAATGTCTGTTGTGATGTTTCGGTCAGGTTCTTGAATCGACTCAGTAAGTATCAAAACATCGTCTTTGTATGGATTAGAAACTAGGAAGGGGCCTTTTGGCTTACTTCCGGCATACACTTCCATTTGAGATTATATCAAGCACCTCCATTACATATTAACTGTATCTTGATTCCATATTTAGCAGACTTACATGCAATAAACACTATAAAGGGACATTTACCTCTGAAGGGCGTCGTGTCACTTGTACAGTAACTGATAAATCTGTATGTATTTCTGCAGTTGTCGCTCAACAACATGATTACTTTGCGATTTTATAATTCACTGAATTATGTGAATAATACAGTTAACCTCCCGTCTTGAAACATTCAAGTCAGTCGTCAATTGTACTTCTTTGCTCCTCGTTTTAAATTTACGTAATACTGACGAAGTTGTTTTGTGCTTCTACTGTGACACATGCATTTGAATTAACTTTTCCCACGTGACATCTTTCTTTTACATTCACCAAAACCGTCATCTGATTTTCCACGATACCCTTATACTTCGTCACCAATTCAATTAACATTTCTTTCTCCATCGATGAAAGTTTGTCTCACAGCTTTTGTTTACGATGTTTACCCGCCATTTTTCAGCCGTGTGCAGACAAAAATTAAAACAAAAGCGCATCACAGTAGGTTCAGAAAAATACGACTCATCCATAGCGTTCTATAGGTGTAATATTTACACGTTTCTTGGCTTTAACACGTGTTTGTTAATATTTTCAGAAAATAGGTTGGTGAAATGCAAGAAATTTAACAGCCTTGTTAGTGCAATGACAATTGTTACGTTACATTTTTTTTTACAATGTCCTCAATTGCTTAATTCCGGTACATTCCACACAACTTGTGAAACACGTTCAATAAATTGCTTTCACCACTTTTTAACGATTTACCTCTGTGATGTCTAAATATTGCACGGAAGCAGCCTTGTTGTGTATCTGATTCTCTCTTCCTTCTCCCTTTGAACTGCGCAAGCGCAGCGTGCACTCACATAAATACAAATGACACATTTAGCAAATAATATAACAATTAATTACTGCTTGACTGTTTCATTAGTAATAATGTGATGTTTAGATATTTTCCATTAGATGTCAAGTCCTTAGAAATTATATGGAACTATATTTTTCATTTACATTGAGTTACACGGCTAAACAGCCAATGACGTCGAACACGTACTTTTGTTTACATCACCACATAAAATAAGGACACCGCCGGTTTATATTAAAGTGAGATTTACAAAGTATTTGGAAATACAGTACAATAATTTGGCAAAATTAATTATTGAATACATTGGCTCTTAAGTTTCTCTAAATTCCTATTTGACATTTTAAATACTTTTTCATGATCCTCAAGGTAAAAACACTTATTCTAGAGCTAATTAAGGCAGTTAAACAGTTTGTTGTTAAAACACATTTTAAGGCAGTATCAATACACAGTGTCCTGCTCCCTGGCGTAATGGACTGCCCCAGTGCTTTGGTTCGCTGCCACGGTATGCACCCGACTTCCATCCCCCACCCCCCTGGTAGGGTGCGGATTTTAAGTCCCGGGTATAGGACAGGTGCCCACTCAACGTGAGGAAATTGAGGACCTACGATAGATAGCGAACCCTGATCTAGAAAGTCAACTTTCCGGCTAATACTGACCACATCTATGTGACAGTGAGGCCAGCAGTCAACTCGGCCGGCAGTAGGGCGCTGTTACACCATGGATTATGTTTACTTCTTTATCAGTACACAGGTTCAAATAATGTGATATATACCGATATAAGATAATACCGCACAGACACTGGAAATGATGCTGAAATATATCCAGTGGGTCCATGGAGCTTAGAGCTACCGACATTCGTCTTTAAGGATAAAGGAAAACCCCGGAAATACCTCTTTCAGATAACTCACCCTGATCGAGATTCGAACCTGGGGACCCTTTGAACCTGAGGCAGACACGCTACCATCTACGCTACCGAGGCAGGCAGTACAAATGTGATACAGCTCAAATTTTGTCAATTTAACTTTGATACATAGAAAATATATCACATAAAATGTCCCTTGCGACAAAATAACTTAAATTTTGGTCCAATATTTCAACATGCTCCCAATACCTCCATTTGTATAATTAGCTCTATGTTTCACCGTCTAAATAACTTTAGGCTTAAGAAATTTGTAACGCTATGAATATGGCTTTTTTGCCCAGAATTTGAAAGTATTTGTGTTTTGAAGTGAAGAAAGTATGCTTAAATGCATCTCACAATAAAACCCAGGGCAACTATTCACTGTGTCTCTGTGAACGAGTGTAGCAAGTTTCATTAGTTTAAAATCAAAACTGTGGTAGGCGATACTGAACACGTCTGAACTTGCCTGGTTCTCACAGGCGGGAACCAGGAGTACCAACAATGAAACTACTAATAGTTTGTACATATGAGAAAATAAACCTGACTTACAAATTTTGAGGCCCTTGATGCACAGAATGACGGTTGGTAGAAAGAAACAAAATAGTGAAATTTCCTGTTTTGTCGATACTCTTTTTTTATGCATACATAGACTGCCCCTAACGTGTTCAATTGCAAATGATCACAACACACGCACAGAAAGACGAACTCATACACATGTAAACCAAGGGAAATTGTCACAAAATGCAAAGAAACTTGCCAGTACAAGATCTCTAACTGTCGTAACCTTATATAAAATAACAGCAACATTTACGTCAAAGCATTCTCTTTGTGCAGCGTTATTAGAAGAGAAACAAACACCAAGGGATTGTGTTTACTGCAGCATTTGCCTAACTCACTTGTCCCACGTAATGCCAAGCACATGTTAGAATATTGGAAACCAAGGTTTAGCATCTAACGTCATGGAAACGTCTTAATTCTAATGGGTCCTTCTAATGGTTACTATGACAACCGTTATGACGTCCTCATCCTGTCCCACTTATTTACAGCATTTTACCATGTGCTTACTGTCAATCACATTCTAGTTTGGCGACCAGTATAGTTATTTTTACTGAAACAAGAATACAAATGTACATCTTCTATTGCATTTCAGTTGATGGTAATGTGCTTTTTAAACAGCAAAAGAAGATTAATCATTAAGAGAGAAACTTCCATACAGAGTGTACATATGATAAAACATTTATTAGCAGTATTTTCTTCATATTCCTTTAAATAATATATGTTGCATATCATATATTTGGATGAGTGATATTTGCACATAACAGATGTATGGGTGTGTGAAATAATACAAAGAGTAATAAACTAACATACAAAGTAATAATTTAAACTAACTCATTTATACTAATTAATACAAATTCCTTGATCAACCTCAGTTACTCTGGAACTGAATTATCGCAATAGAACTTAAAACGTATCACACAACTGTAAACACGTGAATAAAACAACTGATATTTAGTGATATACAAAGCTTTCATCTGATACATATTTGGCTTTCTTACATTACTGCTATATACAGCAGATGTAACCACAAATATAATTAACATAGATGAGCTTACTGATCCAGAGAAGTGTAGCGTAATGGTTATTTTGTTTTTTCTAACATCCGATACTAACATTTCAAGAACATGTAACCTATATGTTACCTGTACACTTAATTTTTTTTAATATATAATTTAAAAGTTTGCACTGAAGTCAGCACCGTGACAATTGCAGCAGAGTGCAAAGGTACAACTCGAGATGAATAACTTTCTCGGCATTTCTTCTTGGTATACCATCTAATACTCATGCAGGGAGAATTGCTTTACAAACAGTTAATCATCCGCTAGTCACACAAGGTCTGGGAGGACCCTGGTTTAATTTAAATGTCTTTTATTTAAATGTACTTTATTTAAATACACAGCATTAAGTATTCGAGCACTAACAAACATGAAAGCTCCTGTGGCCTTCAAGAAGAGACACCATGCTTGAGTGGTTTATGTCCAAGCATTTGAACTTTTTACATTACATATGTTAGACAATGCCTTCCTGTTTTAGTGTTAGACATGATCTTATCAATATTTTGTCAAAGTAGAAACGAGGACTTATCAAAGAACACATCAGTTTTTGACCATACAAATTAATGTACGTCAGGAGCAAAAACTTACTACCAAGTATTATGAGGTTATTAAATATAACTCTGTATCTTATGGAACATACCACTCCAGAAAAATAGTTATGAAACAAATAAATTGGCAAAAGAGATGGAGGGAATATTGATATGGCTCTTATGTGAAGCAGTTTTGAAATAAGAACACAAGAGCTCTAAATCTTATTAAATTGTATTTCCAGCAGTTATGTTTACATAACATTCTCTAATCATTTACTAGCTTCTATAAACTATTTTATATATATTTATTTTCTAACCATTAATATTAATGAACATTATGGTATTACTAGCTGTGATAAGAAATTTTGTTGGAAATACAAAATGGATGTAACAGAAGTCTGTCAAACACATTCTTAAAACACAGGAAAATCTAAGTTACATTAGAAAATCTTTATTCGGTCCATAAAACTAAATGACAGCACTTCAATTAAGAATAATGTAGGACACATTGCATAAATATCAACACATATATCAGAAATGTAGGACTGTCCTTTCCACCCCAAAAATATTGAAAACTAAGTTTTTAAAAACATGCTGGAAGCATCTGTCCACCTTCGTATTATAACCAATTATACAAAAGTACAAAAAATCATTCTAATAAGGAGAAATTCAACATACATGCATATTAAACTAATAAATTTGATGAACATCTGTTTTAACTGAGAATATTAGATTCACTTAAAAAAAAAATAAGACATTAATAGTACAAGTACTGCATCCTTATGGAAATGTCAAGTGCTTGGAAAATAAAGAAGCTAATCATATTTATCAACTTATGCCTTTCGGCTACATTTAACTGTCTAGTCCTCAGTTGAAGGACAAGAAAACCCTGTCCTATGTAATTCTTTCACAGCATACAATGTCTGTTCAGCCTGATATGTCCACATGCCAGATCAAGTTTACTAAAGAGTACTCTGATAATTACATTACTAAACACTTGAAGTTGCAGTAAAAGAATTTGTGTCTGTTAAAGATAATAAATATATTTCAAATGTTAATGAGTTAGGGTGTCTCACTGCAAATTCTTTGTAGTACATATATGAACACTGAACAAACTCAGAGTGAAGATGTAATGTGCATATAATGCAATAACAGTTACTGTGAGTTTCATTAAATATGATTAACAAAGATTGAGATATCATTAGAAATCCAATAATTAATATAGACACAAATTAACCTGCAAAACAAAATTACAAGTACATCATGAAAACCTGATGTTTGTGTGAAGAAAAACAGTTTGTAATCAGTAATACATTCAGTTTATAAAATGGCTGTGCTATGTGGCAGTTATAATCGGATATAAGAGGAACTGCAATGGTGGCTGTTATCCTAGAGCTAAGTGTATAGGTTGACACTTCTCTCAGGTAGACATATTCCAAGTAAATATTCTACCTCTTCAAGTATTCACAAAGTGATGTGTGACCTTGTGCTTGTGCATATGACAAAGGGCTTCTGCCGTTCCTATCATGTATAGTAACTGAAGCACCACGAGAAATAAGCTACTTCACAGTTTCAATATGTCCTTTATTACAAGCCTTGTGTAGGGGAGTGGCACCATCATTATCCTGATCATAAACATTTGCCCCCTTGTCCAGAAGATATTCACATATTGCTGTATGTCCTTGGTCTGATGCATCATGTAGAGGAGTAGATTTAGCTGAGTCAGTAATGTCAACAGAAGCACCATGAGCAATAAGCAACTTTACAATATCAATATGTCCTTTATAACAAGCCCAATGTAGAGGAGTGTCACCCTGAAAATTATTGTTAACATCTGCGCCCTTGTCCAGAAGATATTCACAAACTGTAAAATGCCCATGTTCTGCTGCATAATGAAGCAGAGAGTAACCATGATCATCTACTCCTGATGTTAAGATGAATTTCACCTCTGCTACATCTGTTATAAACTTAAATAGTTCTTCAACTCTTGTAGCAACATTTTGTGTAGCATCTCTGTTTGGTACATTCACTGGAAACTGCAATAGAAGAAAACATCAATCACTAATTGCAACAGTATTAATCCAGTGCCCAGAAGCAGGACATGCTGATAGTCTACACATCACTAATGAATGCAGTAAAATATCATCATGAATAAACAGTGTACATGCGTGAAAGTGATATACTCATTCACTGCATGTATATTAATAACAGCACTTATAAGGTTACTTTTCAAATTATTACTGTGTAATACATAAAAATTAAAGCTACTGGCATTTCAGCAATACAAATATTACTATAAAGTATAATAATTGGCAAGCAGCTTTACTGATCCTTTATTATATCTTAAAAATATTACATTTTAATATTACAGTGTAGTGTACTGCTTGAACATGTGCTATGATTTATTTGCATCACATGTTTTACACAGAGGTAAAGTGTGTACTTTTCTGAACATTGTACGTAATTATGTTTTGGTATGATCTGGGTTTACATCTGAACCACAGCAAGTATCGCTTTAATCAGAACTTGCTAACCATGATTGTAGCACTGGGATTAGAAAGGATTGCTTTGTATGCGTGACCACTTTTTTTAATACTGCTGTATGTGAATATGTACATAGTAGTTTCTTTAAAAATAAATTTCAAACAACAAATAAAATTAAAAGTTTTATCAAAATTCCGGGTGCTGAATTCATTAGATCAGCTCTACTCTATGCTTAAAGGAATGTCAATTTGGACACTTGATTAATAAATCCCATGGTAAATTATGCTGGTTCTTCTTAGGCTTTTTTATCATAATTGTACTTTAATACCCAATTTCACCAAAAGACGTTAAAATTGACATTAACAAATGAAACGTAATAATTGTTACATTCCCTGTGAATGTGGGACACCATATATAGGACAAACTGGAAGGACCATTGCTACCAGAATAAACAAACATGAAGAAAGCAATTGTTTAATGCATCCTGAGAAGTAACGTCCATAGAGTGAACTTTCGGGAGACGACCATCTTGCAAATTTCAAGTTACTGGGAGCTGAGAATAAAGGAGGCTTTGGCCCATTCCTGCTAGAGCACGCTTAATTGTGATGCTGGATTTCAGTTCAGCTCCTCTCAGAAAGAGGCGTTAAAAATGGAAATCAGTCGGCTTAAGAAGCACAGAGCTATACAACTTGATCATCAAGTATTTATGTTTCTTTCACCTAATTAGTTTTCTACTCACACCATCTCCCGGCCCACCTCGGTAGCGTAGATGGTAGCATATCTGCCTCACATTGAAGAGGTCCCGAGTTCGAATCTCAGTCAGGGGGAGTTACCTGGATAAGCTCTTTTCCGGTTTTTTCCCTAATCCTGTATGGCGAATGTCGGGTAGCTCTAAACTCCATGGACCTTGGACTCATTTGAGCATCATTTCAGCCAATTCATTCCCCGTTCGATATGACTTAACATTGGAGGATGTAAATTACAAAAAACATCTCCTGACCTGGCATTTAGTTTACTGCAAACAATGTTTTGTTCAGAGATGCGAGTATTGGTAGTGTTTTTTCTGTTGATATTTGTGTTATATCTATTTTGTGGTTATAAAAATATCCTAATGATGGGAGCGATATATGCTCCAAAAATGGCAATTTCTAATAGTGTTTTCACCTCGCTTGTTTCCCGAGAGTATCTTCAACATATTCGTCGCCGGGAAAGCTTCACGTCTTATTTTAATTGTAATGGAGTTAACAAAAGTGTTATCTTGCATTACACCAACTTGTTTTCTGAAAATGTTAACAAACATATGTTAACGACGAGAGACTTGTAGATATTACAAATACAGAAGGCTGTAGATGAATCTTATTATTTCCTGAACGTACTGCAGTGCGCTTTTGTTTTTATTTTTGTTTACACAGCTGAAAAAATGCGGGTGAACAAAATCAGAAGAGAAGCCATGCACAAATTTCTCAATGGAGATTTTTTGTTGAAATGTTACATCCTCCAACATTGTCATATCTGACGGTGAATGAATTGGGTGAAATGAAGCTCAAATGTGTGCAGGGTCCATGGAGCTAAGAGCTGCCCAACATTCGTCCTTATGAATAAGGGAAAATCCCGGAAAAACCTTACCCAGGTAACCCACTCTGAGCGAGATTCCAACTCGGGGACCTCTTAAACGTCAGACAGACACGTTACTATCTACGCTACCAAGGAGAAAGAATTGTTCGTTGAATTAGTAACTAAATATAAGGAGGATATTGAGGAAAATAAGAGGACAGATGCAGTAAATGTGAATGCCATTCAGACGGTCTAAGTAATTTAATGTAATTTTATCTCCTTGTTTAAACATAATCTCATTTCAAATAAAATTTTGTTGCATATTTAAGTTTACACAGTTCCCTCTTAACAGTTTCCAAACTGTATTGCTAGTGAAATCTGAATCCCAGAGGTTTGTGTTAAACTCAAAAATTTTATTACCTTTTGTATTATCTCTTGGGGCCTATAATTTGATATTAATATACAAATTACACTTTTATAATGAAACGGATACTGCTAAATACTCTAAAAAGAAAAGGGAAATGCTAATTGATGTTTCAGAGCAAATAGATGATTTTGTTAAGTTCTATAATGCCAGATTTCACCAAAAGATGTTAACCGCTTCGCCGATGGCCATTTAAACCCTTCAGGGGCCGGAAATGCATACCCAATAAACAGAACAGGACATTTAAATTCTTAAATGCTGTAAAAATGCATCATAAATACAATTCCGTATCTTCCGTATTTATTAAGTTATTTAAACGAAACAAAAACTGGCTTAAAACTCATTAAAGGCAGTATAAATCTACAGTAACAATAAAGTAGAGACTACATTAATAAATTGTTGAAATTTCACTACTTTGTTTCACTGTAGCAAAAGCCATTCATTGTGCCGAACGCGCCTAATATGTGAATCATTTTGTTTTGTGTGTATACGAGCCATAGTATGTATGTATAGCTACGCAAGCTACTTCTCAGGTTCAAGTTTAGTTTATTTATGCTATGCCAAGCGATAATATGACGAGAATATGTTGCGTCACACACTCACACACTGGAATGAAAACTCTTGTCAGCATCTGTTATTACAGTGTTTCTCAACCAAGGTTTCTAGTAGCCTTATGCAGCAGTTTTCGCTCTGTATTTCAGCTATTTATACTCTCTCTGTGTTCAGAGAGATTTCTTGTAGCTATCAAGAGCTAAATGTATGACACATTTGAAATTGTTAAATTTCAATGTTAACCATGGCTTATCCCGGTAATGTAGCAAATAAATTAGCTTGGGTATGATGTGTACAGGCTTCTGATATTACTGTAGCAAATCTGGAAGATTTGTTGTACGATTATGAAGGAGATCTTTAGGACATACGTAGCAGTGACTTGTACTGGTCTACAGCTGGCATGTTAGCTACTCCATTGTTTGGGGAAATGGCAGGTCAAATATGGGTGATAGGGATCAGCTATCCCTCTTTATGGAAAACAGTTAAATGGTAAACAAAAAGTATTTTTATACCACTGGATGTAACTATGCACAGTTGTTTAGTAATTTTCAGAGCTGTAAAAGACCTGTACTTGCGCGTATAAAGAGCTCGTAACCTAATTGAGTATCATAATACTCAGAGGCCTCTTTATACTAGGGGGTAGCAAAATTCACCACATCATCCCTCATACTTGAGAGAAAACACTTTCCTAAAAGTATACCACCCACAACCAAAAAACTTGTAACCATTTCGAAAATCTGTTGTGTGTTGCAAAAAAGAAGTTCGCAAGGAAACCAATATTATTTGGTGTGAATCTGCAGATGTGCCCTTGGGTGTTTATCCAGGTCTGGAGGTGTACAATTCAAAAAGAAACCTTTAAGGGTACGTTTACATTCCTTATAGAACTAATTTAAATTTATTGTAAAACAGCAAGATTAAAATAATTGGCGTTAAATGAGCATTAAATGCATGTATGCGCAGGACGTCTATACACGTCCATATCGGTTTGGGGCATTTTAACTTGGACGTCATATGACGTCCATATCGGTGAAAGGGTTAACAGAGTTTCCAAACTGTATTGCTAGTGAAATCTGAATCCCAGAGGTTTGTGTTAAACTCAAAAATTTTATTACCTTTTGTATAATCTCTTGGGGCCTATAATTTGATATTATAACACAAATTACACTTTTATAATGATATAGGTGTTTAAAAATACAACAATAGCCATGCTTACCGCTAGCAGATAGTTATAAATGTGTAGTTCCTAGTAGATATTTTATTACGGTTGGTATTGTGCTTGACCCATTCAACCAAGTTTCAAACATTGCAAATGCAAAGTGCAACATAAGAAACAAGCATGATACAAAAACTATTAGATTTAATGTCGTCAACATTCTGTTAAAAATGAAAGCCAACTACGGAACATGGTTTACAACATATATACCGTACAGATTATAAGGGTCACAAAGTTAAACACGATCCTTAATAAAAGATAAAGATAGCCCGTGGTTACCCTTTAAAACTCAAGGGCCTAACTACCTGACGTTAGGGTGAGCTTAGCTCAACTTATATGGTGAGCAAATCCCCATAGGTTACTAATTATCGGATTGCAATTTGTCTTTGGCTCACAAGTGAACTAATAGCAACAATAAATATATTAGCAACTAAAATACAAGCAATAAAAATTGGAAGGAAAAAAACAACCAATGAGACGTTTTGAACCTGGCCTTTGTATCACTATACTCCGGCAAGCTAATAATTTCGGCCAGCTTTCACATACTCTCTGGTGCCCTTTAGGAAAGTATTCATTTATCACCTCGTTAGTACTATATGCATGAAAAATCATTTATTTAAGCTCTTTGCAACTTAGCGATAATAATAGGATTTACGAACACTAAAAATCGAAATTCACGCACGAAAAATATACCAAAGAAAGTTCACCTGCACAAGCAGCTAAAAGGCCACGTGGCTCAAACAAATTTAACCTGGCAACACAGGGTTGGGTTCCGAAGCCACGCCTAGCACTGACAATGCTGATTGGCGCTAGCAGACAGTTGCAACTTCCTGACCACGACACTGGATGTCGAGGCTCCCAGTACTACCAACAGATACAGTTAGTGTGTGTGAAAGGTGTGAATGAAATTTTCGAATGGAGTACTGTTGTAATAAATATCTTGCATGATAATCAAATTGCAAATTGTATTTCATTGTTTTAAAGCTAATAAAAGCTATATTTTCATTCTAAATATAATTTTGAGGATGTTTTCAATTGCTCGTCACTGTATGTTGGTACTATTAACCTTCCTCCTCCACCTCTTGCAGTCACAAAACGTCAGAGCCGGAGATACAACGGCCAGACTGTAGAGTACCAAATACAAGGAGCGAGGTGATGTAACGGCTCTTATATTAAAAGGGTCAATGTTTTCACATCAAACTATACACAGCTGCTTGCATAAATCACAATAAATAGGGGTAGAAGACTCACCTGGTAAAACTTTAAATGTATCTACTGGTAAGAATACTGAGAAATCTGCATTGTTACTTCTCTGCCCAATTCCATTAGTTTCTTTCTACTCACAGCACACTTTATATGAGAAACAGTGTTAACTGGTTTCTTCAAGTAAGTATGCATGCACTTATGATTATTTGTTTAACCTTAACTCCATCTAACATCAAAGTTAAAACAAATCAACATTCATTAACAATCAAGAATCTCAGCAAATTGTAAAGAACGTTAGTACATTTTACTCACGTCACCACTGCTGTTACTGGCAGTGTTACCAGTCATCATTTGGACTTTCATTTCTTCATATCTCTTCTCTGAATCCTTTAACTTTTCCTCCAAATCTTTATACATTTTTTGGCTTGTCTCAAGTTCTTGCTTCAGCTTGATTATCTCTTGTTCTTTATCGACATCCAGGGTAACTAGGTGTCTTTTCACAGAGTGGTCAATATTTGTCAACATTTGCTCGGAGTTTAAACTCATCTTCTCCTCCAAAGCGATAAACCTTGGAAGCAGTTGTTCATTAGGTTGGGGTTGTGCAGTCATGTTATTCATCTTCTCCTCCAAAGCGATAAACCTTGGAAGCAGTTGTTCGTTAGGTTGGGGTTGAGCAGTCATGTTATTCATCTTCTCCAAAGCTATAATCCTTGAAAGCAGTTGTTCATTAGGTTGGGGTTGAGCAGTCATGTTATTCATCTTCTCCAAAGCTATAATCCTTGGAAGCAGTTGTTCGTTAGGTTGGGGTTGAGTAGTCATGTTATTGATCTTCTCCAAAGCGATAATCCTTGGAAGCAGATGTTCGTTAGGTTGGGGTTGAGCAGTCATGTTATTCATCTTCTCCAACAAAGCGATAAACCTTGGAAGCAGTTGTTCGTTAGGTTGGGGTTGAGCAGTCATGTTATTCATCTTCTCCAAAGCTATAATCCTTGGAAGCAGATGTTCATTAGGTTGGGGTTGAGCAGTCATGTTATTCATCTTCTCCAACAAAGCGATAAACCTTGGAAGCAGTTGTTCGTTAGGTTGGGGTTGAGCAGTCATGTTATTCTTCTCCTCCAAAGCTATAATCCTTGGAAGCAGTTGTTCGTTAGGTTGGGGTTGAGCAGTCATGTTATTCATCTTCTCCAAAGCGATAATCCTTGGAAGCAGTTGTTCGTTAGGTTGGGGTTGAGCAGTCATGTTATTCTTCTCCTCCAAAGCTATAATCCTTGGAAGCAGTTGTTCGTTAGGTTGGGGTTGAGCAGTCATGTTATTCATCTTCTCCAAAGCGATAATCCTTGGAAGCAGTTGTTCGTTAGGTTGGGGTTGAGCAGTCATGTTATTCATCTTCTCCAAAGCGATAATCCTTGGAAGCAGTTGTTCGTTAGGTTGGGGTTGAGCAGTCATGTTATTCTTCTCCTCCAAAGCTATAATCCTTGGAAGCAGTTGTTCGTTAGGTTGGGGTTGAGCAGTCATGTTATTCATCTTCTCCAAAGCGATAATCCTTGGAAGCAGATGTTCATTAGGTTGGGGTTGAGCAGTCATGTTATTCATCTTCTCCAAAGCGATAATCCTTGGAAGCAGTTGTTCGTTAGGTTGGGGTTGAGCAGTCATGTTATTCTTCTCCTCCAAAGCTATAATCCTTGGAAGCAGTTGTTCGTTAGGTTGGGGTTGAGCAGTCATATCAAATCTGAAACAAAATACACGTGAAGTTATAAAAAGTCACTATGACCTATTTAAAATGTTCAATAGTGTATTGTTACAGAAGATGACAATTATAAGTTATTTAATGTGAGTTTTAACTAATTGCTGAGTTGAAAGATGGTTTAGTATATTTAAATGTAAGATTTAAAGGCAAATTTTGGGTCAAGCGGAGAAAAACGGTGTCTGGAGAAGATATAATCATGAATTGTATAATTGATATAGCAAACCAAACATTGCTAATTGTATAAAAATCAGAAGGTTGGAGTGGGTAGGACATGTGTGTGCCTATGAGAGAATCATAAGGATATTTAATGCAGTGCCAGAAGGAACCAAGAAAGTTGGAAGACCAAAGTTAAGGTGGGAGGACAGGCCGAGAGAGGATGTAAGAACAATTGGAATCAAAAACTGGAGAAGCACTGCACTTAACAGGAAACAATGGGGAAATTTCAGAAGGCTAAGGCTCACAAAGGACTGTCGTGGCAATCATGAAGTTAATTGCTCTAAAATAAGTTTGACTGATTCAATCTGTGTATAGTATCAGCAATAAACAATGACAAACTTAACCATTATGATGAATATACTGAATATTGTCAAATTATTGCGACAGCACAGCCAGCGCGCACAAAGTGATAGATACCACATCGCAGAGATAAAAGCTAGCCAAAACTGATAAAAGATAGATAACTAGAAAGTTTGTCTTGCCAGTGACGTCTTGATAGAGAACATTCCAGAAACTTCTGGAACCATGAATGGATGTATAAAATGGAGCCGCAGTTAGTTGAGTGGACAGTCGTAAATGGAGTCGGGCACTGTGATTTAAAAGCGAGCTCTTCTGTTCATTCACGTTTATTCACCCACAAAGTAACAATATTTAAATTGCCACAACAATGAAATTTCAGCACCAGCATTTGGTAGACACAAAACCGCTAGGTGCCAAGCTCTTTTGCATCTATTTTTAATGCTTATAAAATGGCAAGTACAGAAGTGAACATGTTACAGAAGTGGAAATATTAAACAAAATTATATAAATATTTAAGAATAAAAAACCCACAATTCATGTTAAAACAATAACACACCTTCACCAACAAGCAGCTAAGACAGTTCTGGAATAGTTCTAGATTGATAACACATGGGAAACTGCAAAAGTTGAAGTGTTTAAGAAAACCAGTGAATTGAACCTATTGGAGAAGTTTGGAAATAGAGACAAAGTCATTACCTAAACCAGTAACTAAATCGTTAGATAAAGCTCTTGTGATAGTGAGAAAAACTGACACTGGGTGACGAAATGCATTTGTAACTGGAAAGCGCATGCTGTGGCTGAGTAGTTATAGACCTTTCGACTCTCACCCAGGCGGAATGGTTTCGATCCCGAACTGCAAAGTGAGATTTGTTGAGGACTACAACCTGCTGCGAGGGGTCTTCTCCGGGATCTCTGGTTTCCCCTGCAATTTCATTCTATGAGTGGTCCATCCCCATCTAATGTATCGTCAGCATCACAACACTATCTTCTGAGGTCGATGGCAATAACAGCGTTCAGTTTACAACGCTCTCAGCTGTTCTCTGCTTACCTCTCATGACTCACTCACTCTTGTTACATGTCTTACAACTCTTGTTTCACAACTTGCCACTCGCGCTGGTGTGTCACAATCTCTTAAATACCTCGCTGAGAATTTCTAGACTATTTGAAAATACACCAGAACCCCAACAATCTCTATCAGTCCAGAAATTTCCATTTATCCCAGTTTATTTGCCTCGGCAGACCCTTGTCTGCATGTTAACTTTGTCTGCGGCTTCTTGGTTTTCACACTGCCCACCTATCAGTTCCTTTTGTTTAAACAAGTCGCGCGATCGTAGATACGGGTTTGCGATAATAGCAATGCCTGCTAAGAGCTGCAGCATCAATTTGCAAATGGCAGTTCCAGGAAGTGCTACCAAGAACGTGAAGCAATTGCTCATTAGCAAGTAAAGTGACATGTAGAATATGGGTTCCCTACAGAGCTTGCTTTAAAAACAGATACTGATATATTCAGCATCCTCAACAAGAAAGGCTGTTTCACTCCACCAAGAAGATGGAGTACAACCAACTCCTTAAAATACCCCCCCAAAAAATAGGACATGCCTTTTTCCAACCAAAATTTAAACCCAGTATCAGCCCTCCAGGTGTGCAAGATATTGAGAAAACACTAAAGGCAGTTTTGAATGAAACATGTTCATCCAGAGCCACAACAGATTACAAAATTGTCAACCACAAGAAACAGAGTAATGCCCGATGGAACTGTTGCTTCTATATGAATAATAGCCATAACAAACAAAATAACACTAAACACGCAGTCCTGAGACACTGTTCTCCTTTCAAAAGACCAGAAACAAAGGTTTCACCTACACTCAAAAAGTACAGGCAGGCATAAGCTCCTGAGAGAATAGAGATGATGGCCTTGAAAGTTTTAAAAGAAGAGCTGGCTTATCACAGAAGTTTTCCAAGTCTATGTTGTCTGTACAAAAAGATAAGAGGAGCAAGTTGCTAATGAAACCAAATGGGCAATAGTAGGCTGCTACAGTTGAAAATAGCATTGTACAGGAGTGAGAAGGGCAAAGATTACAAGCCACCACATTCTTTGGCATTCTCCTTGCAATTACTTGACAAATACAACTCTATTTCAAGCTACCACATTCTTTGGCATTCTCCTTGCAATTACTTGACAAATAACACTCTTTAGAAAAACGGTTAATAGTTTATGGCACACGTGGAATTTTTTAGAACCTAATAATAAGAAATATAACAGATATAATATAGTTAAAAGTGGAACAACTGACTAGCAGCAGGTAAGTCAGTGATTATTTGTGCATGTATATCATTTGGGACAGTGGCAATATCAGAAATGATCTGCAGGGTAACAGTTAATGGTGTCTAAAAGAAACAGCTGAGTTGGGAGACGTAAGTGTTTTAAGTATGTGTATGGCTGAGTCCTTCGTATCAACCCTTTCACCGGTATGGACGTCATATGACGTTCAAGTTAAAATACCCCAATACGTTATGGATGTGTATAGATGTCCTGCACAAACATGCTTTTAATGACAATTATTTTTATCTTCCTATTTGAAATAAATTTAAATTAGTTCTGTAACGGATGTAAACATACCATTAAAGGTATCGACGAAAGCGATAAGAGACATAGCGTAGTGTGGAGATAAACAGCTTGCCTAGGCAGAAAAACATAGTGCAGAAATAAAAGACATGCCAAAACAGATAAAGTTAGATAAAAAGGGAACATTTAAGTGACATCTTGATTGTCTAATAGAACATTCCATTTCTTGTTTGTTAAAGAATATTTGAGAAGTGTCTCGTAATATCAGTCGTGGTGTATATATAAGAAAGCTGCAACTCGCCAAGGGACAGTGAAAAGACAGTCGTAAACAGGAATTGTAACAAGAGTTGTCGTAAACAGTGGAAGTTGAGTAAGCTCTTTGTTGTGTTGGAAGATTTTATTTGTGTTACGTATTTCTGCTGGCGGAAAGAGTGTATTTCTATGGAAATAAAGAACATTTTGAATTTCTGCAACTTGGACTTTTAATTCTACAAACCCACAAAGTCATAATACACTTAATGCTAACTTAACACCAATTGTTTTAAGCTTTCAATTTTACAATAAATTTAAATTACTTCTGCAACAGACGAAAACTTACTCTTAAAGATTTGTTTTTGAATGGTACACCTCAAAATTGGGATAAACACACAGGGCACATCTTCAGATTTATGGCAAATAATACAAGTTTCCTTGCAAACTTCTTTTTCGTGACACACTAGGCATTTTTAAAATGGTCGCAACTTTTTTAGTGTGAGTGATATCCTTTAAGGAAAGTGTTTTCTTTCGAGTATGTGGTGGATTTCTTACTCCCAGTATGAACAGGCATCTGAATGTTATAGTACTCAATTAGGCTGTGAGCTATTGATACGTGCAAGTCCAGGTAGGTCGTTGCCTTGAATGAATTTAGAGCTCTGTAAATCACTAATCAATTGTGAATGCTTACATCCATTGGTATAAAAATACTTTTAGATAACATTTATCTGTTTTTTGTAAAAAGGGATAGCTTGAAATACCTGATTCACCACACCCATATTTGACTTATTTTCCCTAAAACCGGAGCCTACAAGTTATACTGAAAATACACACATTGAGTATTTTGATAAAACAGAAGAGCATATTTAGCGTAAGGTCCATTCAGGTATAACAAAACGTAACTCAAAAACAAAGTATGAGGTAAGTCTCAAACAACAGGAAAGTGCTCGTAGTGGGTGACTCCATACTAAAATTTGCAGGTGAAGCATGTAAGGAAAAGGGATACGATGTGCGCTGTTTCGCAGGCATTCGGCTGTGGGAAATGTGAGAACAAGTGGAAAAGATGCCATTAACAGAAGAAAAGCCGGAGATGGTGGTCCTTCACGCAAGAACAAATAACATTAGTCCTGGTGTAATGGCTGAGATAATAATGGGGGAAACGATGGACATGATAAACAGCATCAGGTCACAAGTGCCAGAAGCATAAATCGTGGTAAGCGGGGTTCTTCGCAGACGTGATGTTACGAACAGGAGAATTATGAGGATAAACAGTGAACTAGATTTGTTGTGTGCTAAACAGAGGTGTTTAATGGTAGACGGCAATTTCTGGCTTTGGAATAGTGATTTTGCCAGGGATGGGGTCCATTTAAATAGGAGGGGATCTAGAAAATTTGGCAGTTTGTTAAATAATGTAATAGCATCAATGTTTAAGGGAAACTAGGATCTCAAGTGGTGGATGTAAATTCAAAGGATATCTGTTTAGAGGCCAAGCATAGTAGGAAGACAGACCAAACAAATGTGTATGAGCCAACCAAATCAGGTAAAATAGGAATGACCAAAGAAAATAGTAAATTAGTTATAAGTCATTTAAACATTCAAAGTTTATTTAATAAAGTAGCTGAATTAGATGTGTTGCTAGATTCAGATTTAAAGGAGGTAGATCTCTGCATAACAGAAAACTGACTAAACACAGTGCAGAATGTGTAAAAATAGAAAATTTTAAACTGGCTTCGGTATTCTGCAGAAGTACAAGCATGCATGGAGGGTCGGGAACATTTGTAAAAGAGGGTCTGGAGGGAAAAGATGTAAAGCATGTACAAAACTTAAGGGTAGAAAAGCATTTCAAACTATCAGTGCTAGAGGTACCTGTGGGCGAAATGGTAATAGCATGAATATACAGAACTCCAGACAGTGATTTCAATATATTCATTAACAATCTAGAGCAGCTTCTCAGAGAGTTAACCTCAAAATACAAAAATGTAGTTGTCTGTGGGGACTGGAATATTAATTTATTACAAAATAATCTACAGGGAATGGAAGTACAAAATTTATGTAGAATATATAATATGAAAAATACAGTTCAAACCCCCACCAGAATATCAAAATATTCTGAGTCACTTCTTGATGTAATAGTAACAAATATGGAATATTTAAAACAATCTTAAGTAACTGAAACAGGGTTATCTGACCACAAGGCACAGATACTAACAACCACATTAAATAAACATAAACAAGACAATATAAAGACCACTAAACGGTGCTACAATGAAACCAATTTAGACAATTTCAAATGTCTAAGAAGGGAACAATGGACTGAGGTATACACAGAAAATACAGAGGATTCAAAATTTACTAAGCTAATTCATACTGTTACTGTGTGAGTTCGTGAAATGAAAAGTCCAATTGCACGACTCAAAAATGTTCTTTATTTCCACCGACTTACAGTTAAACACTTGCCAATTACACAGAATTACGTAATGCACACAATTACGATTCACCAGTTCGCCCGTTACAATTCCACTTGCACTCGCGATTACGTAAACTCCTCCGACGCACGTACGCAGTCTGTCCCCTCACTGAGCGCTCCTCCTCACAGCTGTTCGCCAAACACTGACTAGCTCCGGCCCGGCGCGTCGCTTATATAAGGCCAGCTGGCCAATCTAGAAGTTTCCAGATTAGACGAGACAACCCGCACGTTCGAGAATCCAGGAGGAGGGGAAAGAGACGGCACAGTGGCCCGCGATCACTCTCCTAATCATCCCTTCAGTTAGTAACTGAGATTAATGGGTGGGTGTATCCGAACGCCTCCGTCTCCTGCTGCCGCTGCCAGCCGGGTCTATTGGGAGTTCCGACGTTTGGGTGACATTACTTTTCTACACAACTTTGAAATTGCATTTCCGATAAAAAAGAGTATTGTAGTGGAGGGAAAAATAAGTGGGTAACTAAAGGGATTAGGATATCAAAGAGATTAACTTTTTTAAGTGAGGTAGAAAAACGGGGAGGTGCGTCAAATGAAACAAGAGAGTATATACTTATAGGAAGATCTATAGGAAAGTCATTAGGGCAGCAAAAAAACTAGAGAATGATAGATATATATTAGGGTCGGTAAATAAAAATAAGGCAATGTGGCAAGTGATAAAGAAGGAAACTGGTAAAACAAACCAAAAGGAAACCCAACTTCAACTAATAGAAAATGGTAATAAAATAAAAGACCCAGTACAGGTGGCAGAACTATTTAATAGACATTTTACGGAAATAGCAAACAAAATCTTAAATAACAAATATGGGTTACTAAATGGTCAACACAGTTACAGTAAAAAAGTACAGATATGCATAAATTCATTTTTTATTGGGCCAATAAGTATAGAAGATATAAAAAGAGTAACAAAGGGACTAAAAAATAAGTTTTCATCAGGGGCAGACGATATACCTGATTACATAGTGAAAGAGTGCATAGAAGAAATATCAGAACCTTTATTGGATGTGTATAATGCATCTTTTGAGACAGGGGTATTTCCAGAAAAACTTAGTAATTTACTATGTTCAACAACAAACATTAATAAAAAACAGTCAGTTACATGATCATCAGACAAGACATAGGGAAAACTTACACATTCAACAATATAAAACTAATTTAGCAAAGAATAGTGCACTTCACAATGGTATAAAACTATACAATAAATTACCAACAAATATAAAAATTATCAAAGATAATAAAGTATTTAAAAAACAGCTTGGGTCATTCTTATTACAGAACTCACTTTATTCAGTGACTGAATTCCTAGACATGTGATGTACAGTTATTAGTTTGAATCTCTAACCAAATCAGGAATCTTAATTTTAAATGTATTTTAGTAAATTGTATATTAATCATTTTAGTAAATTGTATATTTATCATTTTAGTAAATTGCATATTTATCATTTTAGTAAATTGTATATCAACTTGACGAAGCCATGTAAATGTAACAATGTTTTTCAAACGGTGAATAAAGAATACAATACCTATCAAACTGTATAACATCCCTCCCAGTTTACTTTATACGAAAATGGGAGTAATGGAGAAGATTCATATACAGATGTAGGTCAATGGCTGTTACATCATTTTCAAGAAATTTAATAACAGCCAAGTTGAAATTGATTCATAACACTGATTGTAGTCTGTTTTTAACACTCCGTCATTTACATTTTAGTTTTTGGAGGAACTAGTAGTTTCAGGAGCTGTTGCCTCCATTTTTAATTTCTAAGCCATTTTTACAGCTTTTTGTTCCTTGAAGTACCTATTCTGCTTTATTTATTTATGATAGCAAGTGCTATCATTATTGAAAAACTTAAAGAAGATTCTCTAAAATTACTAAACCTGCAAGATAATCATATACAGTTTACAATGGAAGTAGAAAGAGACAATACCCTACCCTTTTTGGATTTAAGATGACTAGAAATCGTCGTGGTGTAGATTTTGGAATATACAGGAAGCCCACACACATAGATAATTACATAAAGAAAAATGAATACAACCCAGTTTCACATCTACTAGCTGCCTTTAGAAGTCTAATTCACCGGCTATACAACATCCCACTGAGTAAGGAGGAGTTTTTGAAAGAACACAAAAAAGAGATAGCAGTATTAAATGGATTCAACCCAGTCATCATAAGGAACATGATGAATAGAAGGCAAAAACTGATGATATCAAAATATAAATTCAATCCCCAACACTATGAAATCGGGAATTTATCAGATAAACTCCCAAACCTGTGATAAAAACTACATACGAAAAACTAAGAGAAACTTGTTAACCAGGCAAAAAGAACAGCAGAGAAAGAAAGTTGAAACAGAAAAAATCAGCAGTGTCACACCATTTTTGGACAAAAAACCACATTACAAAATATATGGTAATTATTACACGAGAAATCTTGCTATGCGATTTGGCAGGCTCATTTCATAGAATGATTCCAAAAAATTGGAGAGGAATTGGATTGACTTGGTATTACAGATAATCACTTGTCTCTAGAACTTCTTTGAATCCCTCGGTTAGTTTGCCTGAAAAAGGAATTGATCATGGGTTGCTTCAGTGTACATGTACCATTACACTAGCATCCTTTCACCAATTCCTTTCTTGGAAGTGTTGAAATCAGTGTTGTTGTGATAAATTAAATTGGAGTCGACTAATGACAATAAACAACACTTTTAAATTTTTCCAGAACATGTTTCAGAGACTTTGCCTCTATCCTCAACTAGCACCAGTCAACCATTTCTCCTTAAAAAACCTAATTTGCTCCAACATCAAAGATGCCATTCCATGTAACAAACAATCTGGTATATACGAGTATCAAACTGAATGCAGCGACTGTAGTCAAATTTATATTGGAAAAACCAAAAGAAATTTAGAAACAAGAGCAAAGGAACACTTTAGAAACAAAATATAAACAATTAGAAAAATCAGCAGTTGCCACACATTTTTGGAAAAAAAACCACAACATAAATTCAGAACAAAAACTACTAAACCATACATCAGGAAAACAAGAACTATCCACATGGGAACAAATCTTCATTTCAAAAAATAGGAACAAAGTATTCAATATCCACATAACCTTGAAAGATTTGTTCAGCAAGTTCCTTGAACCGTCACCAAAAGAAACCTATGACAAAATATCGCCAACTACACCAATTAGAACCAGTCGATGGCCGGTTGAGGATAGAGGCAAAGTCTCTGAAACATGTTCCGGAAAAATTTAAAAGTGTTGTTTAGTGTCATTAATCGAGTCCCTTTAAATTTAATCCCTTAACCATTTTAATCTACAAGTGGTTTATACACACAAATAAGGTTTGTGTTTTAGGGAGCTCATATATCATTTTGACTAAACAATATTCTATATGAACTAGGTATTTAAAACTTATTTGCTTGGTGCATCAATGATTTATTGCAGAACAATGCAACATATAACTTCTTAAAGTACTAAATAGGAATTCCTATTTTCACTGAAATAGTCTCCAACCAATACCTGAATGAAGTATAAGCTATAGTGCATCCTAAATATGAACTTTCTTCTTTTGTGCCTTCTACTGTTTAACTGGAGGAGAGGGAGGGTGAAACAGAGCAGGATGGCTCAGGTAGTTTCCTCTGTGGCCCGCATTTCATTGTCGTGACCTACTTAACCCATGGATATTTCAGGGGTTTTCCAGGGTTACCATGCAAATACTGGATAAGTCAATTACATCACACAAATTTCCTGCCCATCCATTTCATCTCCATATTTAGTCATCTTGTGGTCTCTTTCAGAGTAGAAGTGTTGACTGGTGTCTCAGAGCTGCCATGATACCTTAGACCACCCTCTGTCTCCTCTCACCTCATCCTTCCTCCCGGGGATGTCCCACTTGGGGCTTAGGTACAATGAACGACAGTTTTTGGTACCGAATCCCCTCTGTAGTAATCCTAATCCTAGCTAAAGAAATAGACAATTTTACCAAAATTCCTAGAATTGTGCGTTATATGAAAGATATATTTCTTATTCAGTAATTAACATAATTCGTCAAGAGATTAGGTTAGGAAATTCTTTCGTGCAAGCATACAGTGATAGGTCCTATATTCACAATTAGCACAAACATACATATATGGTCAAGTTATTCTCAGGAAATAAGCCAGGTGAAAATACGATTAGAAATACACATTTCGGGAGTGTGCATCTCTCCCAGCATCAGGATATTTATTAAATGTTATAACCACAAGTGAAAAACTTGATATATATATTTTTTTTATATCCAGTGTTTCATTTGTGATTATAACATTCAGGGACGTATTTAAGGGGCGGGGGTTCCAGGGGGTCTGGACCCCCCCCCCTCCAAATCAATTGTTATTTCAAACTTTTAATAAATATTTGAAATAAATATTAGTTTAAAAAAATCGAAAAAGTTTATTCAAGCTTTTCATCTTAACATCTCTATTCACTGTCAGGCAGACATGAAGTTATTTAAGAGAAATGAAAAGTTATTGCACAGCAGCTGTAGAACTTGTTAAAATACACAAATAATGTCAATTACGATAATGTATTGCAAAGTTATCCAATTCAGATACATTATAATTTGTTGGTTAGAATTCCCATATACTTAAGGTATGTAATTTTTAACTTCTATGTTCCTATTCCCTTTTTCATTCAAGGAGTACTAATACTTCAAATGCATCAATCAGTGGTTCCCTTTTTAGATATATGATTACTGCTTATATCACTGTATCCCAGATATAAGAACAAAAAATGTGCAACGTGCAAGGCCTTTCTACAGACTTTGTCCAAAGAAACAAGACAAAAACTAAGAACAATTAGTAGAAGCCTGGGTGGAGAAAGTCATGTGAATATATTACATTGCTTTTTGTGATTTCAAGGCCCAAAAAAGGTAGAGTACAGTACTCTTCAGTTTCTACTGTGAATTGTATGCTGGGTTCTTGCAGGTTGAGTAGTTTCAAAGCATCATGTATTTGTTTGTAGGGCACTACTGCAAAGATGTCGTCTACGTATCTGTACCATGTTTTAAAAATATGAGGGAAGGCTTTAGTTATATGTGTTTTGAAAAAGCTCATGTATAAATTGGCCAAAAATGGTGATAGCGGGCTTCCCATAGCTAGTCCTGAAATTTGTTTATAATATCTTCCATCAATGAAACTTGCCTAAACTTTATTTATCAAATAAGGAATTGCAGTTTCCCCCCTCCCCACACATGGAAAAAAGCCACTATCATTCCAATTCTGAAACCTGCAGAACATCTTTATATTGTCCAATTTCACTGACGTATTTTCTCTAAGACAATGAAACGAATGGTTCAGTCTACACTTTACATGGTACTCAGAAAAAAAGAAAATATTAGCTCAAGCAGCATTTCAAACTCGCCACTCCACTACTGATCAGACTCTGAAATTCAGTCAAGAAACTACAGAAACTCTCGTTTTACAAGAAACTGTAGCAGCAACTATCCCTAAATTACAATAAAACTTTGTTCATAAATTTTAGTGTCACATCTGCTTACAATAATCCTATTTGCGAAGCAAATAACACAAGATTTCTAGGTATTATGATTGATTCAAAGCTAAAATTGAACGATCCTACAACTTATCTGTCTGTAAATCTATGTAAATTAATATTCGCTTTTAGATGTCTAAGTAACAAAACACAACTACATCAAAAACTATATATTGTGGCTATGTACAGTCACTCCTCACTTCTGCCACACCATTCTCGGGTTCTACTGACAACAATTTACAAATAATCTTTAAACTACAAAAGAAAATAATTCTAATTATATTTTGCATACCACATTACACACCATGTTTACAAAAATTGAATTTACTACCTCTACCATGTTTGTACATCTTAGAAACTGTTTTATACATAAGAAAAATAGGTGATTTTAAAATGAACAGGGAATGCCACAACACAACATATCCGTCTTTCTAGTCAAAGAACTTCAAAAAATTTAAAATCCATAGACCATCAGGGCATGAAATTATAAAACAAACTAAGTAGGGGATTAGTTGAATGACACATCTATATAGGTAGAAAATCAAATCTATCCTAATGAAACGCAAATACTACTCTGAAAATGAGGTATTAGTGGGCATTTCCTCCGTGATAAATTTAGACTGATTTTAAATGGATTAAATTGATTGTAATTAATGTATGAATAAACAGATTTAAATAACACTCATAACTTACTCTAAATACTGTTTGTAGTTCCTTGTAAATAGCATACATATATATAACATTCTAGATTTTTTTCCTTCTTGACGAAGAAAAAAATTGTATCAATTTCTATGTGAATAAATGACTTACCTTGAAGATGCCTTCGAATCAACTCGGAAATTATGAGTTCCGCATAAAAATCCTGAAAAAGAATAATATAGGCAATATGTTATGTTGGATCTACAGTTTACACAATCAAAGATTTTGTACAACAAAATATGGTATAACCCGACCAAGGCCAGTGCAGTGCTGCACTGGAAGCGGCAAGCAGGCAAACTAACGCAATGACGACATGTATACGTCACAAAATTCTCTATAGTCTGATTTACTAGTGTGCAGCGTAGTATTCACAGCTAGTGATGGAACATACAGGAAATAGTTATTCATGAGCAAGCTAGGCAAGTTATTTATGTTATTCTGTTTTGTGATGAGAAACAAGATCAGAAAATACCCATTACAAATGCCACCAAACATGCTGTCGCTTCTACTGGCTACTGCAAGACAATGATTTGCAAGATTAGAAAGGACGGCCGGTGTGAAGAAGGTGGAGTCAGCAAAATAAAATCACCTCGCAAGATTGGTAAACCTTTTCCAAATAAAATTGTTTTGGACGAAATGGGTAAGTGCATCATTAGAAATTACAGGAGTATTATGAGGTTATAAACAGGAAATCTGCGAAAATCACTGCACCTTTATAAAAAAATGAGGTGAATTTCATTGGGGGTAAAGAAAAACCTAGAAAAATAGTGAAACCTACTGGATTTCAAATCAAAAAGTGTAAAAATAAAAGGAGTATAATGAGAAAACGTCCTGGCATAGTGACTCAAAGAGCATCATTTCTGAGAGTACTCAGAAGAATGCGGGGAAAATAACCCAGTGATATACATGGATGAAACCTGGATTAACACAGATTACAAAGTTTCCATGTGTTGGCTGAGTGACGATGTTCCAGGAGTGTATACAGTGCTGGACTGCATCTTATTATCGTGCATCCTAGCTAGGAAATGGGATTTATTCCAGGTTTTTGATTCTAAATCCTAAGCCTCAGATTACCACAGCAAAATGAACAACGAAAACTACTCCAATTGGGCGCAAAAGCAACTGATACCTGGACAACCAGAAAGCAGCATTGTTGTCACTGACAATGCTCCGTATCACAATAAAGAATACAATAAGATGCCCTCAACCAACATTTTAAAGTCAGAAATACAGGAACGGTTGCAGAACAAAATACCATGTGACTCGGAAATGACAAAAGCAGAACTTCTCATTCACGCAAAACAGTGCAGACCATTGACATACTCCATTGACAAATTATTTGTAGACGTTGGCTTTACAACACTTAGATTACCACTCTATCACCCGGACTTGAACCCTATTGAATTAGTCTGGAATTTAACAAAAGCAAAAATTGCTGACAACAATGTTAACCACATCCGTGGTTCGGGTCCCGGCCACAGCATTGAATTTTTCAAGTTGACTATCCATCAATGTTAACCATGTTTCTCTGTCAACACAAATGTTTAACATATGATGCTATTACAGCAATAACAGTAAATGACTGGAAAAACTCCGTTCAGAATGTGAAGGATATTCAAGAAACATACTGGATAACAGATGTACTTCTGGAAGAAATGGAAAGAATAATAATTCAGGACTGGAGAGCAGTGATGAGTCTAGAAGAAATGACCACCGGATCAGAGACCGACACGGCAAGTGAGAGAGACATCCCGGAATAAAGTCAGATAAAGGTATGTCAGAGAAAGTGTGTGTGTGTGAGAGATAGAGAGAGATGCTCACATTGTACTTTAAAGTGTTTGTAAATATATTTCACTGCTTATGATATGAATATGCATATGATTATACTAACAGTGAAAACTTCTGCATGAGATCTGTTATCGTTCACCTTTTGCCAAGTGGACTGCACCAGAGGGCAGGCAAGTGGTGCACCCCTAAGCAGGACAGCACTGGCCTTGGTCAGGAGTAAAGGGGTTACAGCCATGATCTTATATGTAATTATCAGACTGTTTTGGCTTCCTGTAAATACTGAATTTTATTTTTGGGTTGCCCGCATAAAAATATACTAAATACTAAAAATATGTAGGTATGTTTTAAATGTATATAACACCGCATTAACCCTTTAAAAGATTTGAAAATCAAATGAGGTCCATTTAAAAATGGAGGCAAAGCGTCATGGATTCTAACAAATGTCTTGTGCACAAATGCATTTAATGGTTATTATTTTGATTTTGCTCCTTTACAATAAACCTAAATTTTATAAGAGATAAAGGTTTACTTTCAAAGGTTTAATCTTGAATGCTACATTTCACTAATCTTTTGTTGTAATTTACATCCTTCATCAAGTCATATTGGACGGTGAATGAAATGCTCAAATGAACCCAGGGTCCATAGAGCTTAGTTATACCAAATTAGTCTGAGGATAAGGAAAAACCCCAGAAAAACCTTATCTAGGTAAGTCGCCCTGGCAAGATTCGAACTCGGAACCTCTTGAACGTGAGGTAGACATGCTATCATCTACGCTACTGAGACAGGCTTCACTGATCTTGAACGCTACACATCAAAACATGATAAACACAAAAGGTACATCATATTGGTTTCCTCATAATCCTTTTTTGCAACATACTACACATTTTGGAAATATCCCTGACCTTTTTTGCTGTAGCTAGTATCCTTTTAGAATTGTGTTTCCAAGATTAAGGGATGATGGGGTTGTGGAATTTTTTACTCCAAAAATGAACAGGCCTCTGAATGTTATAGGGCTCGATTAAACTGTCAGCTTATTAATAGATAAAGTCCAGGAAAGTCATTGTCTTGCATGGGTTTACAGCTCTCCAAATTACTAAAGAATTGCATATGTTTCTTTCCAGCTTGGTATCCCATGTAACTGTGAGGAGAGATATGCTTATAATACCTGCTATACTAGATCCACACCAACCATATGCATATTCAGGGTTATTCTGCAACTTCTGGTTAACAATATTGCCAACAATTATTCTTACTGCTAATAACTGATCATGAACAAATACGCCAGATTTTCATGTTTAATAACCATGCTTATAATGGTGACAGATCATCTCAACCATATTGTTAAACACCTAGAGTAAGTCATCACAAATTCATACGCTTTGCAGGCATTTTTAGTTTATCCACCGCTATCGGTGCAACAGTACAAATAGTGCAAATGTGATCACTTCATTCTAGATGTCTGTTCTGTGCAGACAGATGGAACACAAGTGAGTTACAAAGACTTCGGTAGAGCAATACAAAATATATATTAATTATTACAGGAGAAATCTTGTTATGTGATTTGGCAGGCTCATTTCATCAGATGATTCCAAGGAATTGGAGAGGAAATGGAGTGAGTTGATATTACAGATAATCATAGATCTTTGAATCCTTTTCTTTGTTTGCCTGAAAAAAGAATTGATCATGGGTTGCTTCAGTGTACATGTACCATTACACTAACATCCTTTAACCATTTTAATCTACAACTGGTTAATACACACAAATAACGTTTGTGTTTTAGGGTAGCTCATATAAAATTGTGACTAAATAATATTTTATATGAACTAGGTATTTAAAACTTTTATTTGCTTGGTGCATAAATGATTTATTACAGAACGCAACACATAACTTCTCGAAATACTAAATTTGAATTCCTATTTTCACTGTAAAAGTCTCCAACCAATACTGGAATGAAGTATAAGCTATAGTGCATCCTAAATATGAACTTTCTTCTTTTGTGCCTTCTACTGTTTAGCTGCAGGAGGGGGGAGGGGAAACAGAGCAGGATGGCTCAGGTAGTTTCGTCTGTGGCCCACATTTGATTGTCGTGACCAACTTACTTAACCCATTGATATTTCAGAGATTCTCCAGGGTCACCATGCAAATGCTGGGTAATTCAATTACATCCCACAAATGTCCTGTCCATCCATTTCATATCCATATCATGTCATCTTCAGGTCTCTTTCAGATTAGAAGTGTTCATGGGTGTTTCAGGGCTGCAATGATTTGTTCAAATGACCACCCTCTGTCTCTCACCTAATCCTTCCTCCCTGTGATACACTACTTGAGGCTTAGGTACAATAAACCAGTTTAATCAGATTATATTGAAAAAATGGAAGAAATGCTAACTGACAATGAATATGAAATCATTAACAAAAATCCTCTAAAAACTTGCGTACAATCATTTGAAAAAACAATACCAAAATCAATGAACTAAAAGAAGAGGACACACTAGTCTCGTTTGATGTTAAATCACTGTTTCCCAGCATACCAGTTAATCAACTCCCACCGTTGACTGCAAAATGGCTCAAATCACTTGGAATGTCACCACCTGAAATTTCAGATTACATCGAACTAACCAAATTATGCATAGAACAAAATTTCTTCCAGTTTCAAACAAAATATTTTCACCAAACTTCAAGTTTAGCAATGGGCAACTCTATCACCCTTCCTGGCTGATCTGTACATGAGTGCATTAGAAATAAGGATCACCAAAGGTTTCCCTTGGATGTTCAAACTCTGGCAATGACATGTAGATGACATCCTAAAAACACATCAGTGATGCACTAAAACTTTTAAATATCCAAGAAAAAAGCATCAAGTTCACTGTAGAAATAGAGAAACACGAGTATTTACCATTTTTGGATCTAAAAATAATGAGAAATAAAAACAGACTAAACTTTGGCCTTTACAAAATACTAACACAGACAGACAACTACATAAAAGGTAATGGCTACAACCCAAGGTCCCACAAACAGGCAATCTTCAATAGTTTAGGACACAAGACTCGTCAACAACCCTCTCACAGCAGAAGAATACAAAACAGAATACAACAAAATAATTGAAAGAGCACAAAAAAGTAACTTTCCCAAATCATTAGTAGACAAAAAAGTAAACTTAGCAAAAAAGAAGCTACTAAAGGAAACCACAACCCTCTCAGCTACAGAAACTAATATGATTTTCAAAAAATTCACTTACCATCCATGGGCCTATGATAAATTCAAAAGTCTTCAAAAAACAAAACATTCAACTAGCACCAGTCAACCTTGTCTCCTTAAAAAACCTAATTTGCTCAAACATCAAAGATGCCATTCCATCTAACAAAAAACCTGGTATATATAAAATTGAATGCAGTGACTGTTGTCAAACTTATATTGCAAAAACCAAAAGAAATTTAAAAACAAGAGCAAAGGAACACTTTAGAAACATAAAATATAAACAATTAGAAAAATTAGCAGTTGTCGCACATTTTTGGGAGAAAAACCACAACATAAATCCAGAACCAAAACTACTAAAACAGACATCAGGAAAACAAGAACTATCCACATGGGAACAAATCTTCCATTTCAAAAAATAGGAACAAAGTATTCCATTTCGACATCCCCCAGAAAGATTTGTTCAGCAAGTTCCTTGAACTGCCACCAGAGGAGACAAAATATCCTCAACTACACCAATGAGAACCAGTCGATGGCCGGCTGAGGATAGAGGCAAAGTCTCTGAAATATGTTTTTTATAAAAGTGTTGTTTAGTGTCATTTATCGACTCCCTTTAAATTTAATTAAAGAACCCACAGGTGTTATCAGAAAGAACAGTGAAAAGAATTGTTCAAATTGCAAAGAAAATGAAAATAACATGTTTTCGGAACTTCAGGCAAAAAGCAAAACATTTCAAAAACAAGTAAGATCTAGGTGGTTTTGACAAATATCATTAAAGAGAAAACAAATTTTTAGAGCATAAAGTCATCCCAAAACAGAATAGAGAACCAAATTTTAAATAGAAAATGATCAGACCAAACAAAACTGCTGATAGAAAAACATTACTTGTGAACAAGACTATCCAAAGGCCATACAGAAGTGGAAGTCAGAGGGAAGATCATTCATTATTTACACAGATGAAAAATATACACAGTAGCCACACTAACCCAAAACGATGTACATAGGTTTCATAGCTCCGGTTTCTGAAAGCGAGAGGCTAATGACTTTTCATGCTGAGGGTGAACAAGGTTAAAATTCCAATGGCTTGTTCATATATAAATCAAATCATTAACCCTTTCACCGATATGGACGTCATATGATGTCCAAGTTAAAAGGCCCCAAACACGATATGGATGTGTAAAGACGTCCTGTGCATACATGCATTTAATGCTTATTTAATGATAATTCTTTTATACTTTGTTTTACAGTGAATTTAAATAAATTCAATAAGAAGTAAAAGCTTATCTTTAAAAGTTTCTTCTTGAATGGTACACCTCAAAGCAGGGATAAACACACAGGGCACATCTCCACATTCACGGCAAATCGTACTAGTTTCCTTTTGGACACCTTTCTTGTGACACACCAGACATTTCTAAACAGATATCACTTTCTTGCTATAGGTTGTGGATTTCTTACCCCCCAGTAGAGAGAGGCCTCTGAATTTTACAGTGCTCAATTAGGCTGTGAGCTATTGACATGTGAAAGTCCAGGTACGTCATTGTCTTCTGAAGGTTTAGAGCTCTCCAAATTACTAAACAATTGTATATGGTTATATCCAGCTGGTGTAAAAATACTTTTTTATACCATTTGATTGTTTTTCGCAAAGAGGTATATGTGTGTAATAACTGATCTACTAGATCCACTCCACCCATATGCGTGTTAAATTTCTGGATAATATCGGGCTTGAGAATTGACATTTTGTTACGAACATCAATTTTTCCAGTATCAATCATCAAAATCTTAGAGCTGCAATTGGATAATGCTGTAACAACGCTCCTGTCTTGCCAAGCAACATAGGTCAAGGGTGGGAGTTGATGCATCTGCATTTCTCCTCTTCTTAGAATCTTCGTATTCACATCTTTTGGCAAACCAATACGATTTCAGTGTACTGTTCCAATTGCATTTGTTTTTCTTCTGTGTAAGGCCATGAATAATTTAGGGGAACTGTACCATTATTAAGTACACATTCCATCAGGTGCATTACTATGGAACCAGATAACCCCAAATCTTTTTCTCCAGTGTTATTAGTCCCTTGGCCAGTGTCTATGCAACTATTGTGAAGATATCCTGTTTTACTTCCACATACATCAAAACTCTTTATGCCAAAGCTGGCCCTCTTTTTTTTATGTATTGTTTCCAACCTAAGCAGCCCTTCCAAACATCAGTCTTTCAACAGTGATATTTTCACTAGGCACATAATTTTCTTTGAATTTTGAAAGAATGTAATCAAAAACTGGTCTGATTTTGTATAATTTATCATTTACATTTTCTGTGCAAGTGAAATGAAGGAAGTGCAAAATGGAAGTAAACCTGTTATTTGACATGCATCTCCCAAAAAGTGGAGTAGCCAGCATGTCATCTGTAGACCAGTACATGTCTAGCGTAGCTTTACGAATAACACCCATGAGCATAATTAGACCAAGTAGTCTGTAAATCTCATTCATTCTACTCTTAGGTACTAAATTGCCTTTAGCAATCAGGTCTTCCTTCACCCTACTCACATATACATTTGTTTCCAAAACAATGAGAGACAGTAAGTCAGAAGTAAAAAATTTGTGAAAATGTCAATTGGTTGGCTGTCAGAAGTTAGCTGAGTATGAAGTTGTACACCAGAGGTTGTGCTTGTGAACGTATGTCTATTTGTGTTAGTTATTTTGACACCTCCATAATGTTGATTCTTCACGAACAGCTGTCAGAAATGATTCATTTTCCTCCTCACTGCTACCTATATCCTCAACAACCCCCTCTAAATCTGAAAACTCGCCATCAATGTCCATATCACTGTCAAACAGCAAAAATTCTTCCACATTTTCTGGTGTAGTATCAGAAGACCGCACTCATCCTACACTACCTAATTTATTTGCTGCATTACTAGTTGAAGCCGTGATTAGCACTTAGGAAACTATTTCAAATGTGTTTTGGCTAAAGAAATTGCTCGGAACTCGGACACAGTCACAATTACTATATGAACTGCGCAAAGAAAACAGTTACATCAGCTACCATAAACTTTGTGCAATTAGGAAGATGCTGAAGGAGTTTTCTTTCCAGCGTAACTCAACATATACAGTTATTATTGTGTGGTAGCATAAACTGACACCTATAAACCTTGAACCCAACACTTTGCTTATGCAGCTGATATACACATATAGTTTGTAAAACAAAAATACTCAGCATTAGGCACGTTCGACGCAAAGAACAGCTTTCTCGACAGTTATACAAATTAATGAAATTTCAGCGGTTTATTAATATAATCCCTATTTTAATGATACCGTAGATGTATACTGGGTTTAATGGGCCTTAGTTTTCGTTTTGCTAAAATAAATTAATAAATACGGAAGATATGAATATTTATTTATGAAGCATTTTTGCAGCATTTAACAATTTAAATGTCTTGTTCTGTTTATTGGGTATCCGTTACCGGCCGTACAGGGTTTAAATGGCCATCGGCGAAGCAGTTTATCAGGACATTTCGATACCAAAATAAATAAAATCTGAAAATGGTATGCCAGAATCTATACACTGTGGAATATATTCAAACTTTAACATCTTATAATAAATAATTATTTACATTTAATTTATACATAATTTTTCAGATTAATTTTCTACTATAGCTAAAAAACCTGAAATAACTATAATTAAATGGACAGCAACACATACATAACCAGACTGATTAGCAATCTGTCCACAAGCTCTGTAGTTGTTTGAAAAATTTCATTTTATACCCGAGAGCTAAAGCCCTTTTGAATTCCTTGAAAACATGTCTCGGGTAAAAATATCATATACGATAAAAATATGACTAAATCTAAGCACTATGGCTTGATGAAGTGCACACCCCAAATACAAAACTCATTTGGTAGACTTTGAATAATGCAACCATATCAAACAAACAAAAACCCTAATGAACTAACCTGAGCATGGACTGGTAGCCAATAGAGTTACAGTAGTGAGAAATTGCAACCTTAAGTGAAAAAACAAAGCTAAAACTGAAGATGAATGTCCATCGTCTGCTAGGAAAATAGCATGCATGGTCTCAATGGCTAGAAAACTGCAAAAGTGAAAACATGCATTTACTGAGGCTACCAACATTTCGTGACCAAGCTAGTGATTCTGTAATGTGTAACAAGCCAAACAGTGAGTAAATGATACTCTAAGTAACTATGATTGACTCAAATAATAAGGATAATGTAAAGATGTAGATCGGCGGCGTACAGTTACATTGATACGGAATGGCATCACAAAAACAAGTTGCCAACTGCGGCACTCCAATATATGTTCATACAGGAGAACGTTGCCTACTTTTTTTCCCCCCTGATCAGAAAATAGCAATACTGTTATGGGAATAGTGCATTGGTGGTGCTGGTGGTGGTGGTCACTGCCCACCTCGGCAGCGTATCAGCCTCATCTTCAACAGGTCCTGCATGCGAATCTCGGTCAGGCTGAATTACCTGGATAAGGATTTTTCCGAGGTTGTCCCTTATCCTGAAAAACGAATGTCGGGTAACCCTAAGCTCTATGTACCCTGGACTCATTAACCATCATTTCATACATTCCATTCAACATCCGGTATGACTGAAATTTGGAAAACAAATTAAAAAACCTATTTTTTTCCTTCCTCCTAACTTTGTGCTAAATTCCTTAGTTTTTAAACAATAATAGTAATAAACTAGCAGTGACCCACTGATCTTTACATCAGTTAATTTGCGTCTTACGGTTTAGCTGGTTTGCTTACGTAATGTTGGTATTTTCCGCGTTAACATACTGTGCTGGTTGGCAACGGTCCAACTGTGACGTCGGAGCCACGTTATCCTTACGCCGCCCAGGTGCATCTTTACGAATGAGATTAATGAGAATAACAAGGGAAAAAATGTGGATTGTCCTCATTTCTTTGTCATAGAACATTTAAAATCTCTGCTGTTGGCAACAGCTTACTATGTGAGCTTTTCCGTGAATAGCAGAAAATGGAACAAAATATTGCGACCATGGACAGAAATATGAACATAATTTCATAATTACAGCAAATGACGCATTCAGACGGATCACTGGTAAAAGTGCAGAACACAGATTAACATGAGAATGTGGATCTGCGCAGTTGGCAACAGCCTGTTAGGTTACGTCATCACGTATCCAATTAGACAAGATGTGTGGAAGCTTTACCACAAAATAACCTAGTCATTTGGTTATGTTGGTATTTTCAGCAGCTGCGGCAGCCTAACAAGGTTATTGCCGCTAATCTACAGGATAATCTCTCTACGTTTTACATTCGATTACTCCCATCACCCGTGCGAAGAGCGGGAGGGAGACAAAACAACATGATGTAACACGATTGCAAATAAAATGTGCTCAGTTGGTAAAATATATAATTTAGTGAACTTGTGAAGGTACGCTGATTGATATCGTATGTACATTACAACGCTAATCCTTCTTGGAATTAGCTTGGATTCGCCCAATGGATTATACGGAACGATAAAATACATTTTTATCCGAAGTAATCCGTATATTAACTTAGCATCACAACACATACACAAATAATTATAAAACAATATATTCTGTAGAATATTGTCCGACAATATATATCACAAGATCAAGAAACGAAACTACACAAACTCGAGTGTACAACTTTGGATAAACGTGCATTAAGATGGCGTTGTACCATATCTCCCGTATTACAGAAATATCATTATAACATTGCTGAAATTCCACTTAAAACTTCCTAACACTTTTGACGTAAAGTATATTGGTATTAAATACAAAATGTAAAATTTCCTACATAAAATTATAGGTATGTACTGTAAAATACGCTACAATTTCCAAACTACATTACCAAGCAAGCTTACCTTCTGATCCGCACTGAAGTCGCCAAAAGATTGAGTCACGATGTGGCAGTGATTGGGCAAGACGTGAGAAAGACAGAGACAGAAAATGTAGCGCAGGTTCGCCAATTGTACCAGTCCAAATTCACCAACATTATTGCATCAAGCTTCGCCAAGGAGAGTTAAAGATACAGACTAATAAAGATTTAACAAAAACATTCTGTTATACTAAACTTTCCTAAGTGTCATCGGAAAAGCAAATTATATTTACAGATGCTTCATTGATAATTACAATTTTAAATATATTCTGATTAAATAACACGAAGTTGCGCCAAACTCATTTCACTTGGGTTTTAGCCCAAAGCCATGTTCACTTTTTCCATATACACAGAGAAAACGTGTCGCTACGTAGCGCTGTGCTTTTTTATGTCTATGTGATAACATTAGCTCACGCTACACATAACTTTTGGACACATACAGAACATTTCGCTAATAACAATTTAATAAATCCAGGTACCGATTACGGTTGTATTATCAATTTTGAAACAGTGTTATGAGCTTTTCAGGAACGCTCCTTTAGTTGCTGTGGTTTATTATGTGTTTCAAATGGGAAGGTGTTTGTCCTTGAGCGCTACAAGGTGAGCAACCAATCGTAGTCCGACGGTGTTGTCGCATTGCATTCTCCCTAAGTGCTGTGTGACGAGCGCCAAACTAATCAATGTCTAATAAATAACACAAAAATTCAGATTTTGCAAAAACTGATCCATGTCAAAGGTAGAGGGTAATGTATTTAACATAACCGTAAAAATCCATTATTTTTAGCTCAAATAGTTTTCTTAATACAAATAAATAAAGTAGCTGCCATTATATTATAACAATGCATTGTGACGTAAGCGCAGTAATGAGTATCATTATTGGTTGGCAAGTATGCGTGAACGTATATTTGAAATTACTCAGAACTGAAACGTAAACATTTGACACGACGTGATAAAAGAAATATATACTTTGAATAAGACAAGGTGTTTGTTAAATTCCATGAGAGGAAACGATACACTTCTTGCTGGTCTGGCAGAACGTGCCTGGTCACATTATCTCTTTGTATATGAATGGTTCGTAATCTCTATTTACTCTAGAGAGTTCAAAGCAACATTATTCAGCTACTCTTCCATGAAAAAGTGTATCAGCTGGATCAATGAGACACGATCCACATTCCCCCTTACTACTTCTAATTTTAAATTAAATACTTCAACAATGTGTTTCCATATATTTGAAGAATGGCCCAAATTTAACAATTCTGTTTACAACTATGAACTATAACATAAATATAACATACACAATATAAAACAATAGACATACATTAAATGAAATATAATAATAAATGAACATTTTACAACTTAGCATTACTATAACACTTTTTTTTTAAATATATGTATCTTTGTTTTTATGAATGTGGTGTGCCCCGCCCCAAATTTGCATTAAGTACTTTTATAATTAACATTTTAAATTATTCACATTCAACAAATATGCTATAACAATATAAAGAATATTTTAACATAACAATTTGTAAACGAATATATATAATTAAAGTGAAATAAAATAAATTATTAGCAATTAATTAAATCTGTGTTTTACAATTAAATATTCATGACTTGAACATGAAAGGCTTATACTTGTGTTCTAACCTTAAATATGCATATTCCGTTTGCCTGTATGACAATACGGTATTCACAATATATTCACAAAATTAGTGTATCATGTGTCGTGTTAAAGTGTTACATTACCGTGTGTATTATGTAAGTCACGACATGAAGGTCTTGAAGTGCCCCCATAGACTCTAGGTATTGAAGATTGTCTCAGTGGCCTCAAAAACATCAGGTGGAATCTAACATACAGACTTCCATCAGTCCTCTTGACCGCAAATGTATGGTCCCCGAACTTGTTCGGTATCACAAATTGTCATCAAAAAGTAAGGCGAACTTTTCTGTTCTCTTCTTCTTGGCACTTGACAGATGGTGCTGTCGAACTAGTACCTCTTCACCGATTATGGGCATTCATCGTTTATTTGTCCTCTTGGTCCTCTTCTTCCTCCTTTCTGCTGCGACGAATATCCTTTGAAAGGCCAACTCTGCCTTCTCTTCTGGGGTTAGCTGTTTTCCTTTCGGAATGGGCGGCGGAATCTGTCTGAATAAGGGTGTTGGTTCATCTTCGAGCATCAACTCTGCTGGGGTGAATCCTGTCGTAGAATCCTTAGTAAAGTTGATATGATCTTCAATCTTTTGGCAGTATTTAACCCAAAGTTTGTGGTTGGAGTGACACATAATACGGAAAAGTTGGTGACATTTCGAAGACTTCTTTCTATCTAGTTGCCCTGGGGAATGTATGCTGAAGAATGATGCAATTTTACTCCTAAATCCTTTAATGTTTGATTGAATTTATCTCCGTCCCAAACTTGGCATAAAACAGTTCTAAATGAAGTTGCAGAAGCATGTGTAAATATGTGGTATGGTAAATCTAGGTTAGGACACTCCAGTAGAATAGATTCTTTGAATAAAGCTTTGCTTCGTTCGAACGCCGCCTGCTGGCGCTCTTCCCACTTCCATTTTACTTCTTTCTTTAGAAGTTTTCTCAATGGAGAGATGACTGCAGAATAATTAAAGATGAATTTCGACTGGTAATTGAGTATGCCTCGATATCTTCGAAATTGCTTCTGGTTCTTAGGAGGTGGGATATCATCAATAGCTTTTACACGTTCTGGGTTAGGTTTTCTGCCGTCAGACGAAATGACATAACCTAAAAAATTTGCTTCTTTGACGAAGAATTTGGATTTTCCAAAATTGATGGTCATTCCGCTCTCATGGAATTTTGATAGGATGTAGTTCAAATGTTGTAGATGCGCTTCTAAATCTGTATCATAAACCAAGAAGTCATCTACATAATTTACAGCGAATTCTCATTCTCATTCGGACCAAAATTGAATTAACGCTAGGTGCGCGAAAGTGGTCCGGGAGTGCATATGAATTCAAGTATATTGCATCAAGCGTCATTCGTACTTTTTGATTACTGGTAACCCAACACAAGTCCTTTATCTCATGCGCTATGTTTATCTGTTTATATGTTTATCTGCCTATGCAAAGGACTGAGGGGGGGGGGTGAACTTTGCATTCCTTCTCCAATCAGCTAGATCTTACGTCATTTTCCTAGCGAACTCCTAATCATACTTTTATTATCAATATTTCGCTTGCTCTACAGATTCAATTGCTGCGCAGTTGGCAACAGCCTCCTAGGTTACGTCACCGCGTAACCTCGAAATCAAGATGTAGAATGTGGCCGCTTTGCCCCCGAAGTAAACCGTACATTAAGTTAACATCTCAACACATCCACATAATAGTATCAAACAATACATTTTAGACATATTGTCCGACAAAAAGAAACACGAGGGCAGAGCAATGTACTATACGCCACGTTAACGCAATTACCATTATAAAAGTAATAAAATTTTACTTAAAACTTCGCAGTTATTTAGAGGTAACGCAGGTATATACTTTTGTACTGACTTCTAAAGTAATGTGTACATAGAATTACACTCCTAAATAAGCTACAATATAATCTGAAAACTCAATTCCAAAGCTTACCTTATGAACACGACTCGAGTCGCCAGAAGATTGAGAAAGATAAAGAAAACGTCGAGCATGTTGCACCAAATTCACTTCTTTTTAACCTTATCCTCAATGCAACGTTACAAACCTTTTCACTTTTAACAAACACAAAGAGTAAGTACGTCACCTTCCGTAGCACTGTCACTTTTTATCCGTGTGGCAACAAAGCTCCACTTGCATAAACAGAACCATTCACTAATAGCCCAATAATAAATTCAGATACCTATTACAGATATGTTATCCATTTACTTTAATCCAGCCACACGGTAATTACACCATGAGAAGCACGCCAAAACTGAAAGTTAGAAAAATTAATCCATCTTCAAGGTAATTCAGCTGTTTTCAGTGAGAGTCTGATGTGACATAAGAGAAATAAAAGAAATTGTGGCAAGACGAAAGTAAATTCTATAGCAAAAGTGTATTAGCCTCAATATTGTAAGAGGTTACCTAGATGAGCTTACTGATCCAGAGAAGTGTAGTGTAATGGTTATTTTGTTTTTCTATGGCATCGGATACTAGAATTTCATGAACATGTTTATACTTCCTGTAGTAATACTCTAAGCCTCGTGTTAGCCTCATAAATATTCTATAAGACTTTGTGGAACAAGCAGATAAGAGCGCTAGTATCTCGAGATTCCGGATTTAACAGTGATGGAGTTACCTAGGTTCGTCCAAGAAAACTACGCAAAAGAACCATTACTCCTTTTTGGAAGCAATACAGGCAATTTTTAAACAAGTTGGATCCTGTTAATCAGAAGGAAATTGATAACAATCTTTGAATCTACATACCATTTATATTTTCACTACAAAACGCTTAAATATTACTAACAATTTAAGTTAATTGATGCTAATTAATCGTTCTTCTACACTAGACGTGTACAGGCTAAGATTTTGGATATATAGTCAAACTAAAAAATTCGATGGCATGGTCTGAAACACGCATCTCCCTATTTCCATCCGGCTGCTCTTAACCATTGAGCTACCATAGCCAACGTGCCGTCATGACATTAAGTTCTCCAATTGACTTGAATATTTCCCCGGTAAACCACTAGGGACCCTCGTATTCGAGATACACCGTTTATGGCGACTTACTATTGTAAGTACTTGATTCACAGGCTTTTTTATTAAGTTAATTGATAGATTTTATTCATTTTTTCACACTAGCCGTGTGTAGGGTGAGGTTTAGGTTACAGAGTGTCAAACTGAAAAACTTAAAGTCGTGGCTAGGATTTGAACCACGAATTTCGTGGTTTCCGTCCCCTAGTGGTTTACGGGGAAAACAAACGAGTCAAGTGAACTTAATGTCATTGCGCCACGTTGGCCACGGTAGCTCAATGGTTAAGAACGAGTGGACGGAAAAAGCAAGCCCCGTGGTTCAAATACTTTGGCAGTTATTTCAGTTTTTTTTTAATTTTTATAAAATTTGCTTTGCATTGTTATGGAAAGAGTAATTTGTACATAAATAGACATGTAAAATTAGGTTGCTAATGAGATAATGTAATGCGAGTTAAATGTTACATAATATTATCGTTATTGGTATTTGCAAGAACACGATTAGGTAATGTGGTGAGGTGGAACCGCAAAGAGCAGAGAACCCAAAATGATCAGAGTTTAGCGTCCTTCTGCAAGCGACTGTCTTGAGAGTAAGACGTGTTACATGTGTCGCTCCGTGAGTTTGCAGAAAATGTTTTATGTGAATGCTGTTGTGTTGCAGATACAGTTCATCGATGCAACAACCATTGTTTGTTATAGGAAAGCATTTACATAATTTGAAATTGTATCAGAATTTATAATTGCTTCGCTGGAGTGGAATTCACAACATTTAAAAGACAAGAATTGTTGTTTACTCTCGAATAAATGCAATATCAACTCCTTAAACTTCCGTTGGGTGCGTCAACTTTGGTGACGCCGTTAGTCGCGATGTATCTGCTGGATACATATGACGTTAATTGTGCTTTAGTATCTGTTTTCAATTGTTTTAAAACGAATGCACCTCATTACGAGGTATGTCAGTACCGTTTTTGAATTTAAAAAAAGACGTACATAGATATCGCAATAATTCTATTTTTACATGAAAGCCTGTACCTTAATCTACTCTTCTACACAATTTCCGTGAATATAGAGGCACTTGTTATAACGTGGCACCAGTTTCCGAATACCCTCCTCATAAAGTTCTGCCGTCTGACGTGTAAAGCACTGTATCACAAGTGTTTTGACTTCCTTATCGTCTTGAAGACGCTGACCGCCCAGATGTTTCTTCAAGTGCAGGAACAAATGGTAGTCGCTGGGCGCCAGATCAGGGCTGTATAGAGGAAGATCTAGACTTTCCCATTGAAAAGATTTGATGAGATCTCTCGTCCAATTAGCCACATGTGGACGGGCATTGCCATGCAGCAAAGCGATACCCTTACTCAACTTGCTACGTCTTTTGTTCTGGATTGCACGGCGCAGATTGTTCGATGTCTCACAATAAGACGCTGCAGTGATTGTCTCATTACAAGGCAGAAACTCCACTAGAAATACTTCTTTTCTGTCCCAAAAAACTGTGCTCATGATTTTCCGGGCAGAAATTGTTTGCTTAAACTTCACTTTTGTGGGTGATGATCAATGTCGCCATTCCATGGATTGTTGTTTCGATTCTGGTGTGACGTAGGACACCCATGTTTCGTCACCAGTAACAATTTGGTCAAAAAAATCCTCACCTTCATTGTGGTACCGCTCAAGGAAAGTCAATGCACTGTCTAAACGTTGGGTTTTGTGCAAATCCGTCAACATTTTCGGAACGCAACATGAACACGTGAATCTATCATCATAAATTTCCAGTATTCAAACGTTGAAGACAGTGACAATTATGAATTATCTCTTGTGCCCGATTTCACCAACAAATGTTAAGACAACAGGAGTTTAGCAATAGTGGATAATACATTGTCCACCTCTCGTCTTGAAACTTTCAAGTCACTCGTCACTTGCCCTTCTTCGCACTTCGTTTTAAATTTACGTAATACTGACAAGTTGTTTGGTGCTTTTGAATTAAATGCGTTTCCAATATTTTCCCCGCGACATCTTTCTCGTCCTCTTATCTTCCACGATATCCTTACACTTCATCACCATTTCAATTAACAATTCTTTCTCCGTCGATGAAAAATTTGTCTCACGGCTTTATTTATGATTTTCTTCATCCGCCATTTGTGCAGACGAAAATGAAAACAAAATCGCATCGCAGTACGTTCAGAAAATACGACTCATCCATAGCCTTCTATAACTGTGATATTTACAAGTTTCTTGGCGATAACACAGGTTTGTTAACATTTTCAGAAAACAGTTTGGTGAAATGCAAGAAATTTAACATTAGTTTTAGCGTTATGACAATTGTTGTTAACGTCGATTTTAACATCTGTTGGTGAAATCGGGCATTAACGTAATTAACATTTACATCTATACGGTTGAACCACTGGTATTTTTATTGGATTAGAAAAATAAGTATTTCGTACACTATAAATAACAACGCTTTTTGAAGTTTTCTTCTTTCAAAATTCTCCTAATTTGGGGGCCGACGAATATTCCCTCTTTTACTTTGGAATCGCTGAGTTTTGGAAACTGTCTGCTGATGCATGAAAAGGCCTCTCCACTTTTGTACAAAGTTCTGCATTAGGTATAATTTTATATGGGGAGGTAGCATTACTTTATTTGGGTTTACTCATGGAACATACTTGACGTGCTGTATGAGTTTCTCTTAGAAGTCATTTTTTACAATGTAGTGTGATCCAGTGTCCCTACTATCCCACAATCATAAAAAATAACAGTAACTTCTAAATCCCAGTTGTAATCCTGTCGTCGGGGAGAAATTGCATTGTGATCGACACGCGGTCCTCGGGACTCAGCGTATCTCTCGGAACAATAACTTATGGAGACAATCTTCCAAGTCAATCATGATTTGGTCCGTAGATGACGACCCTGCGACAGTGAGATGTGTCAGTCAGAAAGTAATCCCCGACTATAATAAAATTGCAATGACCTTCAAGTCTCCACATGTGTATATGCCAGATGTAATTAATTGCACCTAATATATTGGACATACATTCGCAAGTTTCAAATCTACTAAATATGCCACTGGTATTAATGGCTTGGTAATTTGTTGTGGAGCAACACTGCTTTGAAACTTAGAAGAAAGAGTCAAACAACCTCCATTCTTCATGAATGTTTAAATCCTAGCACATTCATTTAACTATGTCTATGCATGCACATAGGGAATTTTTCCTAGCACAGTAACTGGAAAACTCTTGATTCTTACTGAAAACTGAGATTCATATCCGTAACTAAATCATTTAGTTTGAACTGATTGGTCAGAAGGGGTTTATTTTCTTGTTCTGGAGAGTATTCTGCATCAAAGTGAAAGGTACATCCGCTTGCTCATGTTCTGAAGTAGTTTCTTCTACATGTGAAGGTGGGCTGGGAACTGGGAGTTCAGGTCCAGGCGGAACACGTTTTATTGCGGATGGAACATAGGATACTCAATTTTGGATTTAGTTCTTTCTGAACGTCCTCCAATTTGTGTTACACAGAAATAAATTGTCTTCTGCGTAGCTAGTTGGTTTGCGCCAGACTATTGGTACACCGAAAGGCATATGCAAAGTTTATTCTCTTTTACTGCTCTGTCTGTGTAGAACTGTTAGCTGTCATGTTTGTAAATGTAGCTATCAACAACGAGCGCTTCCTGATATAAAAATGCGCCGCTCAACAACTTAAACTAAATAACGTTCAACTATCATCGAGTTCACTACGTGGGCTTTCGGCGGCCAGTGCCCATAGTAATAAAGTCTTCCGGAGAAGGCTGCGTCTCTACTATGTAGAGCTTCTTCAGAGCTCCTCCTCTCTTATATATACTGTCACAAACCCATTGTTGCGACGATGCGCGGCCGGCACGCACAAAGCGACAGATAAGCAGAGTGGAGATAAAAAGACTAGACGAAACAGATAAAGATAACTGGAAGGCGCAACGCGGAGACAAAAAGCTTGCCAAAACAGATAAAGATAGATAACTGGAAGGTTCTAGTGTTGTCTTGCTTGTTACAGAAAATACCGGTGATTTCTCAAACAGTGAGCGGATATATAAAAGCCGCGGCTAGTTTATCGAGACAGTCGTAATGGGAACTGATTTGTTCCTGCAGCTGTTTTGAAAGTAAACTCGTGTTTATTCACGTGTGCAGAAGTGACAGACTGTATTTGTGTATGTTATGTAATTATGCTACTGCAAGGGTTGACCAAAGTATGTTTCTAAGAAAATAAAGAACATTTGGAATTTCTGCAAATTGGACTTTTAATTCTACGAACCCATAAATTCACAATAAGTGCAGTTTGTCTTAAACACTTCCTTTCTGAGATAATAAAACAGCCCCTTTCAAAAGTTGGTTTAAAATGGGAGATCAGTTTTGTTTTGCTGGTTGTCGAGTAAGAGTGAAGTATGTGAGTGACATTTTTCTGCGGGAATACATAATGATTTTGTTCTTAGAAATGTCAAAATATTACTGTGTAAATGATCCAAATCTGATTTGTTATATATCTGGGTCATATAGTAAGTAAATCCAAGACAAAACATAATAGCATTTGTAAAGGAAACCTATTTTCAATAATTCGGCTTTAACCTGGTACAGTCATAAAGTGTGTTGTAGTTGTATTGCAGAGTTAAGGAGTTGGAAATGTAGATGAAAGGATTCATTGTCCTTTGGTATCCCTGTGATTTGGAGAGAACCTACAAATCATTAAGACGATTGTTACATTCGTATAGTTAAGGTAGCAGGATATAATGCTTAAAACAAGAAATAAACTGTATATAAGTACTCTCTCTGCCATTCAGTCCATCACTCTTGATCCTCATTTTGTTTCCCTTACACAGTGTATCCAAATCTCCAGTCGGCGATACTTAGGAACAACACAATTCTGACAATGACAGATGTTTCAGTCAAAGAGAGCTTAATGTGTTATTGAGAAATCTAAATAGGCTTAAAGAATCAGAACTTTTAGGCTGTAGATTAAAAAAAAGATCATTAACTGAGAATACATATTCTTGTTACAGGCATCGTAACAAGGAATTTGTTCCTTCTTTTGCTGAAGAAGAAAGTTTCGTATATTATCAAGACATCCCGTAAGGTTTCATAACATATAATTCTAAAGAATGGAGCCTGATCATATATTCTTCTCAAAAAATTTTGCAGGTTATTTGCTTCATAATGTAAACATTCATTCTTGCATGCCTGTTGTCCTTTCCTTTGTTTTAAAGGAGTCACATGAAAATCTTGAGTTTCTGCCACAAAAACTACAGTACGAAAACCATCTATGGTTATTCTGTGAAGACTTAAATATTACTGAACTTTTACTTGGTCTGCAGGCTTGTTTCACAAAACATTCTTGTTTCTTATGTGAACTCCCTATCAGAAAACTGTCTCAGCGATTCAACATGCCACAGCGACCGATATATACAACAATTCTGCATCGATACCGGAAACGCTCAGCCTATTCGTCAACCACACAAACGCGCTCCGCTGGTAAAACGAGCCGCAATACGGGATATGCTGGAGAACATGAGATCCAGGGGAGTGATTGAAGAGCCTGACAGCCCTTGGTGTTCCCCTGTAGTTCTGGTGATGAACTGCGTGCACTACAGGAAGCAAAACTTTGTCACCAGGAAGGACTGTTTCCCCTTACCCCGGATTGATGACACCCTCGACACGTCTGCTGGTGCGCAGTGGTACTCGACCCTGGACCTGAAGTCGGGTTACGGGCAGGTGTCTAGACCAGAAAGACAAGGAAAAGACCTCATTCTCGACAGGCTAAAGGCTTTGGCAGCAGTTCACAGTTATGCCCTTTGTCCTCTGCAATGCACCAGCTACCTACGAACGCCTTATGGAGTCAGTGATGAGAGGATTGACTTATGATGCCTGAATGCTGTACCTGAATGACATCAACGTCGGCAAGACCTTCGAAGGCCATCCCGACAATCCGAGCAGGGTGCTACAAAGACTTCAGGCGACCAACTTGAAGCTGAACGCGAAGCAGTGCCAGCTCTTCCGCAAAGAAGTCAACTAATTCGGCCACATAGTCTCACCAACCGGAGTGGGCACAGACCCGGAGAAGACAAAGGTTATGAGCGATTGGCCTCCCCGAAGGATAAGAGAACTGCGCAGTAATTGCCGCCCCTTCGTAAAGGGCTTCTCCAACATCGCCAAGCCCTTCACTCGCCTGGCGGAAGACCACCGGCTATGTGTGGACGGAGAACGCCGAACGCGAAAGGGCTTCTCCAACATCGCCAAACCCCTCACTCGCCTGACGGAAGAAAACCAGCCCTGTTAGGACGAAGGACGCCGAACGCGCTTTCCAGCACCTGAAGACACTTTGCAGTGCTCCTATATTGGGAATCCCACCATCAGGCGGCACCTTCATTGTGGACACCGATGCCAGCGACCATGCATTGGAGGCATCCTATACCAAGTCCACCAGCAGGTGATAGCTTACTACAGTAAGACGTTGTCCAAGGCAGAAAACTACTACCTAACTCAGTGAGAGCTTCTGGCAGTAGTGACCTTGGAGCACATCCACAAGTACCTGTAGTGTCAGCCATTCCACTTGACGAGTGACCACTCCGCCGTAACTTGGCTACTCAGTTTCTGGAACCTGGAAGGCCAGTCAGTTGGGTCCAGAGGCTGCAGGAGTACTTCACCTCTGAACATCGTAGAGGGAAGAGCCACGGCAACGCAGGCGCCGTGAGCTGAAGACCATGCCCATGACAGTGTGGTTAATGCACAAGAGTGGAACAGAAGGAGCGTACCGTAGCTGTCAAGAGAGGTCACGGCAGTGCCTGCGGAAATGAAATGTGTAGTGTTTAACGCCCGCTTTTACTACAGTAAAATTTTACGAATTTTACGAACCCAGTCATAGTACAACAGTGGCAAAAAAATATAAAAAGTAAATATCCTATTGATCCCTCTCTCCATGTAAAATAAGATTTAATGAAACAATTTGAGAAACCTCTAGATAAACAATTCAAATAAAGGTATCAATGGAAGTGGAATACGGTCATGATTGCTATTGGATGTTAAAAGGGGACAGCTCCAAAGACACGATATCGAAGAGGGTATTGAGGTTAGGTTATAAATGTGATATGATTATTACTGATTAATTAGAGGTATATGACAAATTATATTTAAAGCCTAGTTTTTCATACAAAATTCTTGTTGAAAGTAAATTTTATTAGGTTGCACAGATCTTTCACTCCCTGGCAAGATGGGAGAAACTGGACATATTCAAATTCACCACAAAGGTGAAATTTAGAATCATAAGAATACATTAATTTAAAAAAAGAGTTTGAAATGCGGAACGATGACAACTGAAATATCAGATGCTCCTAAAAAGTTTACATAGTGATTGCAGTAAAGAAGTGTATTACTTTTATCCTGACTTACGGTAGGAATTTTATATATTTCATCTTGCAGTTTTGTTCAAAAGTCAATTAGACCTACGGCTTTGGAATAAAGTTTTTAAAATCAACTCTTAACTAATTCAATATAAAAGTAACAATACACAGCATTGAGTATTCTAGCACTAACAAAAATGAAAGCTCCTGTGGCCTTCAACGAGAGACCATGCTTGAGTGGTTTATGTCTAAGCATTTGAACTTTTTACATTACATATGTTAGACAATTACTTCCTGATTTTGAATTAGACATGATCTTATCAATATCTGTGTCAAGTAGAAACGAGGACTTATCAAAGAACACACCAGTTTCTGACCACACAAATTAATGTATGTCAGGAGCAAAACTTACATCCAACTATGATGAGCCTGTTAATTAAACATAACTTTGTATTTTATGAAACATGCCACTCCAAAGAAATAGTTAGGAAACAAAAAAATTGGAAAAAGAGATGAAGGGGATATTGATACGGCTCTTATGTGAAGCAGTTTTGAAATAAGAACACAAGAGCTCTCAATCTTATTAAATTGTATTTCCAGCAGGTATGTTTACACATTCTCTAATCATTTACTAGCTTTTATAAACTTTTTATATATATATATTTATTTTCTAACCATTAATATTAATGAACATTATGGTATCACTCGCTGTGATAAGGAATTTTGTTGGAAATACAAAATGGATGTAACAGAACTCTGTCAAACACATCCTTAAAACACAGGAAAATCTTTATTCGGTCCATAAAACTAAATGACAGCACTTCATTTAAGAATAATGTAGGACACATTGCATAAATATGAACACATATCAGAAATGTTGTAATGAGCCTTCCACCACAAAAATATTAAAGATTAGGTTTTTTTAAACATGCTGGAGTATCTGTCCCTCTTGGTATTATTACTAATTAAACAAAAGTACAAAAAAAAAAAAAAAAAAAAATCAATCTAATATGGAGAAATTCAACATACATGCATATTAAACTAATACATTTGATGAACATCTGTTTTAACTGAGAATATTAGATCCACTTACAAAAAAATAAGACATGAATAGTACAAGTACTGCATCCTCATGGAAATAATGTCAAGTGCTTGGAAAATAAAGAACCTAATCATATTTATCAACTTATGCCTTTCAGCCACATTTAATTGTCTAGTCCTCAGTTGAAGGACAAGAAAACCCTGTCCATTGTAATTCTTTAACAGCATACAATGTCTGTTCAGCCTGATATACCCACATGTCAGACAGTTTTTAATCAGGAATACATTCAGTTTATAAAATGGCTGTGCTATGTGGCAGTTATAATCGGATATAAGAGGGAGTGCAATGGTGACTGTTATCCTAGAGCGGAGTGGATAGATTGACACTTCTCTCAGGGAGACATATTCCAAGTAAATATTCTACCTCTTCAAGGTATTTACAAAGTGATGTGTGACCTTGTGCTTGTGCATATGACAAAGGGCTTCTGCCGTTCCTATCAAGTGTAGTAACTAAAGCACCACAAGCAATAAGCAGATTTACAATATCAATATGTCCTTTATAACAAGCGTTGTGTAGGGGAGTGGCACCCTGATCATCCTTAACATGAACATGTGCCCCCTTGTCCAGAAGATATTCACATATTGCTGTATGTCCTTGTGCTGATGCATAATGTAGAGGAGTAGATTTATAAAAGTTAGTTATGTTAACAGAAGCACCACAAGCAATAAGCAGCTTTGCAATATCAATATGTCCTTTATAACAAGCCCAGTGTAGCGGAGTGTTATTCCAAACATCCTTAACATTTACAGGAGCCCCCTTGTTCAGAAGATATTCACAAACTGCAACATGCCCATGTTCTGCTGCATAATGTAGAAGACGGTAACCCTTATTATCTACAGCATTCACATCTGCTCCTGATGTTAAGATGGACTTCACCTCAGATAAATTTCCATCTATTGTAAACTTAAATAGATCTTCAACTCTTGTAGAAACAGTTTGGGTAGCATCTGTGTTTGGTACATTCACCGGAAGCAGCAAAAGATGAAATCAAATATCATATTCCACACACTGATAATGAATGCAATGAATGGGGCAACACATCAAAATTAAACTTAAAACAATTGGATATATGTAGGGGAGCCTTCAGAGAACAAAAAATAATGACATTACCAAGCCTGTATATGTATAAAACTATTTTATATATGATCAGATAGAAATTTCCAATGCCAGCATCATAACACAAGAAACAAAAGTAGCCTTGCCATTACTACACACAGACTTACACTATTTGAAAAGCTGCCCAGTTATGCTGGTACAAAGTTGTACAATAGGCTGCCAGCTGAGATAAAGCAATGTGAGAATTATAAAGAATTTAAAACTGCTCTTCAAACTTATTTAATTAAAAATGTATTTTACTCTTTAGAGGAATTCTTAGCTAAATGAAATGGAAATATAATTAAGTTTTAAGTAAGTATATTATTAGTTGTTGAGCCATTAATAAGTATACTTAGTACACTAATGAAAATGTAAATACAATCAACTTTTAAATATGGATATGTATTATGTATATTGTATTATAAATTATTAGTTTAATAAGCTTAGTATAATTATTACACTGACCAAGAAGCTTAAAGCACTGTAAATATGTAAATATGAAAAGCTTGTTGCACTGTAAATGTGTAAATTGACGAGTCGCCTGTTTCTGTATCATAAGATGATGATAAAGTATTATATATTATTATAGTTTAAGTCATGAGTAAACAATGTACATATATGTTCAAGTGATACTGAATGTAAATTAACACCAGAGCATTTCTGACGTTACTTCTCAATTACTGTGTGAGATGTAAGAACTAAAGCTACTGACAGCGAAGCAATACAAATATCACAATAAAATTTAATAATTTGTTACCAACTTCAGCTATCCTTACATTATATTAATATTTATTCTTATTATAGATAATTGTACGAGTTGCATTTTAAGTTATGACACCTATTTTCTTTTTCCAGCACTGGGACCAGATAGGAGCCGCTGGACCTTTTTTAAAATACACTTGGACTCTTTGAGTGACAGATGGTAGCACTGTACAATGCATAGAATTCTAGTGGCAGCGACAAGAGTTAGGACTGTTTTTTATACGTAAAATGGCGATGTTTTCATTGCAAGAACAGCATGTAATCATTCGTTTTCTCCATTTTCTGCTGTGACACCTACTGAAATTCATCGCCAGTTGAGTGAGACATGTAGTGATGGTAACATGGATATGTCTAATGTGCGTTCCTAAATGCAACAATTCAACGATGGCAGAACATTTTGTGACAACAAACCAAGAGTCACGGCCTTGCACCAGCCGGTCTGACATGATCCAGCGAGTGGAGAACGTTTTGGAGGAGCATTTTCAAATCTGCATGCAGGATTGTGTGGAGGCAATGTTGGTTTGTTGTCACATTTGTTCTGCCTTCATTGAACTGTTGCACCCAGGAACACATTAGGCACATCCGTGGTACTATCATCACTCAACTGGTGATGAATTTCAATAGGTGTCACACCAGAAAATGGAGAAAACGAATGATTACACGCTGTTCTTGTAATGAAAACATCACCAAAATAAGTATCAAAAACAGTCTTTACTCTCGTCACTACCACAAGAGTGCTATACACTGTACAGTGCTGCCATCTGTCATGCATTCACAAAGAAAAAAGAGCAACTTTCTATCTGGTCACAGTCCTGAAAAAAAAATAGGTGTAACTTGAACGCACCTTGTAACATGAATAGTTAATTGCTTCAAGGTATGGTATGCTGTATTTGCATCACATGTTTTACACTGATATAATTGGACTTCCCTGCGCATTGTGTAATTATATCATTTTGATAGGATCTGGGCAGGGGGTGTTAACTGGGATACAGACTCGGAATCCACATTAAGCTTCTCGAAACTGTCGTCCGACAGATTGCGTGCTGCACATCAACTTTAAAATCTGTCGGTGTCAACAGATGTCTCCCTTCACCCAACTTTAAAATCTGTCAGTGTTAACAGTTTCTGAGCAAAGCCAAATTAAACGTGAAAACTGGCCATTAATTTGTAAAATTCACAAGATTTGTAACGCCTGTGATGGCATATGAGCAGCAAGAAGGAAGGGAATGGACTTTAACAAAGACCTATTGGTAAGTAAGATGTTAGCATATAGGTAAATATCGAAAAATAATATCATAACTTAACCTGAATTGTACCTTCATACACTTTCATTTGTAATTAAATTCTTTAGATTATGTACCACATACATGAAAAAGCATTTGTTTCATCACCCTTGTTACTTAATTATTAATGCAAAAACAATGTTTTTCTGTTGGTTTTTTTTTTTTTTTTTTTTTAGCCTCCTCATCATCTCAGGCTACCAGGAATACAATGGCAGAAATCAAAAGTGCCGCATGATTAGAAATTTTGTGTTTATTGTTTTGGTGATGTGAGGTGATCTTCAGGAACATTATTAATGTAGAACAAAACTTTCTTTCTCACCTATACAGCAATTTATTCTGGCTTATCAGATATTTCTTAAAGTTTGTGTTTCATTTCAATATCAGTGGAAGATTTTATCACCTTGTTAGTACTATATGCATGAAGAATCATTTAAGCTTTTTGCAACTTCTCGGTCCTCATTCAGCACTAAAAGTACTAATGTTGGGTGACTAGAGTACCAAATACAAGGACAGAGGTGCTGTAACGGCTCTTATATTAAAAGGGTCAATGTTTTCACATTAGGGGCAGAAGACTCACCTGTTATAACTTTAAATGAATCTAGTGCTAAGAATACTGAGAAATCTGTATTGTTACTTCTCTGCCCAATTTCATTAGTTTCTTTCCGCTCACAGCACACTTTATATCAGAAACAGTGTCAACTGGTTTCTTCAAGTAGGTATGCATGCACTTATGATTATTTGTTTAACTTTAACTCCATCTAACATCAAAGTTAAAACAATGCAACATTCATAAACAATAAAAAATCTCAGCAAATTGTAAAGAATGTTAGTACATTTTACTTACATCACCATTGCTGTTAATGGCAGTGTTACCAGTCATCATTTGGACTTTCATTTCTTCATATCTCTTCTCTGAATTCTTTAACTTTTCCTCCAAATCTTTATACATTTTTTTAACTGTCTGAAGTTCTTGCTTCAGCTTGATTATCTCTTGTTCTTTATCGACATCCAGGGTATCTAGCTGTTTTTTCACAGAGAAGTCAATATTTGTCAACATTTGCTCAGAGTTCAAACTCATCTTCTCCTCCAGAGCGATAATCCTTGGAAGGAGTTGTTCGTTAGGTTGGGGTTGAGCAGTCATGTTATTCATCTTCTCCTCCAAAGCGATAATCCTTGGAAGCAGTTGTTCGTTGGGTTGGGGTTGAGCAGTCATGTTATTCATCTTCTCCTCCAAAGCTATAATCCTTGGAAGCAGTTGTTCGTTAGGTTGGGGTTGAGCAGTCATGTTAAATCTGAAACAAAATACGCGTGAGGTTATAAAGTATCACTATGACTTATTTAAAATGTTCAATAGTGTATTCCTACAAAAGATGACAATTATTAGTTATTTTATGTGAGTTTTAACTAGTTGCTGAGTTGAAAGATGGTTTAGTATATTAAATGGAAGATTTTGAGGCAAATTTTGGGTCAAGCGGAGAAAAACGGTGTCTGGAGAAGAAGATATAATCATGAATTGTATAATTGATATAGCAAACCAAACATTGCTAATTGTGTAAAAATCAGAAGGTTGGAGTGGGTAGGACATGTGTGTGCCTAAGACAGAATGATAAAAAGGATATTTAATGCAGTGCCAGAAGGAACCAAGAAAGTTGGAAGACCAAAGTTAAGATGGGAGGACAGGCTGAGAGAGGATGTAAGAACAATTGGAATCAACAACTGGAGAAGCACTGCACTTAACAGGAAACAATGGGGACACTTCAGAAGGCTAAGGCTCACACAGGACTGTGGTGCCAATTATGAAGTTAATTGCTCTAAAATAAATTTGGATGACTCAATTTGTGTATAGCATCAGCAATAAACAATGACAAACTTAACCATTATGATAAATATACTGAATATTGTCGAATTATTGCATTACACAGCCAGCGCGCACAAAGCAACAGATACTGCATCGCGGAGATAAAAGGCTAGCCAAAACTGATAAAAGATAGATAACTGGAAAGTTTGTCTTGCTAGTGTCGTCTTGATTTTTAGAGAACATTCCAGAAACTTCAGGAACCATGAATGGATGTATAAAAGGGAGCCGCAGTTAGTTGAGTGGACAGTCGTAAATGGAGTCGAGCACTGTGATTTGAAAGTGAACTGTTCTGTTCATTCACGTTTATTCACCCACAAAGTCACAATATTTAAATTGCCACAACTATGAAATATCAGCAGCAGCATTTGGTTAGCACAAAACCGCTAGGTGCCAAGCTCTTTTGCATCTATTTTTAATGCTTATAAAAAGGCTAGTACAGGAGTGAACATGTAACAAAAGTGGACATATTTAACAAAAATATATAAATATTTAATAAAAACCCACAATTCATGTTAAAACAATAACACACCTTCACGAACAAGCAGCTTAGACAGTTCTGGAAGAGTTCTAGATTGATAACACATGGGAAACTGCAAAAGTTGAAGTGTTTTAGAAAACCAGTGAATTGAACATATTGGAGAAGTTTGGAAATAGAGACAAAGTCATTACCTAAACCAGTAACTAAATCGTTAGATAAACAAAGCTCCTTCGATAGTGAGAAAAACTGACACTGGGTGAGGAAATGCTTCACTGCTAAGAGCACATTACCGTGCCAACAAGATGTATGAGAGCAACTGATCATGGATTTTCTGAATAAGCAGCTGCAGGGTATAGGGAACCTATAAACTAAATGAGGGAATCAGAACAGATGAAACTGGGTTGAGGTCAAAGAAGTGCATGAAAATTGCAATAGTTCTACAGTATAAACAGAAATGCTAAGTGGAAAGCAACTCTAGTAAGAGAAATGAGAATGAACAGCCAATACCTTGATTTGTTAGAGAGTCAGTAAGCATACAAAAAATAGTACCTGGGAAAGTAGATTTTAAATCTACCAAATCCACTAAGTAAAAGACAGTGGTCACCTTGGGTAACTGTCCAAAATAAAGATGACTCATACTTGGCATTTGTAACTGGAAAGGGCACGCTGTGGTTGAGTGGTAAGACCTTTCGACTCTCACCCAGGCGGACTGGTTTCGATCCCAGACAACTGCAAAGTGAGATTTGTTGTGGACTACAACCTGCTGAGACGAGTTTTCTCCAGGATCTCTGGTTTCCCCTGCAATCTCATTCCATCAGTGGTCCATGTTCATCTAATGTATCATCAGCATCACTGTCTGCAGTGCCACATACAGTAAAAGCAGGCAAACACACACACACTGTATCAATGGAAGATATAGTAAATCCTCTAAAGGAAGTGCACTGCCCAACTTGGACAATAGGTTTCTAAACCTACATCCTGCAGAGATCCGTACCAAAGGATGTAGGATAGGTAGGTTGAGAAAACATTACATGTAAGGTAATAAAACAAAAAAAAAAGCATATGTCAACATATCCAGCATGACGGTTTCCCAAAATCTGCATGTAAACTACAGATGCGACAGGTACAAAATCCTCCACTGCTAATCAAGTACAGGATCCACTCTAGGCAGAACAGAGAATGGAACGAGTCTAATTTTGAACATATTGTATATTTGTGGGTTCGTAGAATTAAAAGTCCATTTTTCCGAAATTCTAAATGTTCTTTATTGGCATAGAAATACACTCCGTAGCAGCGAAATTATATCACAACACAATCTTCGGAGGTCAATGACAACAACAGCGTTCAGTTTACAACACTCTCAGCTGTTTTCTGCTTACCTCTAATGACTCACTCACTCTTGTTATATGTCCTACAACTCTTGTTTCACAACTTGCCACTAGCCTGGCGTGTCAATCTCTTAAATATCTTGCTAAGAATTTCTAGACGATTTGAAAATACACCAGAACCCGAACAATCTCTATCAGTCCAGAAATTTCCATTTATCTCAGTTTGTTTGCCTCGGCAGACCCTTATCTGTATGTTATCTTTGTCTGCGGGTTCCTGGTTTTCACACTGACCACCTATCAGTTCCTTTTGTGTAAACAAGCCGCGCGATCGTAGATACGGTTTCGCAATAATATTAATGCCTACTAAGAGCTGCAGCATCAATTTGCAAATGGCAGTTCCAGGAAGTGCTACCAAGAACGTGAAGCAATTGCTCATTAGCAAGGAAAGCGACATGTAGAATATGGGTTCCCAACAGAGCTTGTTTTAAAAACCGTGTCTGATATATTTATCATATTCAACAAAAAAAAGGCTGTTTCACTCCACCAAGAAGATGGAGTACAACCAACTCCTTAAAATAAAAAAAAAATGACATGCCTTTTTCCAACAAAAATTTAAACCCAGTATTAGCCCTCCAGGTGTGCAAGATATTGAGAAAAGACTAAAGGCAGCATTGAATGAAACATGTTCATCCAGAGGTACAACAGATTACAAAATATTCAACCACAAGAAACAGAGTGATGCCCGATGGAACATTTGCTTCTATATGAATAATGGCCATAACAAACAAAATAACACTAAACATGCAGTCCTGAGACACACTGTTCTCCTTTCAAAAGACCAGAAACAAAGGTTTCACCTACACTCAAAAAGTACAGGCAGGCATAAGCTCCTGTGAGAATAGAGATGATGGCCTTGAAAGTTTGAAAAGAAGAGCTGGCTTATCACAGAAGTTTTCCAAGTCTTTGTTGTATGTACAAAAAGTTAACAGGCACAAGTTGCTAATGAAACCAAATGGGCAATAGTAGGCTGCTACAGTGAAAATAGCATTATTGTGGTGGTGGTGGTAGCGGCGGTGGTGGCAGGACATTTGAGGAATGGAAGATTTAGCATTGTTTATTATTGTGTTGTGTAATTATGAGATCTCTATATTAATACAAGGAAAAATGGCACTACTGTCGAGGGGTAAGTTCAAAACAAGGCTATCAACCTGCTTTATTGAACACCCACTTTGGACAAGCAAATCTGAATTCGTTGACAACCAGGTAAAACAAAATAGAATTGTGGTCACTTACCATTAAGTATCTGGAACTACAGGCCTTTCTATAAAAGCAATGAGCCATGATGAAAGAGCAAGACAGGAAATAGAGCCAGTAGAATCCCAAACAAAAATGCAATTTCCAAAACCAACAGAATAAAAATGAAACAATTTACTAAAATGATCAATAAAAGATGGTATGATTATTTCACATGTCTCTGTAGAAGAATTAATTAAATCTATAGATAAATTACAAAAACTACAGTCAGGTCCTGACCACATTTTTGGAGAATTACTTAAACATCTAGGTCCCAGAGTGCTAACTACCTGCCTAAACTTTGTTCATCAAATATGGAACACCAGCATTTCCCCCCCACATGGAAAAAAGTCATTATAATTCCAATTCTGAAACCTGCAGAACATCTTTCTATTGTCCAATTTCACCGACAAGTATATTCTCAAAGACATGAAAGGACTTGTTCAGTCTAGACTTACATTTCGAACTTGCCACTCCACTACTGAACAGATTCTGAAATTTAGTCAAGAAACTAAAGATGCTCTCGATTAACAAGAAACTGTAGCAGCAACTATTCCTAAATTCCAATAAAACTTGTTTCATAAATTGTAGTGTCACATCTGTTAACAATAATCCTACCTCCAAAGCAAATAACACAGTATATAATTTTCTTGTTTCTTTTTTTTTTCTTTCTTGACGAAGCAAAAAATTGTATCAATTTCTATGTGAATAAATGACTTACTTTGAAGATGCCTTCGATCAATTAGGAAATTATAAGTTCTGCATAGAAATCCTGAAATTGAATGTTAAAGGCAATATGTTATGTTGGATCTACAGTTTACACACTCAAAGATTTTGTCAAACAAAATATGGTATAACCCGACCAAGGCCAGTGCAGTCCTGCACTGGAAGCATTAAGCAGGCGAACTAACGCAATGACGACATGTATACATCACAAAATTCTCTATAGTCCGATTTACTAGTGTGCAGCGTAGTATTCACAGCTAGTGATGGAACGTACAGGAAATTGTTATTCATGAGCAAGCTCGGCAAGTTATTTATGTTATTCAGTTTTGTGATGAGAAACAAGATCAGAAAATATCCATTACAAATGCCACCAAACACGCTGTCGCTTCTACTGGCTACAGCAAGACAACGATTTGCAAGATTAAAAAGGAGGGCCGGTGTGAAGAAAGTGGAGTGAGCAAAATAAATCACCTCGCAAGATTGGTAAACCTCCTCCAAATAAAATTGTTTTGGACGAAATGGATAAGTGCATCATTAGAAATTACAGGAGTATTATGAGGTTACAAACAGGAAATCCCTACACTGCGAAAATCATTGCACTTTTATACACATATATAAATATATATATATAAAAAAAAGAGATGAATTTCATTAGGGGTAAAGAAAAACTTAGAAAAATAGTGAAATCTACTGGACTTCAATTCAAAAAGTGTAAAAATAAAAGGAGTATAATGAGCAAACGTCCTAACATAGTGACTCAAAGAGCATATTTCTAAGAGTACCCAGAAGAATGTGGGGAAAATAACTCAGTGATATACATGGAAGAAACCTGGATTCACACACAACACAGTTTCCAAGTGTTGGCAGAGTGACGATGTTCCAGGAGTGTATACAAATAACAGTGCTGGACAGCATCTTATTATCGTGCGTGAGGGCTGGGAAATGGTAACTGAGTTTGTTCTTGATGGACTGAGGACGAAGGCGATTTGCTTTTGAAATCAATTTCCATTAGAAAGAAGAAAGAAGTATCAACATCAATTTCTTAAGATAAGCGGAGCCTTAAAACAAATATTTATATTTGGGTAATGTTGACCATGTTTCTCTGTCAACACTAAAATCTTTAACATATGCTATTAGAGCAATTACAGTAAATGACTGGAAAAACTCTGTTCAGAAGGTGAAGGATATTCAAGAAACATACTGGCTAAAAGATGCACTTTTGGAAGAAGAAATGGAAAGAATAATGCAAGACTGGAGAGCAGTGATGTGTCTGGAGAAGAAATGACCAACAGATTAGAGACCGACACTGCAAGGGAGAGAGACATCCTGGAAGAAAGTCAGTTTAAGGTGTGTGTGTGTGTGTGTGTGTGTGTGTGTGTGTGTGTGTGTGTGTGTGCGTGCGTGCGTGCGTGCGTGCGTGCGTGTGTGTGTGTGTGTGAAACAGAGATGCTCACATTGTATTTTAAAGCGTTTGTCAATATATTTCATTGCTTATGATATGAATATGCATATGATTATACTAACAGTGAAAATATCTGCATGAGATCTATTAACGTTCACGTTTTGCCAAGCGGACTGTACCTGAGGGCGGGCTAGCGGTAACAAGTACAAGTGGCGCACCCCTAAGCAGGACTGCAGTGGCCTTGGTCGGGTAATAACACCTAAATACAAACAATTGAAAATAGAACATCATCAAGGCTCAGCAATTTGCCCCACACTTAACATCATGATTAATGATTTACCAATAGAACCACACAAAGATAACAATTATACGCTTTACGCAGACGAACCATCTCAAAATATTTGGCATAAACTCACTTCACAAATGAATGCCATACAATTCATAGAACAATAATGTTAAGATAACTGCATGAAAATTAATACTAATAGAACATAAGATTTCTTTTTCCCTAACACATACTGGACCTGAGTTCTCCTTAAAATAAATGGTCAAAACATTCAACAGCAAGATTAACTTAAATACTTGGGTGTATACTATGAAAGAAAATAATGTTGGGAATATCATGTTAAAAGTATAACGGTACAAATAAACAAAAGATGCAATATATTAAAGAGATTATCAGGAACAAAGCAGGGCTGCTCTAGCAAACACCTACAAGACAGACATTAAACCTATGATAATATATGATAGAATATGGTAATCTCGTTACATCCAATAACAAAATCCTTAATAAATTAGAAACAATTCAAAACAACTCTCTACAATTGATAACAGGCGGTGCTAGGTCTACTCCCATAACGACAATGCAGATGCTTACTGAAAACCCTCCAATAATCCATCACATTTACCCTTTCATCGATATCAATGTCATATGATGTCCAAGTTAAAATGCCCCAAACCGATATAGGACTTGCTGCACATACATACTGTCGCGAACCCATTATTTACGATGGCGTGACGCAGAGCGATAAGAGACATAGCGTAGTGTGGAGATAAAACAGCTTGCCTAAGCAAATAAACATAGCGCAGAGATAAAAGATCTGCCAAAGCAGATATAGTTAGATAAAAAAGGAACATTCTAGTGACATCTTGATTGTCTAACAGAACATTCCATTTCTTGTTTGTTAAAGAATATTTGAGAAGTGTCTCATAATATCAGTCGTGGTGTATATATAAGAAAGCTGCAACTCGCCAAGGGACAGTGAAAAGACAGTCGCAAACAGGAATTGTAACAAGAGTTGTTGTAAACAGTTGTTGTAAGTTGAGTAAGCTCTTTGTTGTGTTGGAAGATTTTATTTGAGTTACGTAATTCTGCTGGTGGACAGAGTGTATTTCTATGGAAATAAAGAACATTTTGAATTTCTGCAACTTGGACTTTTAATTCTACGAACCCGCAAAGTCACAATACATTTAATGCTTATTTAACACACATTGTTTTAAGCTTTCTATTTTACAATAAATTTAAAGATTTGTTTTTGAATGGTAAGCCTCAAAATTTGGATAAACACACAGGGCACATCTTCAGATTCATGGCAAATACTACAAGTTTCCTTGCGAACTTCTTTGTCGTGACACACTAGGCATTTTCAAAACGGTCGCAACTGTTTTAGTGTGAGTGATATTCTTTTAGGAAAGTGTTTTCTTTCAAGTGTGTGGTGGATTTCTTACTCCCAGTATGAACAGGCATCTGAATGTTATAGTACTCAATTAGGCTGTGAGCTATTGTTGTGTGCAAGTCCAGGTAGGTTGTTGTCTTGAATGAATTTAGAGCTCTGTAAATCACTAAACAATTGTGTATGGTAACATCCAGTGGTATAAAAATACTTTCAGATAACATTTAACTGTTTTTCGCAAAAAGGGGAAAGCTTGAATTACCTGATTCACCACACCCATATTTGACTTATTTTCCCTAAAAATGGAGCCTACAAGTTATACTGGAAATACACATATTGAGTATTTTGATAAAAGAGAAGAGCATATTTAGAGTAAGGTCCATTCAGGTATAACAAAACGTAACTCGAAAACAAAGTATGAGGTAATTACCTATCAAACTGTATAACATCCCTCCCAGTCACTTTATACGAAAATGGGAATAATGGAGAAGATTCATATACATAAATTAATGGCAGTTACATCATTTTCCAGAAATTTAGTAACAGTTCTAATTAATTCAGAACACTATTTGAAGTCGGTTTTTTAACACTCTGTCATTTACATTTTAATTTTTTGAGGAACTAGTTTCAGGAGCTGTTGCCTCCATTTTTAACTTTTAAGCCATTTTTATAGGCTTTTGGTTCTTGAAGTACCTATTCTGCTTTATTTATTTATGATAGCAAGTACTATCATTACGGAGAAACTTAAAGAAGATTCTCTAAAATTACTGAACCTGCAAGATAATCACATCCAGTTTACAATGGAAGTAGAAAAAGACAACATCCTACCCTTTTTGGACCTCAAGATAACTGGGAATTGTCGTGGTGTAGATTTTGGAATATACAGGAAGGCCACACACATAGATAATTACATAAGGGAAAATGAATACAACCCAGTTGCACATCAACTAGCTGCCTTTAGAAGTCTAATTCACCGGCTATACAACAGCCCACTGAGTAAGGATGAATTTTCGAAAGAACAACAACACATAAAAGACATAGCGGTATTAAATGCATTCAACCCAGCCATCATAAGGAACATGATGAAGAGAAAAGAAAAACTGAAGATAATATCAAAAAATACCACTGTCACATCACTTAAAAACACAAATTGGCAATATAGAAAATTCACCTACCATCCATAGGCTTTAGAAAATTTGAACGGATCTTCAAAAGACTAAACTTACAACTAGCACCCCAAAACAAATTCAGTCTGAAGAACCTAAGTAAACCACTAAAAAATTCAATTCCCAACACTTTGAAACCGGAAATTTATCAGATAAACTGTGAAACTTGTGATAAAAGCTACATAGGAAAAACTAAGAGAAACTTGTTAACCAGGCAAAAAGAACACCAGAGGAACATAGAGTTGAAACAAACAGAAAAATCAGCAGTGTCACACCATTTTTGGACAAAAAACCACAACATTGGCCATAACATAAAACTGTTAAAATCTTTAAGTACACCCATAGAATTGGATATTTGTGAAAAAATATTCATAACCAAAAACCGTGATGATATTATAAATTGTGAAATCCTATCATTAAATGAAGTATTAAAACTTAGTGCCCCTAACACCAGATGGCAGAGGGATCAGAGCACCATAGTAGTGGAGGAAGAAGAATGTTCATTTAGTCACCAAACAGCTGAGGATGATATAGAATGAACTTGAAAACGTTTCAATTACACAAGTAAGTGAAGTTTGAGTGTAAACATAGTGACTCATAAATTATACTAAAAAAAAGGTCATCACAAATTCAAACGCTTTGAGGGCATGTTTCATTTATCCACTGCAATCAACGCAACAGTACAAATAGTGCAAATGCGATCACTTCATTCTTGACGTCTGTTCTGTGCATACAGATGGAATACAAGGGAGTTACAAAGACATCGGTAGAGCAATACAAAATATATAGTAATTATTACACGAGAAATCTTGTTATGCGATTTGGCAGGCTCATTTCATAGAATGATTCCAAAGAATTGGAGAGGAATTGGATTGACTTGGTATTACAGATAATCACTTGTTTCTAGAACTTCTTTGAATCCCTCGGTTTTGTTTGCCTAAAAATGAATTTAATCCCTATAAGAAGAACTGACCAACTCAAATGCAACTATGAATGTGGAATTTCATTGTATATACAACAATAATAAATGCAAGACTTGAAGCTTTCTCGGCGAGCTTATTAATCAAAGCTTTGTTTATTCATCTATTAACTTAGTGAAAACTAAATCAGTAAATACATTCCAAAAGATTATCACTGAATAATTGGTGTTGATGATTTACAGTAACAAGTCCCATGACAAAACATAAAAAGCTTTATTTCTCACAGCTAAGGGACTGGATTAGGCTATGGGGGAACTTGGCTTGGAGCTCCATTCATGGACTGTTGTACCTATGACCCAAGTGGGGCATCCCTGGGAGGAAGGATGAGGCAAGGGGAGAAAAAGGGTGGCCATCCAAGGAGTCACACCAATGCAGAGGGCAGGGACTTCCTGGCTGACCAATAGACTGCATCCCACCCACCATGGTCCAGAAATGGTCTACTAGGTCGGCCCAGAGACTGTCCTATCAAAGGAGGAAGTATTTATCAGCCATGCAGCGCCAAGACTCCCACCGACACTTCTATCCTAACAAATTACCAGATGAGAGATGATGTGAAATGATATGGAGATGAAATGAAGGGACAGGAAATCTGGGGAATTAAACTACCCAGCATTCGCCTGGCAACCTGCAAAAACATTGAAAAACTTATGGGTCTATTATCATGCCCACAGGAATCGAACCCAGAGCTTACGAATGTGAGCCACAGACAAAACCGCCTGAGTCATCCCACTCGGTCACAGCACGGGGACTATTATAATATATACATTTCTTAACCCATAACCGGTATGGTGCAGTTTTTGTAGCACAAAGAGTATGGTGGGGTCAGGAGGACCCCAGTTCATTTTTGACAATTATGGATGATAAATCATAATAAAGTAAAAATAAATGTAATATTCAGTTCTATTTAAAGATTAATTAGGATAAACTACACTGTAAGCCTCTGCGTGCATGTCTACAGTATCTGTTTAACCATATATGTAATATTCATTAATTGAATGACAGTTTTAAGAATTAGCTAATTTGAATCAAATTACATGCTTTACTCTGAAAACAAGGTTTGAAGTATGAAATTACAGATGAATAATAACTAATAAAAGTGTTTAAAATGAAATGGATATAGCATGATGATGATATGTATAAGGGTGCTCAACTACAGCAGTCATCAGCGCCCTATAAAAACCTAGTCATGGCAAAAGCGAGATATAAATCTTTCCAAAACTCTATACTAGTGTAAATAAACTTACAAAAGGTACATGTGTATAACCACAAACAAAAGTAAAATAAATAAAAAGAAATATAAATCCAACCTAACAAAAATTCCGTTAACTAAATCCTAAAGTCTAACCCAGAAAAAATCTAAAAGCCTTCTCCACTACTTTATCATCTGCTAGCATTTCTGCAAAGCTGGCCGGCAGCTGCAGAAACGTCCTAAGGTGTGCTAGGTAAAAACACTCTAGCAGCACGTGTTGGACAGATAACACTTTATTGCAAAACAGACACAATGGAGCATGCTCATTTTTAAAAAGAAAACCATGAGTAAAAAGCAGTGCCCAATACGTAACCGAGCCAAACACACCTCCTCGCGATGAGATGACCGACAGGAGGTAACCCAGGGAATCGGAAGTTCTTTGGCAGATCTAAGTTTATTATTGCGGAGAGCGGACCACTCTTCCTGCCAGTAGGTTTGTACAGCTCTCTGCAATACGGCCCTAAAATTTTCCAATGTTACAGATGGTACTCGAACCCTGGGCTTCATGGTAGCCATCTTGGCTGCTGAAACTGCCATTTCATTCCCCCGCAAGCTTATGCGGTCAGGGATCCATGCACACACCACACTAACGCCAAAAGCATGTAAAACGTGGAGGGCATCCTGGATATGCTGCACAATAGGGTGGTGGTTGTACAGCTGTCGTAGGCTTTGAGGTAAAAAGGATATAGCAACTGGACAAAAGCACAGTAGGTTTACAAGCAATCCTCACAAATACTTCTTGTGCATTCGCTACATATTGGTGTACTGCAAGTTACACAACATTCTTTTGTTTTCCTATCTTATGTTCTAGGATACTTTGCACATCTAACCCGTTTTGTTATGACTCCTAATTGCTTGAGGATTTCTCATTTGAGCATCCTGGCAATGGTATTTCTTTAACACTCGAGGGAAATGTGGAGTACTCATCCTTCTCTGTAGAAGTGGCTCAACTAGCTGCCATGACAGAGACATGGTGAACTCTAAGTGTGATTTTTTTATGGTTTTCCATTAATGATGAATGTATTATAAATGCATTCAGCATGGAAATGGTCAGCATTGTGAAGAAAATAGCAAGAGGCTACCTTCTACAGCATCTATTGGTCACGTATCAGTGCATTTTGCATCAAGTGCACCTATTCCTCCTTTTATGGCACTGTATTACTCAATTATCTCAGGTTTCTTTGTTTCCTGGTTCAATACGATATGATATACTTAAACTTATCAGTATGGTGGGGTCACCCTGAACCTGCTAAGGAGAAAAACAACTGCTAATGATGTGTACGCACTCTTTTCACCACAACCTCAACAACTCAAAGCATACTACCTGAAAGGTACTGAGAGCCGCAGTGCCACACTATGGAAAAAATTGGTTTAACATGGTATACAATTTTAGCTGGCCATACCTCAGTGATGTTACACCTCTTTTCTCCTGCCATTTATACTTATGCTCATAGTTGTGGAAGATTTTTCCATACAGAATGGTGATAGACCATCTGCAGCTGGATCCACTGTTCCTGGCACCTCTCCTGCTTATAAGTCATACATATTACTTTTCTCTCACCAGTTCAATAATTCTGTTGAATGAAATCGCACAAAACATGTGAGGAGGGGAGGGAGAATTAGACACAGTATCTACACATTCACATCTGCTTTTTTCTGTACATGCTGTTGAGTACATAATTAGAGCTTTGTGATAAGGGTATAGTGAATTTGTCAGACCTTGACCACTGCAAGATTAATTGTGCAGCAGTACTTTCTAAATTAGGATTCAAAATGTTACACAATCAGAGTTGAGAAATTGCTTCAAATGTATGTGCATACATGAACAAAGATAAAAGCAGAAAGCTGGTTATATGAGAAGGTGTTTTAAAAAGTTTAAATGCACAAATAAGAACCCACAGCTCCTTTCTTCTAAGTGTTGAAAACAGTGTTGTTATGATAAATTAAATTTAAAGGGAGTCAATTACTGATTAGTGATGCACTAAAACTTTTAAATATCCAAGAAAAAAGCATCAAGCTCACTGAAGAAATAGAAAAAGACGAGTATTTACCATTTTTGGACCTAAAAATAATGAGAAATAAAAACAGACTAAACTCTGGCATTTACAGAATACCAACACAGACAGACAACTACATAAAAGCTAATGGCTACAACCCAAGATCCCACAAACAGGCAATCTTCAATAGTTTAGCAAACAGACTGGTGAACATCCCTCTCACAACAGAAGAATACAAAACAGAATACAACAAAATAATTGAAAGAGTACAAAAAAGTAACTTTCCCAAATCATTAGTAGACAAAAAAGTAAACTTAGAAGCTACTAAAGGAAACCACAACCCTCTCAGCAACAAAAACTAATATGATTTTCAAAAAATTCACTTACCATCCATGGGCCTATGATAAATTCAAAAAACAAAACATTCAACTAGCTCCAGTGAACCATTACTCCTTAAAAAACCTAATTTGCTCAAACATCAAAGATGCCATTCCATCTAACAAAAAACCTGGTATATATCAAATTGAATGCACTGACTATAGTCAAATTTATATTGGAAAAACCAAAAGAAATTTAGAAACGAGAGCAAAGGAACACTTTAGAAACATAAAACAAACAATTAGAAAAATCAGCAGTTGCCACACATTTTGGGAAAAAAAACCACAACATAAATCCAGAACAAAAACTACTAAAACATACATCAGGAAAACAAGAACTATCCACATGGGAACAAATCTTCATTTCAAAAAATAGGAACAAAGTATTCAATTTCGATATCCCCCACCAAGAGTTCTTCAGCAAGTTCCTTGAACTGCCATCAGAGGAGACCTAAGACAAAATATCGTCAACTACACCAATGAGAACCAGTCGATTACCGGCTGGGGATAGAGGCAAAGTCTCTGAAACATGTTTTCATAAAAGTGTCGTTTAGTGTCATTAATTGGCTCCCTTTAAATTTAATTAAAGAACCCACAGGTGTATCAGAAAGAACGGTGAAAAGAATTGTTAAAAATGCAAAGAAAATGATTATAACATGATTTCGGAACTTCAGGCAAAAAGCAAAACATTCCAAAAACAAGTAAGATCTAGGTGATTTCGACAAATGTCATTTAAGAGAAAACATAAATTTTTAGAGCATAAAGTCATCCTTAAACAGAATAGAGAACCAAATTTTAAATAGGAAATGACCAGACCAAAGAAAACTGCTGATAGAAAAACATTACTTGTGAACAAGACTATCCAAAGGCCATACAGAAGTGGAAGTCAGAGGGAAGATCATTTATTATTTACACAGATGAAAAATATACACAGTAGCCACACTAACCCAAAACGATGTACTGATAACACTTAGGTTACATAGCTCCGGTTTCAGAAAGCGAGAGGCTAATGACTTTTCATGCGGAGGGTGAACAAGGTTAAAATTCCAATGGCTTGTTCATATATAAATGAAATCATTGACCCTTTCACCGATATGGACGTCATAAGACGTCCAAGTTAAAAAGCCCAAAACACGATATGGATGTGTATAGACGTCCTGTGCATACATGCATTTAATGCTTATTTATGGTTTATCACTCCTTTTAATAATTTTGGATTTGGATCAATGTCATGGTTTTCATTCCAAAAATGAAATGCTACTGCTGACTTGTCTTCTTGTTTCAATCTGATGTTTCTAAAGTGTTCTTTGACTCTGGTTTTTAAATTTCTTTTTGTTTGACCTATGTAGCATTTTTCACAATTCTTGCAATTTATTTGGTATATTCCAGATTTGTTACCTGAAGGAATTTCATCTTTTGTTTTTGAATTTAGTAATTTTAAAATTGAGTATCTATTAGTAGGTGCCAAGATGATATTTTGTTCCTTGAATATCTTTTTAAATTTATTAAATGTTTTTGGATGATATGTGAATGAACAGAATATGCTGTTGCTTTCTTTTTCTTTAATATATGTGGTTGCTTCCTTAATGGTTTTCTTTAGTTTAGATTTTCTAATTTTCTTCAACACCAAACTTTTGTTGTATCCGTTTTTTTCTGCTATGTGTATTATTGCTTTTTGTTCCTTGAAATATTCTTCTTTTTCTATTTTATCTTTAAAAGTTTCTTCTTGAATGGTACACCTCAAAACAGGGATAAACACACAAGGGCACAGCTCCACATTCACGGCAAATCGTACTAGTTTCCTTTCGGACACCTTTCTTGTGACACACCAGACATTTTCTAAACAGATGCGATTTTTTTGCTATAGGTGGTGGATTTCTTAGCCCCAGTATGGAGAGGCCTCTGAATTTAATAGTACTCAATTAGGCTGCGAGCTATTGATATGTGAATGTCGAGGTATGTCATTGTTTTCCGTGGGTTTAGAGCTCTCCAAATTACTAAACAATTGTATATGGTTATATCCAGCTTGTTTAAAAATACTTTTTTATACCATTTGATTGTTTTTCGCAAAGAGGTATATGTGTGTAATAACTGATCTACTAGATCCACTCCACACATATGCGTATTATATTCCTGGATAATATCGGGCTTGAAAATTGACATTTTGTTACAAACAACAATTTTTCAAGTATCAATCATCAAAATCTTAGAGCTGCAATTGGATAATTCTGTAACAACCCTCCTGTCTTGCCAAGCAACATAGGTCAAGGGTGGGAGCTGATGCATCTGCATTTCTCCTCTTCTAAGAACCTTCGTATTCACATCTTTTGGCAAACCAATACGATTTGAGCGTATTGTTCCAATTGCATTTGTTTTTCTTTTGTGTAAGGCCATGAATAATTTAGGGGAACTGTACCAATTATCTAAAGTACAGATTCCATCAGGTGCATTACTATGGAACCAGATAACCCCAAATCTTTTTCTCCGGTGTTATTAGTCCCTTGGCCAGTGTCTATGCAGCTATTGTGAAGATCTCCTGTTTTATTTCAACATACATCAAAACTCTTTATGCCAAATCTGGCCCTCTTTGTTTTGATGTATTGTTTCCAACCTAAGCAGCCCTTCCAAAGCATCAGTCTTTCAACAGAGATATTTTTACTAGGCACACAATTTTCTTTGAATTTTGAAATAATGTAATCAAAAACTGGTCTGATTTTGTATAGCTTATCATTTAAATTTTCTGTGCAGGTGAAATGAAGGAAGTGCAAAATGGAAGTAAACCTGTTATTTGACATGCATTTCCCAAAAAATGGGGTAGCCAGCATGTCATCTGTAGACCAGTACATGTCTAGCGTAGCTTTACGAATAACACCCATGGGCATAATTAGACCAAGTGGTCTGTAAATCTCATTCATTGTTACTTCTGTCCACTTCTGAATTCTACTCTTAGCTCCTAAATTGCCTTCAACAATCGGGTCTTCCTTCACCCTACTCGCATATACATTTGTTTTCAAAACAATGAGAGACAGTAAGTCAGAAGTGAAAAATTTTGTGAAAATGTCAATTGGTTGGCTGTCAGAAGTTAGCTGAGTATGCGGTTGTACACCAGAGGTTGTGCTTGTGAATGTCTATTTGTGTTAGTTATTTTGACACCTCCATAATGTTGATTCTTCACGAACACCTGTCAGAAATGAGTCATTTTCCTCCTCACTGCTACCTATATCCTCAACACACCCCTCAAAATCTGAAAACTCGCCATCAATGTCCAGATCACTGTCCAACAGCAAAAATTCTTCCACATTTTCTGATGTAATATCAGAAACCCACACTCTTCCTACACAAGCTAATTTATTTGCTGCATTACTAGTTGCACCTGCATTACATATTAACTGTATCTTGATTCCATATTTAGCAGACTTACATGCAATAAACACTATAAAGGGACATTTACCTCTGAAGGGCATTGTGTCACTTGTACAGTAACTCATAAGACTGTATGCATTTCTGCAGTTGTCGCTCAACAACATGAGTACTTTGTGATTTTATAATTCACTGAATTATGTGGATAATCCAGTTCACCTCCTGTCGTGAAACATTCAAGTCAGTCGTCACTTGTCCTTCTTCGCTCCTCGTTTTATAATTACGTAATACTGACGAAGTTGTCAGTATAGAAGTTTGTCTCACAGCTTTTGTTTACGATGTTTACCCGCCATTTTTAGCCGTGTGCAGACAAAAAATAAAAAAAAAAAGCGCATCACAGTAGGTTCAGAAAAATACAACTCATTCATAGCGTTCTATAGGTGTCATATGTACACGTTTCTTGGCTTTAACACGTGTTTGTTAATATTTTCAGAAAATAGGTTGGTGAAATGCAAGAAATTTAACAGCCTTGTTAGCACTGTGACAATTGTTACGTTACATTTTTTTTACAATGTCCTCAATTGCTTAAGTCCGGTACATTTAACACAACTTGTGATGTCTAAATATTGCACGGAAGCAGCCTTGTTGTGTATCTGATTCTCTATTCCTTCTCCCTTTGAACTGTGCAAGTGCAGCGTGCACTCTGATAAACACAAATGACACATTAACCAAATAATAGAACAATTAATTACTGTTTGACTGTTTCATTTGTAATAATGTCATGTTGTTTAGATATTTTCCATGAGATGTCAAGTCCTTAGAAATTATATGGAACTATGTTTTTCATTTACATTGAGTTACATGGCTAAACAGCCAATGACGTCGCACACATACACGTACTTTTGTTTACATCACCACATAAAATAAGGACACCGCCGGTTTATATTAAAGTGAGATTTACAAAGTATTTGGAAATACAGTACAATAAGTTGGCAAAATTAATTATTGAATATATTGGCTCTAAAGTTTCTCTAAATTCCTATTTGACATTTCAAATACTTTTGTATGATCCTCAAGGTAAAAACACTTTTATTCTAGAGCTAACTAAGGCAGTAAAACAGTCTAGTTGGAACAAAGGTGTTAAAACATATTTTAAGGCAGTATCAATACACAGTGTCCTGCTCGCTGGCGTAATGGACTGCCCCAGTGCTTTGGTTCGCTGCCACAGTATGCGCCCGACTTCCATCCCCCACCCCCCTGGTAGGGTGCGGATTTTAAGTCCCAGGTATAGGACAGTTGCCCACTCAACGTGAGGAAATTGAGGACCTACGATAGATAGCGAACCCTGATCTAGAGAGTCAACTTTCCGGCTAATACTGACCACATCTGTCTACTATGTGACAGTGAGGCCGGCAGTCAGGTCGGCCGGCAGTAGGGTGCTGTTACACCATGGATTATGTTTACTTCTTTATCAGTACACAGGTTCAAATAATGTGATATATACCGATATAAGATAATACCGCAAAGACACCGGAAATGATGCTCAAATATATCCAGTGGGTCCATGGAGCCTAGAGCTACCGACATTCGTCTTTAAGGATAAAGGAAAACCCCGGAAATACCTCTTTCAGATAACTCACCCTGATCGAGATTCGAACCTGGGGACCCTTTGAACCTGAGGCAGACACGCTACCATCTACGCTACCGAGGCAGGCAGTACAAATGTGATACAGCTCAAATTTTGTTAATTTAACTTTGATACATGAAAATATATCACAAAAAGTCCCTTGTGACAAAGTAACTTAAATTTTGGTCCAATATGTCAACGACAGGCTCCCTAGACCTCCATTTGTATAATTAGCTCTATGTTTCACCGTCTAAATAACTTTAGGCTTAAGAAATTTGTAACGCTATGAATATGGCTTTTTTGCCCAGAATTTGAAAGTATTTGCGTTTTGAAGTGAAGAAAGTATGCTTAAATGCATCTCACAATAAAACCCAGGGCAATTATTTACTGTGTCTCTGTGAACGAGTGTAGCAAGTTTTATTAGTTTAAAATCAAAACTGTGGTAGGCGATACTGAACACGTCTGAACTTTCCTGGTTCTCACCGGCGGGAACCAGGAGTACCAACAATGAAACTACTATGGCGTGTTTGTTTCACATTAAGGTCACAAAATATGAGTCTGAATTTTAGCGCGAAAAATTATATCATTCTTTATTGAACAGCCGTCGTATATATTCAAAGTTTGTACATATGAGAAAATAAAGCTGACTTACAAATTTTGAGGCCCTTGATGCACAGAATGACGGTTGGTAGAAAGAAGCAAAATAGTGAAATTCCCTGTTTTGTCGATACTCTTTTTTTTATACATACATAGACTGCCCTTAACGTGTTCAAGTTGTTTCATTTAAATAATTTAAGAAACATGGAACATAGAAATTTTATTTATGAAGTATTGTTGCAGCATTTAACAATTTAAATGTCTTGCATTGCTTTTGGATATCTATTGCCGGCCCATACAGAGTTTAAATGACCATTGCTGGAGTGGTTATGCTGGTCACCAATCTAGAAAGTGGCATTACGGATGCAGAGAGAGGCGACGTTGCTGCTTATTGCTGCCACATGGAGAGTGCAATAGGATTACAAGTGCGAAGGTGTTTGAGTTTGCAACTGCAATGGGTATTTATTATTATTTATAATACTGTACACAAAGACAATAGAAAAGTCGTGGATCTACATGCAAACACTAGAACATGCAAGGACACATCAATGTAAAGGTCATCATAGCAAAAGAGGCGTACCTGTGACATTTTGAAGCTTATTGAAGTGCGGAAATGCCGTCTACATACTTTTTTCCGGGAGTTTCTAATTTAGACCCGATGCCAGACTTTTTTCTTTAAAATACTTTTCTTTCCCAAACTTAACCTCAATGCTGATACCTACAGCACGTGAATTCCTATCAAGCACCTTAGAGAATGGAATAATAGGCTCCCGTTTCAATGCCTCCTCTTCGAAGTATTCTCTCATGGAGCATATTACTCATATTTCCTGTGTCTGTCCTTAAATTGGAATACTTTTACCAAATACAGTTTAATTTGGTTCCCAAGCACGTTCAGATTTTCACTTGTCACTATATTAGACATACTTAAACATTCATTAAAACACAATTGCAAATGATCACAACACACGCACGGAAAAACGAACTCATACACATTTAACCAAGGAAAATTGTCATAAAATGCAAAGAAACCTGCCAGTACAAAATCTCTAACTGTTGTAACCTTATATAAAATAACAGCAACATTTACGTCAAAGCATTCTGTTTGTGCAGCGTTATTAGAAGAGAAACAAACACCAAGGGATTGTGTTTACTGCAGCATTTGCATAACTCACTTGTCCCACATAATGCCAAGCACATGTTAGAATATTGGCAACCAAGGTTTAGCATCTAACGCCATGGAAACGTCTTAATTCTAATGGGTCCTTCTAATGGTTACTATGACAACCGTTATGACGTACTCATCCCCTCCCATTTATTTACAGCATTTTACCATGTGCTTACTGTCAATCACATTCTAGTTTGGCGACCAGTATAGTTATTTTTACTGAAACAAGAATACAAATGTACATCTTCTATTGCATTTCAGTTGATGGTAATGTGCTTTTTAAACAGCAAAAGAAGATTAATCATTAAGAGAGAAACTTCCATACAGAGTGTACATATGATAAAACATTTATTAGCAGTATCTTCTTCATATTCCTTTAAATAATATATGTTGCATATCATATATTTGGATGAGTGATATTTGCGCATAATAACAGATGTATGGGTGTGTGAAACAATACAAAGAGTAATCAACTAACATACAAAGTAATATTTTAAACAGTAACTCATTTATACAAATTAATGCAAATTCCTTGATCAACCTCAGTTACTCTGGAAGTGAATTATCACAATAGAACTTAAAACGTATCACACAACTGTAAACACGTGAATAAAACAACTGATATTTAGTATGATATACAAAGCTTTAATCTGATACATATTTGGCTCTGATACATATTTGGCTTTCTTACATTACTGCTATATACAGCAGATTTAACCACAAATATAATTAACATAGATGAGCTTACTGATCCAGAGAAGTGTAGCGTAATGGTTATTTTGTTTTTTCTAACATCCGATACTAACATTTCAGGAACATGTAACCTATATGTTACCTGTACACTGATTTTTTTTTTAATATATAATTTAAAAGTTTGCACTAAAGTCAGCACCGTGACAATTGCAGCAGAGTGCAAAGGTACAACTCGAGATGAATAACTTTCTCGGCATTTCTTCTTGGTATACCATCTAATACTCATGCAGGGAGAATTGCTTTACAAACAGTTAATCATCCGCTAGTCACACAAGGTCTGGGAGGACCCTGGTTTTATTTAAATGTACTTTATTTAAATACACAGCATTAAGTATTCGAGCACTAACAAAATGAAAGCTCCTGTGGCCTTCAAGAAGAGACACCATGCTTGAGTGGTGTATGTCCAAGCATTTGAACTTTTTACATTACATATGTTAGATCAGCAAAGAACACATCCCTAGATAGTGTAATTAATCTCTCAAACCAAAATTTTAACAACGAAGAAAAAGATGTACTTAACCAAGGCCTAAAAACATGTATAACATACTGCAGCAACCCGGATGAATTCATTGCAGACATAGAATTAGCAGTAGAAGGCTTGGAAACCATGGATAAAAATATAATTAGAAAAAAATCAGCTCCTATATTGGAAAACTTAATAAATAAAAAGCCAATAAAACATTTGAAACAAATTCAGATAATTAAATCTTTAAAGAAAAAAGATGTAATCTTCTCAAGGGCTGATAAAGGGAACAAAATAGTAATCTTAGATACAGCTACATACAAAGAAAAAATGTTAGAGTTACTACAACAAAAAGAATTCCAGGAAATAGATTCTAATCCACTCAACCGATGCATAAAACATGTACAAAAAACCATCATTAATAGTAAAATTTTAACAACTACAGAACAAAAAACTATCAAACCAGACAACCCTACCCTTGCAAGAATATATGGTTTGCCTAAAATACACAAACCCAACATACCCATGAGACCCATTGTAAATAATATAAACACTCCTACTTACCTTCTGGCAAAATGGCTAACCAAAAAATTTCAGTCCTTTCCACAATTCCATACTCTGAGTATAAAAAACTCTTTAGACCTGGTAGAAAAAATTCAAAATCTTAAACTAAAACCTCAGGACACTTTAGTATCCTTTGATGTCCGCTCCCTCTTCCCTAGCATTCCATTAGACAAACTTTTGATTCAACTGAAAAAATGGCTAAATTCTATAAACCTGGATTCCAATGCAATAGAAGAATATGTGGCAATGACTGAATTATGTATACATCAAAATTATTTTGTCTTCGATGGAAAATATTATAAACAAATTTCAGGACTAGCTATGGGAAGCCCGGTATCACCATTTTTGGCCAATCTATACATGAGCTTTTTCGAAACACATATTACTAAAGCCTTCCCTCATATGTTTAAAACATGGTACAGATACATAGATGACATCTTTGCAATAGTGCCCTACAAACTAATAGATGATGCTTTGAAACTACTCAACCTGCAAGAACCCAGCATACAATTCACAGTAGAAACTGAAGAGGACTGTACTCTACCTTTTTTAGACCTTAAAATCAAAAAAGGCAATGAAAAACTAGAATTTGGCATTCATAGAAAAGCAACACACACAGATAATTACATCAAAGCAAATAGTTTCAACCCAATTCCACACAAACATGCAACCATCAACAGTCTGACACACAGATTAGTAAATCTACCTCTCAGCCAGCAAGAATATCAAAACGAATACCATCAAATCTTAAAAACTGCAATTAAAAATGGATATGGAAAAAACCTTGTAGATAAAAAACTAAAATTATTCAAACTTCAAAAGAAATTAAAACAGATCACAGCTCTCACACCAATAAAACAAGAAACTAGATTTGCTAAATTTACTTACCACCCCTGGGCCACAAAAAAGTTCCAAAAAATATTCAAGAAATACAATATAACATTGGCACCAAAAAACAATTACAACATTAAAAACCTACTTCACAGTAATAATACTGATAAGATAAAACCAGAGGAAAAGTCAGGCATTTACAAAATTAAGTGTAAAGACTGTGAAAAAATTTACATAGGAAGGACAAAAAGGAACATAGGCACTAGAAAGAAAGAACACTTCAGGCACTTAAGATACAAAAATATTGATAAGTCCGCAATAGCAGCTCATTTCTGGTCTGAAAATCATGAAATTGAAGATAGCACAGAATTACTAAAATACGTACAAAAACATAGTGAACTCGTCATATGGGAGAGGATATACATAGATGATGATGAGTATAAGGGCGCTCAACTACAGAGGTCATCAGCGGGATATACATAGAAAAACATAAAAACCAACTAATGAACTTTGAAATACCGCTAGAAGAGAATCCCACATTTCAGTTCATCACTAAATCAACAGATGGCAGCAACAACCCCAGAATTACCCACACCGCTGGATCTAGCGTCAGTCGCACAAGAGCCGTAGATGCAAACGAAGATTTGCGAAACATGTCCTCAAAATAGGTACGAAAGTGAAGCAGATGTGTAAAAAATGCGACTCATCTAAAATTTAATAATTTTTCGCTTCACTGTGGTGTTCCAATACAGTTGAATCTCGATATATTGAAGTGACGTTAAGTCAAGAGGAACACGCGAAAGTTAGATCCAACCAACTTTAAAAACCGGACAACATGGAGGTAAGATCGTTCACATTTGAATATTTCAACGAACATTTCGGCAACAAGAAAGAAATAAAACAATATTTGAAACTAAAGACAAAAAGAAGATTAATATCAGCGGACATAAAATTTATCAACAATTGCCTAAAACGTAACTTTTCTCCGAAATTTGTACGAAAAATAGTAAAATTTAACAATAACAGTATAGAACAATTAGCTGCTGAAAAAGCCGTGTTAAAAGCCGAAAAAACAAATCACTACAGAAAAATAACTAATATAGACCTCTCTTTGTATAACCTACATCTGAAAATTGTAATATTACTAGGAAACACAGCATGGGACCACTTAGAAGCCAAATCATTTGAATATATCAATTATAAAGTCAAAGAGAAAGTTTATCGTCAAAATAAGAAACTAAAACGTAATCATAATCACTGGCAACCAAAACATAACAAAATTTCAGCAAAGAACACATCCCTAGATAGTGTAATTAATCTCTCAAAGCAAAATTTTAACAACGAAGAAAAAGATGTACTTAACCAAGGCCTAAAAACATGTATAACATACTCCAGCAACCCGGATGAATTCATTGCAGACATAGAATTAGCAGTAGAAGGCTTAGAAACCATGGATAAAAATATAATTAGAAAAAAATCAGCTCCTATATTGGAAAACTTAATAAATAAAAAGCCAATAAAACATTTGAAACAAATTCAGATAATTAAATCTTTAAAGAAAAAAGATGTAATCTTCTCAAGGGCTGATAAAGGGAACAAAATAGTAATCTTAGATACAGCTACATACAAAGAAAAAATGTTAGAGTTACTACAACAAAAAGAATTCCAGGAAATAGATTCTAATCCACTCAACCGATGCATAAAAGATGTACAAAAAACCATCATTAATAGTAAAATTTTAACAACTACAGAACAAAAAACTATCAAACCAGACAACCCTACCCTTGCAAGAATATATGGTTTGCCTAAAATACACAAACCCAACATACCCATGAGACCCATTGTAAATAATATAAACACTCCTACTTACCTTCTGGCAAAATGGCTAACCAAAAAATTTCAGTCCTTTCCACAATTCCATACTCTGAGTATAAAAAACTCTTTAGACCTGGTAGAAAAAATTCAAAATCTTAAACTAAAACCTCATGACACTTTAGTATCCTTTGATGTCCGCTCCCTCTTCCCTAGCATTCCATTAGACAAACTTTTGATTCAACTGAAAAAATGGCTAAATTCTATAAACCTGGATTCCAATGCAATAGAATATGTGGCAATGACTGAATTATGTATACATCAAAATTATTTTGTCTTCGATGGAAAATATTACAAACAAATTTCAGGACTAGCTATGGGAAGCCCGCTATCACCATTTTTGGCCAATCTATACATGAGCTTTTTCGAAACACATATTACTAAAGCCTTCCCTCATATGTTTAAAACATGGTACAGATACGTAGACGACATCTTTGCAATAGTGCCCTACAAACTAATAGATGATGCTTTGAAACTACTCAACCTGCAAGAACCCAGCATACAATTCACAGTAGAAACTGAAGAGGACTGTACTCTACCTTTTTTAGACCTTAAAATCAAAAAAGGCAATGAAAAACTAGAATTTGGCATTCATAGAAAAGCAACACACACAGATAATTACATCAAAGCAAATAGTTTCAACCCAATTCCACACAAACATGCAACCATCAACAGTCTGACACACAGATTAGTAAATCTACCTCTCAGCCAGCAAGAATATCAAAACGAATACCATCAAATCTTAAAAACTGCAATTAAAAATGGATATGGAAAAAACCTTGTAGATAAAAAACTAAAATTATTCAAACTTCAAAAGAAATTAAAACAGATCACAGCTCTCACACCAATAAAACAAGAAACTAGATTTGCTAAATTTACTTACCACCCCTGGGCCACAAAAAAGTTCCAAAAAATATTCAAGAAATACAATATAACATTGGCACCAAAAAACAATTACAACATTAAAAACCTACTTCACAGTAATAATACTGATAAGATAAAACCAGAGGAAAAGTCAGGCATTTACAAGATTAAGTGTAAAGACTGTGAAAAAATTTACATAGGGAGAACAAAAAGAAACATAGGCACTAGAAAGAAAGAACACTTCAGGCACTTAAGATACAAAAATATTGATAAGTCCGCAATAGCAGCTCATTTCTGGTCTGAAAATCATGAAATTGAAGATAGCACAGAATTACTAAAATACGTACAAAAACATAGTGAACTCGTCATATGGGAGAGGATATACATAGAAAAACATAAAAACCAACTAATGAACTTTGAAATCCCGCTAGAAGAGAATCCCACATTTCAGTTCATCACTAAATCAACAGATGGCAGCAACAACCCCAGAATTACCCACACCGCTGGATCTAGCGTCAGTCGCACAAGAGCCGTAGATGCAAACGAAGATTTGCGAAACATATCCTCAAAATAGGTACGAAAGTGAAGCAGATGTGTAAAAAATGCGACTCATCTAAAATTTAATAATGCCTTCCTGTTTTAGTGTTAGACATGATCTTATCAATAATATCTTTGTCAAAGTAGAAACGAGGACTTGTCAAAGAACACACCAGTTTTTGACCATACAAATTAATGTACGTCAGGAGCAAAAACTTACTTCCATTATGAGCTTATTAAATATAACTCTGTATCTTATGGAACATACCACTCCAGAAAAATAGTTATGAAACAAATAAATTGGCAAAAGAGATGGAGGGAATATTGATATGGCTCTTATCCATCACAGTGGATTTCAACCTTAGATATGTTGCAAAGAATAGTTGATGTAAAGCATTCACTAATGTCCGTCTTAAGTATGAATAATCCAGATCTTCTAAATTTGACCACAGATGACATTGCAACTGTAACAGAAACCTGTAAGGTGCTGCAAGTTATAGTCAGTCCTTGAAAAGGTGGTGCTGCAGATTTGCAAATAATGCAGAAATTAGTGATGATGTACAAGGGTTATAAGAATCATTACTAACACCCACACCAGATGCTCCTGTAAAGATTTTTTTAGAAGATTGCAGATATTAACGCTTGCTTGCATGTATATATTCTCGATCCTAAAATTCTTTGTATGCAATCGTGCCTTATTTGCAACAAATAATGTAATTCACAAAATAAACACTAGACAAAAGTATAATAACCATTATCCCAGTGCTAAACTTTCTTGCTTTCAGAAAGGTGTGTATTATGAAACAATCAAAATATTTGGCGCACTTCCTAATGTTCTTAAGGAAAAAGTTGATAATTTCGGTGCTTTTAAAAAAGCTGTTAGAGAGTACCTTTGCTCAAAATCTTTTTATTCTGTACAAGATTATCTGAATGACAAATTATCCTGATAATGCTTCTGTAGCTCTATAAGTAGTATTTAACTATTCCAATGACAAATCATTACTTATAAATATTTGATGCAACCTGAAAGTTTATTTTTAATCTATATGTATTTAATAAATAATAAGAATGGTATCCATTGCAAAAAGGTTGAGACGTACTGGCATAAGCCAAGTGAAAGCTGGTTTAAAAAGTGTTTCATTTTGTATCAAATATAATTATCCCTGCTTTGTTTTCCATATTGTTGTTCATATTGCCTGTGTACTATAACATGTGTCTTATGTTAACTTTTGTACATATATACGCTATTAAACTTTATACCTCTAGACATGTTCAATGTTCACAGCCTTTTCTGGCTACAAGTGAACCTACTGAACGCAAATCAATCTAATCTAATCTATGTGAAGCAGTTTTGAAATAAGAACACAAAGAGCTCTAAATCTTATTAAATTGTATTTCCAGCAGTTATGTTTACATAACATTCTTTAATCATTTACTAGCTTCTATAAACTATTTTATATATATATTTATTTTCTAACCATTAATATTAATGAACATTATGGTATCACTAGCTGTGATAAGGAATTTTGTTGGAAATAGAAAATGGATGTAACAGAACTCTGTCAAACACATTCTTAAAACACAGGAAAATCTAAGCTACATTAGAAAATCTTTATTCAGTACATAAAACTAAATGACAGCACTTCAATTAAGAATAATGTAGGACACATTGCATAAATATCAACACATATCAGAAATGTAGGACTGTCCTTTCCACCCCAAAAATATTAAAAACTAAGTTTTTAAAAACATGCTGGAGTACATGTCCACCTTGTTATCATAACCAATTATACAAAAGTACAGAAAATCATTCTAATAAGGAGAAATTCAAATACATGCATATTAAACTAATACATTTGATGAACATCTGTTTTAACTGAGAATATTAGATTCACTTAAAAAAAATATGACATTAATAGTACAAGTACTGCATCCTTATGGAAATGTCAAGTGCTTGGAAAATAAAGAAGCTAATCATATTTATCAACTTATGCCTTTCGGCTACATTTAACTGTCTAGTCCTCAGTTGAAGGACAAGAAAACCCTGTCCTATGTAATTCTTTCACAGCATACAATGTCTGTTCAGCCTGATATGTCCACATGCCAGACCAAGTTTACTAAAGAGTACTCTGATAATTACATTACTAAATGGTTGGGGTTACAGTAAGAATGTGCTGTCTGTTACAGAGAATAAACATCTTTCACAATATAAAATTATTTGTGGTTGGTTTATTGACACTCGTCACTTACTTTTTCATATATTTATGAGAGACTAGTTTCAAAGGCCCTGGCCTCCATTTTCAATCTCTTCCCAACTGGCATTTGTTGTTATCTGCTCTCTCTGGTGGTGGAACTATGAACTTTTTTGTCAAATTATCTGCTGGCGGGATTTCAAAGTTCATTACGCGATCCTTATTTTTCCAGATGAATATGTTCTCCCATGTTGTCAATCTATTTTGGTTTATCACTCCTTTTAATAATTTTGGATTTGGATCAATGTCATGGTTTTCATTCCAAAAATGAAATGCTACTGCTGACTTGTCTTCTTGTTTCAATCTGATGTTTCTAAAGTGTTCTTTGACTCTGGTTTTTAAATTTCTTTTTGTTTGACCTATGTAGCATTTTTCACAATTCTTGCAATTTATTTGGTATATTCCAGATTTGTTACCTGAAGGAATTTCATCTTTTGTTTTTGAATTTAGTAATTTTAAAATTGAGTATCTATTAGTAGGTGCCAAGATGATATTTTGTTCCTTGAATATCTTTTTAAATTTATTAAATGTTTTTGGATGATATGTGAATGAACTGAATATGTTGTTGCTTTCTTTTTCTTTAATAAATGTGGTTGCTTCCTTAATGGTTTTCTTTAGTTTAGATTTTCTAATTTTCTTCAACACCAAACTTTTGTTGTATCCGTTTTCTTCTGCTATGTGTATTATTGCTTTTTGTTCCTTGAGATATTCTTCTTTTTCCATGGGTATGTTGACTAGTCTGTGTGTAAGGCTGTTTATTATTGCATGTTTATGTGTAATTGGGTTGTGGCTATTATTTTTTATATAATTTTCTGAATGTGTTGGCTTCCTGTAAATTCCAAATTTTATTTTTGTATCATTCCTGATGATATTTAGATCCAAGAAAGGTAGTTGTCCATTGATTTCCTTTTCTATTGTGAATTTGATAGTCCTTTCTTGCAGATTGAGTAATTTTAATGCATCATCTAAATGTTTACTTGGTACAATTGCAAAGATGTCGTCAACATATCTATACCAAACCTTGAAGATCAATGGGAAGGACTTTTTAATTTTTGTTTCAAATGCACTCATAAATAAGTTAGCCAAAAAAGGTGAAAGTGGATTGCCCATTGATAATCCTGATTTCTGCTTGTAGTGTTTTCCATTAAAGCTAAAGAAGTTTTGTTCAATGCATATTTTTGTTAGAGAAATATATTCTTCTGCTTCTATTGCTTCCATATCAATTGTGGCTAGCCATTTTTTTAACACATTCTGCAATTTTTCTGTTGGTATGCTTGGAAATAAAGATGTGACATCAAATGAAACCAGTCTGTCATTTTTGTCCAAATTTATATCTTTGATTTTTTCTACTAAATCTAAAGAGTTTCTTAAATTTGCACTTTCAAATTTTGGAAAACTATTAAATTTATTTAGTAACCATTTGGCCAAATTATATGTGGGGGCATTTATGCTACTAGTAATAGGTCTCATGCCTTTCCCTGTTTTATGAATTTTTGGCAGCCCATATACTCTTGGTAATGTTGGATTATCTACTTTAATTTTGTGCAATTCTTTTTTGTTGATTATTTTGCTCTCTTTTAGCGTTTTATTTGTGGTTTCAATGCAGTACTTTAATGGATTAGTTTCTACTTTTTGGTAATTACTGTCTTCTAACAAATCTTCCATCCTCTTTGTGTATTCTTCTTTTTCCAGAATTACTAGTTTATTTGGAATGAAAACCATGACATTGATCCAAATCCAAAATTATTAAAAGGAGTGATAAACCAAAATAGATTGACAACATGGGAGAACATATTCATCTGGAAAAATAAGGATCGCGTAATGAACTTTGAAATCCCGCCAGCAGATAATTTGACAAAAAAGTTCATAGTTCCACCACCAGAGAGAGCAGATAACAACAAATGCCAGTTGGGAAGAGATTGAAAATGGAGGCCAGGGCCTTTGAAACTAGTCTCTCATAAATATATGAAAAAGTAAGTGACGAGTGTCAATAAACCAACCACAAATAATTTTATATTAATTTTGACGTCACTGTTACTAAATTCCTCCAAACACACATCTTTCACAATGTTATGAGTCAGAAGGCTGTCTCATTGAGAATTCTTTACTGTATTATACGACCCTGGAAGAACTTATAAAGAAGATGTAAATGTGTACACAATTGTCTAATACAGTTGCAACAAGATAATTATGTTGTTAAACACACACACACACACAAAAGCAGAAATAGAAATACAAGACACCAATTAACCTGAAAAGTACAATTATAACTGCATCAATAAAACAGCCAGAAACATTGTTTTCAGTCAGTAGCACATTCAGTTTTATAAGATGGATGTGCTCTGTACTGGACACAAGAGGAGCTGTAATGGAGGCTGTTTCAGAGCTGACTGTATAAGTGTACGCTTCTCATAGGGGCACATATTTCATGTAGATATACTACTCCAAGTACTTACAAACAGATGTGCGACCTTTTTCTTTTGCATATGACAAAGGAGTTTTGCCATTAATATCTGTTATGTTAACAGAAGCACCATGAGCAATAAGCAGCTTGACAATATCAACGTGTCCTTTATAACAAGCCTCGTGTAGAGGAGTGGCACCCTGATCATCCTGATCATTAACATTTGCCCCCTTGTCCAGAAGATATTTACATATTGCTCTATGTCCTTGTTTTGATGCTTCATGTAGAGGAGTATATTTATCCGAGTTAGTTATGTTAACAGAAGCACCACGAGCAATAAGCATTTTCACAATATCAACGTGCCCTTGATAACAAGCCCAGTGTAGAGGAGTGTCACCCTGAACATTCTTATCATTAACATTTGCCCCCTTGTCCAGAAGATATTTACATATTGCTGTATGTCCTTCTTTTGATGCATAATGTAGAGGAGTATATTTATCCGAGTTAGTTATGTTAACAGAAGCACCACGAGCAATAAGCACCTTGACAATATCAACGTGTCCTTTATAACAAGCCTCGTGTAGAGGAGTGGCATCCTGATCATCCTGATCATTAACATTTGCCCCCTTGTCCAGAAGATATTCACATATTGCTGTATGTCCTTGTTTTGATGCTTCATGTAGAGGAGTAGATTTATCCGAGTTAGTTATGTTAACAGAAGCACCACGAGCAATAAGCATTTTCACAATATCAACGTGCCCTTTATAACAAGCCATGTGTAGAGGAGTGTCACCCCAAACATCCTTATCATTAACAGCTGCTCCTCTGTCCAGAAGATATTTACATATTGCTGTATGTCCTTGTTTTGATGCATAATGTAGAGGAGTATATTTATCCGAGTTAGTTATGTTAACAGAAGCACCACGAGCAATAAGCATTTTCACAATATCAACATGTCCTTTATAACAAGCCCAATGTAGAGGAGTGTCACCCTGAACATTTTTTAAATTAACATCTGCGCCCTTGTCAAGAAGATATTCACAAACTGTAAAATGCCCATGTTTTGCTGCATAATGAAGCAGAGAGTAACCCTCATCATCTACTCCTGATGCTAAGATAAATTTCACCTCTGCTACATCTGTTATAAACTTAAATAGTTCTTCAACTCTTGTAGCAACATTTTGTGTAGCATCTCTGTTTGGTACATTCACTGGAAACTGCAATAGAAGAAAACATCAATCACTAATTGCAACAGTATTAATCCAGTGCCCAGAAGCAGGACATGCTGATAGTCTACACATCACTAATGAATGCAGTAAAATATCATCATGAATAAACAGTGTACATGTGTGCAAGTGATATACTCATTCACTGCATGTATATTAATAACAGCACTTATAAGGTTACTTTTCAAATTATTACTGTGTAATACATAAAAATTAAAGCTACTGGCATTTCAGCAATACAAATATTACTATAAATATAATAATTGGCAAGCAGCTTTACTGATCCTTTATTATATCTTAAAAATATTACATTTTAATATTACAGTGTAGTGTACTGCTTGAATATGTGCTATGATTTATTTGCATCACATGTTTTACACAGAGGTAAAGTGTGTACTTTTCTGAACATTGTACGTAATTATGTTTTGGTATGATCTGGGTTTACATCTGAACCACAGCAAGTATCGCTTTAATCAGAACTTGCTAACCATGATTGTAGCACTGGGATTAGAAAGGATTGCTTTTTATGTGTGACCACTTTTTTTAATACTGCTGTATGTGAATATGTACATAGTAGTTTCTTTAAAAATAAATTTCAAACAACAAATAAAATTAAAAGTTTTATCAAAATTCCGGGTGCTGAATTCATTAGATCAGCTCTACTCTATGCTTAAAGGAATGTCAATTTGGACACTTGATTAATAAATCCCATGGTAAATTATGCTGGTTCTTCTTACGATTTTTTTATCATAATTGTACTTTAATACCCAATTTCACCAAAAGACGTTAAAATTGACATTAACAAATGAAACGTAATAATTGTTACATTCCCTGTGAATGTGGGACACCATATATAGGACAAACTGGAAGGACCATTGCTACCAGAATAAACAAACATGAAGAAAGCAATTGTTTAATGCATCCTGAGAAGTAACGTCCATAGAGTGAACTTTCGGGAGACGACCATCTTGCAAATTTCAAGTTACTGGGAGCTGAGAATAAAGGAGGCTTTGGCCCATTCCTGCTAGAGCACGCTTAATTGTGATGCTGGATTTCAGTTCAGCTCCTCTCAGAAAGAGGCGTTAAAAATGGAAATCAGTCGGCTTAAGAAGCACAGAGCTATACAACTTGATCATCAAGTATTTATGTTTCTTTCACCTAATTAGTTTTCTACTCACACCATCTCCCGGCCCACCTCGGTAGCGTAGATGGTAGCATATCTGCCTCACATTGAAGAGGTCCCGAGTTCGAATCTCAGTCAGGGGGAGTTACCTGGATAAGCTCTTTTCCGGTTTTTTCCCTAATCCTGTATGGCGAATGTCGGGTAGCTCTAAACTCCATGGACCTTGGACTCATTTGAGCATCATTTCAGCCAATTCATTCCCCATTCGATATGACTTAACATTGGAGGATGTAAATTACAAAAAACATCTCCTGACCTGGCATTTAGTTTACTGCAAACAATGTTTTGTTCAGAGATGCGAGTATTGGTAGTGTTTTTTCTGTTGATATTTGTGTTATATCTATTTTGTGGTTATAAAAATATCCTAATGATGGGAGCGATGTATGCTCCAAAAATGGCAATTTCTAATAGTGTTTTCACCTCGCTTGTTTCCCGAGAGTATCTTCAACATATTCCACTCCGGGAAAGCTTCACGTCTTATTTTAATTGTAATGGAGTTAACAAAAGTGTTATCTTGCATTACACCAACTTGTTTTCTGAAAATGTTAACAAACATATGTTAACGACAAGAGACTTGTAGATATTACAAATACAGAAGGCTGTAGATGAATCTTATTATTTCCTGAACGTACTGCAGTGCGCTTTTGTTTTTATTTTTGTTTACACAGCTGAAAAAATGGCGGGTGAACAAAATCAGAAGAGAAGCCATGCACAAATTTCTCAATGGAGATTTTTTGTTGAAATGTTACATCCTCCAACATTGTCATATCTGACGGTGAATGAATTGGGTGAAATGAAGCTCAAATGTGTACAGGGTCCATGGAGCTAAGAGCTGCCCAACATTCGTCCTTATGAATAAGGGAAAATCCCGGAAAAACCTTACCCAGGTAACCCACTCTGAGCGAGATTCCAACTCAGGGACCTCTTAAACGTCAGACAGACACGTGACTATCTACGCTACCAAGGAGAAAGAATTGTTCGTTGAATTAGTAACTAAATATAAGGAGGATATTGAGGAAAATAAGAGGACAGATGCAGTAAATGTGAATGCCATTCAGACGGTCTAAGTAATTTAATGTAATTTTATCTCCTTGTTTAAACATAATCTCATTTCAAATAAAATTTTGTTGCATATTTAAGTTTACACAGTTCCCTCTTAACAGAGTTTCCAAACTGTATTGCTAGTGAAATCTGAATCCCAGAGGTTTGTGTTAAACTCAAAAATTTTATTACCTTTTGTATTATCTCTTGGGGCCTATAATTTGATATTATAATACAAATTACACTTTTATAATGAAATGGATACTGCTAAATACTCTAAAAAGAAAAGGGAAATGCTAATTGATGTTTCAGAGCAAATAGATGATTTTGTTAAGTCCTATTATGCCAGATTTCACCAAAAGATGTTAACCGCTTCGCCGATGGCCATTTAAACCCTTCAGGGGCCGGAAATGCATACCCAATAAACAGAACAGGACATTTAAATTGTTAAATGCTATAAAAATGCATCATAAATACAATTCCGTATCTTCCGTATTTATTAAGTTATTTAAACGAAACAAAAACTGGCTTAAAACTCATTAAAGGCAGTATAAATCTACAGTAACAATAAAGTAGAGACTACATTAATAAATTGTTGAAACTTCACTACTTTGTTTCACTGTAGCTAAAGCCATTCATTGTGCCGAACGTGCCTAATATGTGAATCATTTTGTTTTGTGTGTATACGAGCCATAGTATGTATGTATAGCTATGCAAGCTACTTCTCAGGTTCAAGTTTAGTTTATTTATGCTATGCCAAGCGATAATATGACGAGAATATGTTGCGTCACACACTGGAATGAAAACTCTGTCAGCATCTGTTATTACAGTGTTTCTCAACCAAGGTTTCTAGTAGCCTTATGCAGCAGTTTTCGCTCTGTATTTCAGCTATTTATACTCTCTCTGTGTTCAGAGAGATTTCTTGTAGCTATCAAGAGCTAAATGTATGACACATTTGAAATTGTTAAATTTCAATGTTAACCATGGCTTATCCCGGTAATGTAGCAAATAAATTAGCTTGGGTATGATGTGTACAGGCTTCTGATATTACTGTAGAAAATCTGGAAGATTTGTTGTACGATTATGAAGGAGATCTTTAGGACATACGTAGCAGTGACGTGTACTGGTCTACAGCTGGCATGTTAGCTACTCCATTGTTTGGGGAAATGGCGGGTCAAATATGGGTGATACGGATCAGCTATCCCTCTTTATGGAAAACAGTTAAATGGTAAACAAAAAGTATTTTTATACCACTGGATGAAACTATGCACCTTTGTTTAGTAATTTTCAGAGCTGTAAAAGACCTGTACTTGCGCGTATAAAGAGCTCGTAACCTAATTGAGTATTATAATACTCAGAGGCCTCTTTATACTAGGGGGTAGCAAAATTCACCACATCATCCCTCATACTTGAGAGAAAACACTTTCCTAAAAGTATACCACCCACAACCAAAAAACTTGTAACCATTTCGAAAATGTGTAGTGTGTTGCAAAAAAGAAGTTCGCAAGGAAACCAATATTATTTGGTGTGAATCTGCAGATGTGCCCTTGGGTGTTTATCCAGGTTTGGAGGTGTACAATTCAAAAAGAAACCTTTAAGGGTACGTTTACATTCCTTATAGAACTAATTTAAATTTATTGTAAAACAGCAAGATTAAAATAATTGGCGTTAAATGAGCATTAAATGCATGTATGCGCAGGACGTCTATACACGTCCATATCGGTTTGGGGCATTTTAACTTGGACGTCATATGACGTCCATATCGGTGAAAGGGTTAACAGAGTTTCCAAACTGTATTGCTAGTGAAATCTGAATCCCAGAGGTTTGTGTTAAACTCAAAAATTTTATTACCTTTTGTATTATCTCTTGGGGCCTATAATTTGATATTATAACACAAATTACACTTTTATGATATAGGTGTTTAAAAATACAACAGTAGCCATGCTTACCGCTAGAACATAGTTATAAATGTGTAGTTCCTAGTAGATATTTTATTACGGTTGGTATTGTGCTTGACCCATTCAACCAAGTTTCAAACATTGCAAATGCAAAGTGCAACATAAGAAACAAGCATGATACAAAAACTATTAGATTTAATGTCGTCAACATTCTGTTAAAAATGAAAGCCAACTACGGAACATGGTTTACAACATATATACCGTACAGATTATAAGGGTCACAAAGTTAAACACGATCCTTAATAAAAGATAAAGATAGCCCGTGGTTACCCTTTAAAACTCAAGGGCCTAACTACCTGACGTTAGGGTGAGCTTAGCTCAACTTATATGGTGAGCAAATCCCCATAGGTTACTAATTATCGGATTGCAATTTGTCTTTGGCTCACAAGTGAACTAATAGCAACAATAAATATATTAGCAACTAAAATACAAGCAATAAAAATTGGAAGGAAAAAAACAACCAATGAGACGTTTTGAACCTGGCCTTTGTATCACTATACTCCAGCAAGCTAATAATTTCGGCCAGCTTTCACATACTCTCTGGTGCCCTTTAGGAAAGTATTCATTTATCACCTCGTTAGTACTATATGCATGAAAAATCATTTATTTAAGCTTTTTGCAACTTAGCGATAATAATAGGATTTACGAACACTAAAAATCGAAATTCACGCACGAAAAATATACCAAAGAAAGTTCACCTGCACAAGCAGCTAAAAGGCCACGTGGCTCAAACAAATTTAACCTGGCAACACAGGGTTGGGTTCCGAAGCCACGCCTAGCACTGACAATGCTGATTGGCGCTAGCAGACAGTTTTAACTTCCTGACCATGACACTGGATGTCGAGGCTCCCAGTACTACCAACAGATACAGTTAGTGTGTGTGAAAGGTGTGAACGAAATTTTCGAATGGAGTACTGTTGTAATAAATATCTTGCATGATAATCAAATTGCAAATTGTATTTCATTGTTTTAAAGCTAATAAAAGCTATATTTTCATTCTAAATATAATTTTGAGGATGTTTTCAATTGCTCGTCACTGTATGTTGGTACTATTAACCTTCCTCCTCCACCTCTTGCAGTCAGAAAACGTCACAGCCGGAGATACAACGGCCAGACTGTAGAGTACCAAATACAAGGAGCGAGGTGATGTAACGGCTCTTATATTAAAAGGGTCAATGTTTTCACATCAAACTATACACAGCTGCTTGCATAAATCACAATAAATAGGGGTAGAAGACTCACCTGGTAAAACTTTAAATGTATCTACTGGTAAGAATACTGAGAAATCTGCATTGTTACTTCTCTGCCCAATTCCATTAGTTTCTTTCTACTCACAGCACACTTTATATGAGAAACAGTGTTAACTGGTTTCTTCAAGTAAGTATGCATGCACTTATGATTATTTGTTTAACCTTAACTCCATCTAACATCAAAGTTAAAACAAATCAACATTCATTAACAATCAAGAATCTCAGCAAATTGTAAAGAACGTTAGTACATTTTACTCACGTCACCACTGCTGTTACTGGCAGTGTTACCAATCATTTGGACCTTCATTTCTTCATATCTCTTCTCTGAATCCTTTAACTTTTCCTCCAAATCTTTATACATTTTTTGGCTTGTCTCAAGTTCTTGCTTCAGCTTGATTATCTCTTGTTCTTTATCGACATCCAGGGTATCTAGGTGTCTTTTCACAGAGTGGTCAATATTTGTCAACATTTGCTCGGAGTTTAAACTCATCTTCTCCTCCAAAGCGATAATCCTTGGAAGAAGTTGTTCGTTAGGTTGGGGTTGAGCAGTCATGTTATTCATCTTCTCCTCCAAAGCGATAAACCTTGGAAGCAGTTGTTCATTAGGTTGGGGTTGAGCAGTCATGTTATTCATCTTCTCCTCCAAAGCGATAATCCTTGGAAGCAGTTGTTCATTAGGTTGGGGTTGAGCAGTCATGTTATTCATCTTCTCCTTCAAAGCTATAATCCTTGGAAGCAGTTGTTCGTTAGATTGGGATTGAGCAGTCATGTTATTCATCTTCTCCTCCAAAGCTATAATCCTTGGAAGCAGTTGTTCGTTAGGTTGGGGTTGAGCAGTCATGTTATTCATCTTCTCCTCCAAAGCTATAATCCTTGAAAGCAGTTGTTCGTTAGGTTGGGGTTGAGCAGTCATGTTATTCATCTTCTCCTCCAAAGCTATAATCCTTGAAAGCAGTTGTTCGTTAGGTTGGGGTTGCGCAGTCATGTTATTCATCTTCTCCAAAGCTATAATCCTTGAAAGCAGTTGTTCGTTAGGTTGGGGTTGAGCAGTCATGTTATTCATCTTCTCCAAAGCTATAATCCTTGAAAGCAGTTGTTCTTTAGGTTGGGGTTGAGCAGTCATGTTATTCATCTTCTCCAAAGCTATAATCCTTGAAAGCAGTTGTTCGTTAGGTTGGGGTTGAGCAGTCATGTTATTCATCTTCTCCAAAGCTATAATCCTTGGAAGTAGTTGTTCGTTAGGTTGGGGTTGAGCAGTCATGTTATTCTTCTCCTCCAAAGCGATAATCCTTGGAAGTAGTTGTTCGTTAGGTTGCGGTTGAGCAGTCATATCAAATCTGAAACAAAATACACGTGAAGTTATAAAAAGTCACTATGACCTATTTAAAATGTTCAATAGTGTATTGTTACAGAAGATGACAATTATAAGTTATTTAATGTGAGTTTTAACTAATTGCTGAGTTGAAAGATGGTTTAGTATATTTAAATGTAAGATTTAAAGGCAAATTTTGGGTCAAGCGGAGAAAAACGGTGTCTGGAGAAGATATAATCATGAATTGTATAATTGATATAGCAAACCAAACATTGCTAATTGTATAAAAATCAGAAGGTTGGAGTGGGTAGGACATGTGTGTGCCTATGAGAGAATCATAAGGATATTTAATGCAGTGCCAGAAGGAACCAAGAAAGTTGGAAGACCAAAGTTAAGGTGGGAGGACAGGCCGAGAGAGGATGTAAGAACAATTGGAATAAAAAACTGGAGAAGCACTGCACTTAACAGGAAACAATGGGGAAATTTCAGAAGGCTAAGGCTCACAAAGGACTGTCGTGGCAATCATGAAGTTAATTGCTCTAAAATAAGTTTGACTGATTCAATCTGTGTATAGTATCAGCAATAAACAATGACAAACTTAACCATTATGATGAATATACTGAATATTGTCAAATTATTGCGATAGCACAGCCAGCGCGCACAAAGTGATAGATACCACATCGCAGAGATAAAAGCTAGCCAAAACTGATAAAAGATAGATAACTGGAAAGTTTGCCTTGCCAGTGACGTCTTGATTGTTAGAGAACATTCCAGAAACTTCTGGAACCATGAATGGATGTATAAAATGGAGCCGCAGTTAGTTGAGTGGACAGTCGTAAATGGAGTCGGGCACTGTGATTTAAAAGCGAGCTCTTCTGTTCATTCACGTTTATTCACCCACAAAGTAACAATATTTAAATTGCCACAACAATGAAATTTCAGCACCAGCATTTGGTAGGCACAAAACCGCTAGGTGCCAAGCTCTTTTGCATCTATTTTTAATGCTTATAAAATGGCAAGTACAGAAGTGAACATGTTACAGAAGTGGAAATATTAAACAAAATTATATAAATATTTAAGAATAAAAAACCCACAATTCATGTTAAAACAATAACACACCTTCACCAACAAGCAGCTAAGACAGTTCTGGAATAGTTCTAGATTGATAACACATGGGAAACTGCAAAAGTTGAAGTGTTTAAGAAAACCAGTGAATTGAACCTATTGGAGAAGTTTGGAAATAGAGACAAAGTCATTACCTAAACCAGTAACTAAATCGTTAGATAAAGCTCTTGTGATAGTGAGAAAAACTGACACTGGGTGACGAAATGCATTTGTAACTGGAAAGCGCATGCTGTGGCTGAGTAGTTATAGACCTTTCGACTCTCACCCAGGCGGAATGGTTTCGATCCCGAACTGCAAAGTGAGATTTGTTGAGGACTACAACCTGCTGCGAGGGGTCTTCTCCGGGATCTCTGGTTTCCCCTGCAATTTCATTCTATGAGTGGTCCATCCCCATCTAATGTATCGTCAGCATCACAACACTATCTTCTGAGGTCGATGGCAATAACAGCGTTCAGTTTACAACGCTCTCAGCTGTTCTCTGCTTACCTCTCATGACTCACTCACTCTTGTTACATGTCTTACAACTCTTGTTTCACAACTTGCCACTCGCGCTGGTGTGTCACAATCTCTTAAATACCTCGCTGAGAATTTCTAGACTATTTGAAAATACACCAGAACCCCAACAATCTCTATCAGTCCAGAAATTTCCATTTATCCCAGTTTATTTGCCTCGGCAGACCCTTGTCTGCATGTTAACTTTGTCTGCGGCTTCTTGGTTTTCACACTGCCCACCTATCAGTTCCTTTTGTTTAAACAAGTCGCGCGATCGTAGATACGGGTTTGCGATAATAGCAATGCCTGCTAAGAGCTGCAGCATCAATTTGCAAATGGCAGTTCCAGGAAGTGCTACCAAGAACGTGAAGCAATTGCTCATTAGCAAGTAAAGTGACATGTAGAATATGGGTTCCCTACAGAGCTTGCTTTAAAAACAGATACTGATATATTCAGCATCCTCAACAAGAAAGGCTGTTTCACTCCACCAAGAAGATGGAGTACAACCAACTCCTTAAAATACCCCCCCAAAAAATAGGACATGCCTTTTTCCAACCAAAATTTAAACCCAGTATCAGCCCTCCAGGTGTGCAAGATATTGAGAAAACACTAAAGGCAGTTTTGAATGAAACATGTTCATCCAGAGCAACAACAGACTACAAAATTCTCAACCACAAGAAACAGAGTAATGCCCGATGGAACTGTTGCTTCTATATGAATAATAGCCATAACAAACAAAATAACACTAAACACGCAGTCCTGAGACACTGTTCTCCTTTCAAAAGACCAGAAACAAAGGTTTCACCTACACTCAAAAAGTACATGCAGGCATAAGCTCCTGTGAGAATAGAGATGATGGCCTTGAAAGTTTTAAAAGAAGAGCTGGCTTATCACAGAAGTTTTCCAAGTCTATGTTGTCTGTACAAAAAGATAAGAGGAGCAAGTTGCTAATGAAACCAAATGGGCAATAGTAGGCTGCTACAGTTGAAAATAGCATTGTAAAGGAGTGAGAAGGGCAAAGATTTCAAGCCACCACATTCCTTGGCATTCTCCTTGCAATTACTTGACAAATACAACTCTATTTCAAGCTACCACATTCTTTGGCATTCTCCTTGCAATTACTTGACAAATAACACTCTTTAGAAAAACGGTTAATAGTTTATGGCACCCGTGGAATTTTTTAGAACCTAATAATAAGAAATATAACAGATATAATATAGTTAAAAGTGGAACAACTGACTAGCAGCAGGTAAGTCAGTGATTATTTGTGCATGTATATCATTTGGGACAGTGGCAATATCAGAAATGATCTGCAGGGTAACAGTTAATGGTGTCTAAAAGAAACAGCTGAGTTGGGAGACGTAAGTGTTTTAAGTATGTGTATGGCTGAGTCCTTCGTATCAACCCTTTCACCGGTATGGACGTCATATGACGTTCAAGTTAAAATACCCCAATACGTTATGGATGTGTATAGATGTCCTGCACAAACATGCTTTTAATGACAATTATTTTTATCTTCCTATTTGAAATAAATTTAAATTAGTTCTGTAACGGATGTAAACATACCATTAAAGGTATCGACGAAAGCGATAAGAGACAAAGCGTAGTGTGGAGATAAACAGCTTGCCTAGGCAGAAAAACATAGTGCAGAAATAAAAGACATGCCAAAACAGATAAAGTTAGATAAAAAGGGAACATTTAAGTGACATCTTGATTGTCTAATAGAACATTCCATTTCTTGTTTGTTAAAGAGTATTTGAGAAGTGTCTCGTAATATCAGTCGTGGTGTATATATAAGAAAGCTGCAACTCGCCAAGGGACAGTGAAAAGACAGTCGTAAACAGGAATTGTAACAAGAGTTGTCGTAAACAGTGGAAGTTGAGTAAGCTCTTTGTTGTGTTGGAAGATTTTATTTGTGTTACGTATTTCTGCTGGCAGAAAGAGTGTATTTCTATGGAAATAAAGAACATTTTGAATTTCTGCAACTTGGACTTTTAATTCTACAAACCCACAAGGTCATAATACACTTAATGCTAACTTAACACCAATTGTTTTAAGCTTTCAATTTTACAATAAATTTAAATTAGTTCTGCAACAGACGAAAACTTACTCTTAAAGATTTGTTTTTGAATGGTACACCTCAAAATTTGGATAAACACACAGGGCACATCTTCAGATTTATGGCAAATAATACAAGTTTCCTTGCAAACATCTTTTTCGTGACACACTAGGCATTTTTAAAATGGTCGCAACTTTTTTAGTGTGAGTGATATCCTTTAAGGAAAGTGATTTCTTTCAAGTATGTGGTGGATTTCTTTCTCCCAGTATGAACAGGCATCTGAATATTACAGTACTCAATTAGGCTGTGAGCTATTGATACGTGCAAGTCCAGGTAGGTCGTTGACTTGAATGAATTTAGAGCTCTGTAAATCACTAATCAATTGTGAATGCTTACATCCATTGGTATAAAAATACTTTTAGATAACATTTATCTGTTTTTTGTAAAAAGGGATAGCTTGAAATACCTGATTCACCACACCCATATTTGACTTATTTTCCCTAAAACCGGAGCCTACAAGTTATACTGAAAATACACACATTGAGTATTTTGATATAACAGAAGAGCATATTTAGCGTAAGGTCCATTCAGGTATAACAAAACATAACTCAAAAACAAAGTATGAGGTAAGTCTCAAACAACAGGAAAGTGCTCGAAGTGGGTGACTCCATATTAAAATTTGCAGGTGAAGCATGTAAGGAAAAGGGATACGATGTGCGCTGTTTCGCAGGCATTCGGCTGTGGGAAATGTGAGAACAAGTGGAAAAGATGCCATTAACAGAAGAAAAGCCGGAGATGGTGGTCCTTCACGCAAGAACAAATAACATTAGTCCTGGTGTAATGGCTGAGATAATAATGGGGGAAACGATGGACATGATAAACAGCATCAGGTCACAAGTGCCAGAAGCAACAATCGTGGTAAGCGGGGTTCTTCGCAGACGTGATGTTACGAACAGGAGAATTATGAGGATAAACAGTGAACTAGATTTGTTGTGTGCTAAACAGAGGTGTTTAATGGTAGACGGCAATTTCTGGCTTTGGAATAGTGATTTTGCCAGGGATGGGGTCCATTTAAATAGGAGGGGATCTAGAAAATTTGGCAGTTTGTTAAATAATGTAATAGCATCAATGTTTAAGGGAAACTAGGATCTCAAGTGGTGGATGTAAATTCAAAGGATATCTGTTTAGAGGCCAAGCATAGTAGGAAGACAGACAAAACAAATGTGTATGAGCCAACCAAATCAGGTAAAATAGGAATGACCAAAGAAAATAGTAAATTAGTTATAAGTCATTTAAACATTCAAAGTTTATTTAATAAAGTAGCTGAATTAGATGTGTTGCTAGATTCAGATTTAAAGGAGGTAGATCTCTGCATAACAGAAAACTGACTAAACAAACACAGTGCAGAATGTGTAAAAATTGAAAATTTTAAACTGGCTTCAGTATTCTGCAGAAGTACAAGCATGCATGGAGGGTCGGGAACATTTGTAAAAGAGGGTCTGGAGGGAAAAGATGTAAAGCATGTACAAAACTTAAGGGTAGAAAAGCATTTCAAACTATCAGTGATAGAGGTACCTGTGGGCGAAATGGTAATAGCATGAATAAACAGAACTCCAGACAGTGATTTCAATATATTCATTAACAATCTAGAGCAGCTTCTCACAGAGTCAACCTCAAAATACAAAAATGTAGTTGTCTGTGGGGACTGGAATATTAATTTATTACAAAATAATCTACAGGGAATGGAAGTACAAAATTTATGTAGAATATATATGAAAAATACAGTTCAAACCCCCACCAGAATATCAAAATATTCTGAGTCACTTCTTGATGTAATAGTAACAAATATGGAATATTTAAAACAATCTTAAGTAACTGAAACAGGGTTATCTGACCACAAGGCACAGATACTAACAACCACATTAAATAAACATAAACAAGACAATATAAAGACCACTAAACGGTGCTACAATGAAACCAATTTAGACAATTTCAAATGTCTAAGAAGGGAACAATGGACTGAGGTATACACAGAAAATACAGAGGATTCAAAATTTACTAAGCTAATTCATACTGTTACTGTGTGAGTTCGTGAAATGAAAAGTCCAATTGCACGACTCAAAAATGTTCTTTATTTCCACCGACTTACAGTTAAACACTTGCCAATTACACAGAATTACGTAATGCACACAATTACGATTCACCAGTTCGTCCGTTACAATTCCACTTGCACTCGCGATTACGTAAACTCCTCCGACGCACGTACGCAGTCCGCCCCCTCACTGAGCGCTCCTCCTCACAGCTGTTCGCCAAACACTGACTAGCTCCGGCCCGGCATGTCGCTTATATAAGGCCAGCTGGCCAATCTAGAAGTTTCCAGATTAGACGAGACAACCCGCACGTTTGAGAATCCAGGAGGAGGGGAAAGAGACGGCACAGTGGCCCGCGATCACTCTCCTAATCATCCCTTCAGTTAGTAACTGAGATTAATGGGTGGGTGTATCCGAACGCCTCCGTCTCCTGCTCCCGCTGCCAGCCGGGTCTATTGGGAGTTCCGACGTTTGGGTGACATTACTTTTCTACACAACTTTGAAATTGCATTTCCGATAAAAAAGAGTATTGTAGTGGAGGGAAAAATAAGTGGCTAACTAAAGGGATTAGGATATCAAAGAGATTAAGTTTTTTAAGTGAGGTAGAAAAACGGGGAGGTGCGTCAAATGAAACAAGAGAGTATATAAATACTTATAGGAAGATCTATAGGAAAGTCATTAGGGCAGCAAAAAAACTAGAGAATGATAGATATATATTAGGGTCGGTAAATAAAAATAAGGCAATGTGGCAAGTGATAAAGAAGGAAACTGGTAAAACAAACCAAAAGGAAACCCAACTTGAACTAATAGAAAATGGTAATAAAATAAAAGACCCAGTACAGGTGGCAGAACTATTTAATAGACATTTCACGGAAATAGCAAACAAAATCTTAAATAACAAATATGGGTTACTAAATGGTCAACACAGTTACAGTAAAAAAGTACAGATATGCATAAATTCATTTTTTATTGGGCCAATAAGTATAGAAGAGATAATAAGAGTAACAAAGGGACTAAAAAATAAGTTTTCATCAGGGGCAGACTATATACCTGATTACATAGTGAAAGAGTGCATAGAAGAAATATCAGAACCTTTATTGGATGTGTATAATGCATCTTTTGAGACAGGGGATTTTCCAGAAAAACTTAGTAATTTACTATGTTCAACAACAAACATTAATAAAAAACAGTCAGTTACATGATCATCAGACAAGACATAGGGAAAACTTACACATTCAACAATATAAAACTAATTTAGCAAAGAATAGTGCACTTCACAATGGTATAAAACTATACAATAAATTACCAACAAATATAAAAATTATCAAAGATAATAAAGTATTTAAAAAACAGCTTGGGTCATTCTTATTACAGAACTCACTTTATTCAGTGACTGAATTCCTAGACATGTAATGTACAGTTATTAGTTTGAATCTCTAACCAAATCAGGAATCTTAATTTTAAATGTATTTTAGTAAATTGTATATTAATCATTTTAGTAAATTGTATATTTATCATTTTAGTAAATTGCATATTTATCATTTTAGTAAATTGTATATCAACTTGACGAAGCCATGTAAATGTAACAATGTTTTTCAAACGGTGAATAAAGAATACAGGGTGTCCATAAATGAATATCGGGGTTTTAACGCTTTATAACATTAATTTTAGTTTAATAAAATTAATAAATAAATAATTAATAATAATTAATAAATAATTAATAAATAAATTAATTAATAAATTAATTAATTAATTAATTAATTAATAAATAATTAATTAATAATGTTATAAAGCGTTAAAACCCCGATATTCATTTATGGACACCCGGTACAATACAATACCTATCAAACTGTATAACATCCCTCCCAGTTTACTTTATACGAAAATGGGAGTAATGGAGAAGATTCATATACAGATGTAGGTCAATGGCTGTTACATCATTTTCAAGAAATTTAATAACAGCCAAGTTGAAATTGATTCATAACACTGATTGTAGTCTGTTTTTAACACTCCGTCATTTACATTTTAGTTTTTGGAGGAACTAGTAGTTTCAGGAGCTGTTGCCTCCATTTTTAATTTCTAAGCCATTTTTACAGCTTTTTGTTCCTTGAAGTACCTATTCTGCTTTATTTATTTATGATAGCAAGTGCTATCATTATTGAAAAACTTAAAGAAGATTCTCTAAAATTGCTAAACCTGCAAGATAATCATATACAGTTTACAATGGAAGTAGAAAGAGACAATACCCTACCCTTTTTGGATTTAAGATGACTAGAAATCGTCATGGTGTAGATTTTGGAATATACAGGAAGCCCACACACATAGATAATTACATAAAGAAAAATGAATACAACCCAGTTTCACATCAACTAGCTGCCTTTAGAAGTCTAATTCACCGGCTATACAACATCCCACTGAGTAAGGAGGAGTTTTTGAAAGAACACAAAAAAGAGATAGCAGTATTAAATGGATTCAACCCAGTCATCATAAGGAACATGATGAATAGAAAGCAAAAACTGAAGATGATATCAAAATATAAATTCAATCCCCAACACTATGAAATCGGGAATTTATCAGATAAACTCCCAAACCTGTGATAAAAACTACATACGAAAAACTAAGAGAAACTTGTTAACCAGGCAAAAAGAACAGCAGAGAAAGAAAGTTGAAACAGAAAAAATCAGCAGTGTCACACCATTTTTGGACAAAAAACCACATTACAAAATATATGGTAATTATTACACGAGAAATCTTGCTATGCGATTTGGCAGGCTCATTTCATAGAATGATTCCAAAAAATTGGAGAGGAATTGGATTGACTTGGTATTACAGATAATCACTTGTCTCTAGAACTTCTTTGAATCCCTCGGTTAGTTTGCCTGAAAAAGGAATTGATCATGGGTTGCTTCAGTGTACATGTACCATTACACTAGCATCCTTTCACCAATTCCTTTCTTGGAAGTGTTGAAATCAGTGATGTTGTGATAAATTAAATTGGAGTCGACTAATGACAATAAACAACACTTTTAAATTTTTCCAGAACATGTTTCAGAGACTTTGCCTCTATCCTCAACTAGCACCAGTCAACCATTTCTCCTTAAAAAACCTAATTTGCTCCAACATCAAAGATGCCATTCCATGTAACAAACAATCTGGTATATACGAGTATCAAACTGAATGCAGCGACTGTAGTCAAATTTATATTGGAAAAACCAAAAGAAATTTAGAAACAAGAGCAAAGGAACACTTTAGAAACATAAAATATAAGCAATTAGAAAAATCAGCAGTTGCCACACATTTTTGGAAAAAAAACCACAACATAAATTCAGAACAAAAACTACTAAAACATACATCAGGAAAACAAGAACTATCCACATGGGAACAAATCTTCATTTCAAAAAATAGGAACAAAGTATTCAATATCCACATAACCTTGAAAGATTTGTTCAGCAAGTTCCTTGAACCGTCACCAAAAGAAACCTATGACAAAATATCGCCAACTACACCAATTAGAACCAGTCGATGGCCGGTTGAGGATAGAGGCAAAGTCTCTGAAACATGTTCCGGAAACATTTAAAAGTGTTGTTTAGTGTCATTAATCGAGTCCCTTTAAATTTAATCCCTTAACCATTTTAATCTACAAGTGGTTTATACACACAAATAAGGTTTGTGTTTTAGGGAGCTCATATATCATTTTGACTAAACAATATTCTATATGAACTAGGTATTTAAAACTTTTATTTGCTTGGTGCATCAATGATTTATTGCAGAACAATGCAACATATAACTTCTTAAAGTACTAAATAGGAATTCCTATATTCACTGTAATAGTCTCCAACCAATACCTGAATGAAGTATCAGGGGTTTTCCAGGGTTACCATGCAAATACTGGATAAGTCAATTACATTACACAAATTTCCTGCCCATCCATTTCATCTCCATATCTAGTCATCTTGTGGTCTCTTTCAGAGTAGAAGTGTTGACTGGTGTCTCAGAGCTGCCATGATACCTTAGACCACCCTCTGTCTCCTCTCACCTCATCCTTCCTCCCGGGGATGTCCCACTTGGGGCTTAGGTACAATGAACGACAGTTTTTGGTACCGAATCCGCTCTGTAGTAATCCTAATCCTAGCTAAAGAAATAGACAATTTTACCAAAATTCCTAGAATTGTGCGTTATATGAAAGATTTATTTCTTATTCAGTAATTAACATAATTCGTCAAGAGATTAGGTTAGGAAATTCTTTCGTGCAAGCATACAGTGATAGGTCCTATATTCACAATTAGCACAAACATACATATATGGTCAAGTTATTCTCAGGAAATAAGCCAGGTGAAAATACGATTAGAAATACACATTTCGGGAGTGTGCATCTCTCCCAGCATCAGGATATTTATTAAATGTTATAACCACAAGTGAAAAACTTGATATATATATTTTTTTTTTATATCCAGTGTTTCATTTGTGATTATAACATTCAGGGACGTATTTAAGGGGCGGGGGTTCCAGGGGGTCTGGACCCCCCCTCCAAATCAATTGTTATTTCAAACTTTTAATAAATATTTGAAATAAATATTAGTTTAAAAAAATCGAAAAAGTTTATTCAAGCTTTTCATCTTAACATCTCTATTAACTGTCAGGCAGACATGAAGTTATTTAAGAGAAATGAAAAGTTACTGCACAGCAGCTGTAGAACTTGTTAAAATACACAAATAATGTCAATTACAATAATGTATTGCAAAGTTATCCAATTCAGATACATTATAATTTGTTGGTTAGAATTCCCATATACTTAAGGTATGTAATTTTTAACTTCTATGTTCCTATTCCCTTTTTCATTCAAGGAGAACTAATACTTCAAATGCATCAATCAGTGGTTCCCTTTTTAGATATATGATTACTGCTTATATCACTGTATCCCAGATATAAGAACAAAAAATGTGCAACGTGCAAGGCCTTTCTACAGACTTTGTCCAAAGAAACAAGACAAAAACTAAGAACAATTAGTAGAAGCCTGGGTGGAGAAAGTCATGAGAATATATTACATTGCTTTTTGTGATTTCAAGGCCCAAAAAAGGTAGAGTACAGTACTCTTCAGTTTCTACTGTGAATTGTATGCTGGGTTCTTGCAGGTTGAGTAGTTTCAAAGCATCATCTATTTGTTTGTAGGGCACTATTGCAAAGATGTCGTCTACGTAGCTGTACCATGTTTTAAAAATATGAGGGAAGGCTTTAGTTATGTGTTTTGAAAAAGCTCATGTATAAATTGGCCAAAAATGGTGATAGCGGGCTTCCCATAGCTAGTCCTGAAATTTGTTTATAATATCTTCCATCAATGAAACTTGCCTAAACTTTATTTATCAAATAAGGAATTGCAGTTTCCCCCCTCCCCACACATGGAAAAAAGCCACTATCATTCCAATTCTGAAACCTGCAGAACATCTTTCTATTGTCCAATTTCACTGACGTATTTTCTCTAAGACAATGAAACGAATGGTTCAGTCTACACTTTACATGGTACTCAGAAAAAAAGAAAATATTAGCTCAAGCAGCATTTCAAACTCGCCACTCCACTACTGATCAGACTCTGAAATTCAGTCAAGAAACTACAGAAACTCTCGTTTTACAAGAAACTGTAGCAGCAACTATCCCTAAATTACAATAAAACTTTGTTCATAAATTTTAGTGTCACATCTGCTTACAATAATCCTATTTGCGAAGCAAATAACACAAGATTTCTAGGTATTATGATTGATTCAAAGCTAAAATTGAACGATCCTACAACTTATCTGTCTGTAAATCTATGTAAATTAATATTCGCTTTTAGATGTCTAAGTAACAAAACACAACTACATCAAAAACTATATATTGTGGCTATGTACAGTCACTCCTCACTTCTGCCACACCATTCTCGGGTTCTACTGACAACAATTTACAAATAATCTTTAAACTACAAAAGAAAATAATTCTAATTATATTTTGCATACCACATTACACACCATGTTTACAAAAATTGAATTTACTACCTCTACCATGTTTGTACATCTTAGAAACTGTTTTATACATAAGAAAAATAGGTGATTTTAAAATGAACAGGGAATACCACAACACAACATATCCGTCTTTCTAGTCAAAGAACTTCAAAAAATTTAAAATCCATAGACCATCAGGGCATGAAATTATAAAACAAACTAAGTAGGGGATTAGTTGAATGACACATCTATATAGGTAGAAAATCAAATCTATCCTAATGAAACGCAAATACTACTCTGAAAATGAGGTATTAGTGGGCATTTCCTCCGTGATAAATTTAGACTGATTTTAAATGGATTAAATTGATTGTAATTAAAGTATGAATAAACAGATTTAAATAACACTCATAACTTACTCTAAATACTGTTTGTAGTTCCTTGTAAATAGCATACATATATATAACATTCTTGATTTTTTTCCTTCTTGACGAAGAAAAAAATTGTATCAATTTCTATGTGAATAAATGACTTACCTTGAAGATGCCTTCGAATCAATTCGGAAATTATGAGTTCCGCATAAAAATCCTGAAAAAGAATAATATAGGCAATATGTTATGTTGGATCTACAGTTTACACAATCAAAGATTTTGTACAACAAAATATGGTATAACCCGACCAAGGCCAGTGCAGTGCTGCACTGGAAGCGGCAAGCAGGCAAACTAACGCAATGACGACATGTATACGTCACAAAATTCTCTATAGTCTGATTTACTAGTGTGCAGCGCAGTATTCACAGCTAGTGATGGAACATACAGGAAATAGTTATTCATGAGCAAGCTAGGCAAGTTATTTATGTTATTCTGTTTTGTGATGAGAAACAAGATCAGAAAATACCCATTACAAATGCCACCAAACATGCTGTCGCTTCTACTGGCTACTGCAAGACAATGATTTGCAAGATTAGAAAGGACGGCCGGTGTGAAGAAGGTGGAGTCAGCAAAATAAAATCACCTCGCAAGATTGGTAAACCTTTTCCAAATAAAATTGTTTTGGACGAAATGGGTAAGTGCATCATTAGAAATTACAGGAGTATTATGAGGTTATAAACAGGAAATCTGCGAAAATCACTGCACCTTTATAAAAAAAGGAGGTGAATTTCATTGGGGGTAAAGAAAAACCTAGAAAAATAGTGAAATCTACTGCATTTCAATTCAAAAAGTGTAAAAATAAAAGGAGTATAATGAGAAAACGTCCTGGCATAGTGACTCAAAGAGCATCATTTCTGAGAGTACTCAGAAGAATGCGGGGAAAATAACCCAGTGATATACATGGATGAAACCTGGATTAACACACATTACAAAGTTTCCATGTGTTGGCTGAGTGACGATGTTCCAGGAGTGTATACAGTGCTGGACTGCATCTTATTATCGTGCATCCTAGCTAGGAAATGGGATTTATTCCAGGTTTTTGATTCTAAATCCTAAGCCTCAGATTACCACAGCAAAATGAACAACGAAAACTACTCCAATTGGGCGCAAAAGCAACTGATACCTGGACAACCAGAAAGCAGCATTGTTGTCACTGACAATGCTCCGTATCACAATAAAGAATACAATAAGATGCCCTCAACCAACATTTTAAAGTCAGAAATACAGGAACGGTTGCAGAACAAAATACCATGTGACTCGGAAATGACAAAAGCAGAACTTCTCATTCACGCAAAACAGTGCAGACCATTGACATACTCCATTGACAAATTATTTGTAGACGTTGGCTTTACAACACTTAGATTACCACTCTATCACCCGGACTTGAACCCTATTGAATTAGTCTGGAATTTAACAAAAGCAAAAATTGCTGACAACAATGTTAACCACATCCGTGGTTCGGGTCCCGGCCACAGCATTGAATTTTTCAAGTTGACTATCCATCAATGTTAACCATGTTTCTCTGTCAACACAAATGTTTAACATATGATGCTATTACAGCAATAACAGTAAATGACTGGAAAAACTCCGTTCAGAATGTGAAGGATATTCAAGAAACATACTGGATAACAGATGTACTTCTGGAAGAAATGGAAAGAATAATAATTCAGGACTGGAGAGCAGTGATGAGTCTAGAAGAAATGACCACCGGATCAGAGACCGACACGGCAAGTGAGAGAGACATCCCGGAATAAAGTCAGATAAAGGTATGTCAGAGAAAGTGTGTGTGTGTGAGAGATAGAGAGAGATGCTCACATTGTACTTTAAAGCGTTTGTAAATATATTTCACTGCTTATGATATGAATATGCATATGATTATACTAACAGTGAAAACTTCTGCATGAGATCTGTTATCGTTCACCTTTTGCCAAGTGGACTGCACCAGAGGGCAGGCAAGTGGTGCACCCCTAAGCAGGACAGCACTGGCCTTGGTCAGGAGTAAAGGGGTTACAGCCATGATCTTATATGTAATTATCAGACTGTTTTGGCTTCCTGTAAATACTGAATTTTATTTTTGGGTTGCCCGCATAAAAATATACTAAATACTAAAAATATGTAGGTATGTTTTAAATGTATATAACACCGCATTAACCCTATAAAAGATTTGAAAATCAAATGAGGTCCATTTAAAAATGGAGGCAAAGTGTCATGGATTCTAACAAATGTCTTGTGCACAAATGCATTTAATGGTTATTTTGATTTTGCTCCTTTACAATAAACCTAAATTTTATAAGAGATAAAGGTTTACTTTCAAAGGTTTAATCTTGAATGCTACATTTCACTAATCTTTTGTTGTAATTTACATCCTTCATCAAGTCATATTGGACGGTGAATGAAATGCTCAAATGAACCCAGGGTCCATAGAGCTTAGTTATACCAAATTAGTCTGAGGATAAGGAAAAACCCCAGAAAAACCTTATCTAGGTAAGTCGCCCTGGCAAGATTCGAACTCGGGACATCTTGAACGTGAGGTAGACATGCTATCATCTACGCTACTGAGACAGGCTTCACTGATCTTGAACGCTACACATCAAAACATGATAAACACAAAAGGTACATCATATTGGTTTCCTCATAATCCTTTTTTGCAACATACTACACATTTTGGAAATATCCCTGACCTTTTTTGCTGTAGCTAGTATCCTTTTAGAATTGTGTTTCCAAGATTAAGGGATGATGGGGTTGTGGAATTTTTTACTCCAAAAATGAACAGGCCTCTGAATGTTATAGGGCTCGATTAAACTAAGTCCAGGAAAGTCATTGTCTTGCATGGGTTTACAGCTCTCCAAATTACTAAAGAATTGCATATGTTTCTTTCCAGCTTGGTATCCCATGTAACTGAGGAGAGATATGCTTATAATACCTGCTATACTAGATCCACACCACCCATATGCATATTCAGGGTTATTCTGCAACTTCTGGTTAACAATATTGCCAACAATTATTCTTACTGCTAATAACTGATCATGAACAAATACGCCAGATTTTCATGTTTAATAACCATGCTTATAATGGTGACAGATCATCTCAACCATATTGTTAAACACCTAGAGTAAGTCATCACAAATTCATACGCTTTGCAGGCATTTTTAGTTTATCCACCGCTATCGGCGCAACAGTACAAATAGTGCAAATGTGATCACTTCATTCTAGATGTCTGTTCTGTGCAGACAGATGGAACACAAGTGAGTTACAAAGACTTCGGTAGAGCAATACAAAATATATATTAATTATTACAGGAGAAATCTTGTAATGTGATTTGGCAGGCTCATTTCATCAGATGATTCCAAGGAATTGGAGAGGAAATGGAGTGAGTTGATATTACAGATAATCATAGATCTTTGAATCCTTTTCTTTGTTTGCCTGAAAAAAGAATTGATCATGGGTTGCTTCAGTGTACATGTACCATTACACTAACATCCTTTAACCATTTTAATCTACAACTGGTTAATACACACAAATAACGTTTGTGTTTTAGGGTAGCTCATATAAAATTGTGACTAAATAATATTTTATATGAACTAGGTATTTAAAACTTTTATTTGCTTGGTGCATAAATGATTTATTGCAGAACGCAACACATAACTTCTCGAAATACTAAATTTGAATTCCTATTTTCACTGTAAAAGTCTCCAACCAATACTGGAATGAAGTATAAGCTATAGTGCATCCTAAATATGAACTTTCTTCTTTTGTGCCTTCTACTGTTTAGCTGCAGGAGGGGGGAGGGGAAACAGAGCAGGATGGCTCAGGTAGTTTCGTCTGTGGCCCACATTTGATTGTCGTGACCAACTTACTTAACCCATTGATACTTCAGAGATTCTCCAGGGTCACCATGCAAATGCTGGGTAATTCAATTACATCCCACAAATGTCCTGTCCATCCATTTCATATCCATATCATGTCATCTTCTGGTCTCTTTCAGATTAGAAGTGTTCATGGGTGTTTCAGGGCTGCAATGATTTGTTCAAATGACCACCCTCTGTCTCTCACCTAATCCTTCCTCCCTGTGATACACTACTTGAGGCTTAGGTACAATAAACCACAGTTTAATCAGATTATATTGAAAAAATGGAAGAAATGCTAACTGACAATGAATATGAAATCATTAACAAAAATCCTCTAAAAACTTGCGTACAATCATTTGAAAAAACAATACCAAAATCAATGAACTAAAAGAAGAGGACACACTAGTCTCGTTTGATGTTAAATCACTGTTTCCCAGCATACCAGTTAATCAACTCCCACCGTTGATTGCAAAATGGCTCAAATCACTTGGAATGTCACCACCTGAAATTTCAGATTACATCGAACTAACCAAATTATGCATAGAACAAAATTTCTTCCAGTTTCAAACAAAATATTTTCACCAAACTTCAAGTTTAGCAATGGGCAACTCTATCACCCTTCCTGGCCGATATGTACATGAGTGTATTAGAAATAAGGATCACCAAAGGTTTCCCTTGGATGTTCAAACTCTGGCAATGACATGTAGATGACATCCTAAAAACACATCAGTGATGCACTAAAACTTTTAAATATCCAAGAAAAAAGCATCAAGTTCACTGTAGAAATAGAGAAACACGAGTATTTACCATTTTTGGATCTAAAAATAATGAGAAATAAAAACAGACTAAACTTTGGCCTTTACAAAATACCAACACAGACAGACAACTACATAAAAGGTAATGGCTACAACCCAAGGTCCCACAAACAGGCAATCTTCAATAGTTTAGGACACAGACTCGTCAACAACCCTCTCACAGCAGAAGAATACAAAACAGAATACAACAAAATAATTGAAAGAGCACAAAAAAGTAACTTTCCCAAATCATTAGTAGACAAAAAAGTAAACTTAGCAAAAAAGAAGCTACTAAAGGAAACCACAACCCTCTCAGCTACAGAAACTAATATGATTTTCAAAAAATACACTTACCATCCATGGGCCTATGATAAATTCAAAAGTCTTCAAAAAACAAAACATTCAACTAGCACCAGTCAACCTTGTCTCCTTAAAAAACCTAATTTGCTCAAACATCAAAGATGCCATTCCATCTAACAAAAAACCTGGTATATATAAAATTGAATGCAGTGACTGTTGTCAAACTTATATTGCAAAAACCAAAAGAAATTTAAAAACAAGAGCAAAGGAACACTTTAGAAACATAAAATATAAACAATTAGAAAAATTAGCAGTTGTCGCACATTTTTGGGAGAAAAACCACAACATAAATCCAGAACCAAAACTACTAAAACAGACATCAGGAAAACAAGAACTATCCACATGGGAACAAATCTTCCATTTCAAAAAATAGGAACAAAGTATTCCATTTCGACATCCCCCAGAAAGATTTGTTCAGCAAGTTCCTTGAACTGCCACCAGAGGAGACAAAATATCCTCAACTACACCAATGAGAACCAGTCGATGGCCGGCTGAGGATAGAGGCAAAGTCTCTGAAATATGTTTTTTATAAAAGTGTTGTTTAGTGTCATTTATCGACTCCCTTTAAATTTAATTAAAGAACCCACAGGTGTATCAGAAAGAACAGTGAAAAGAATTGTTCAAATTGCAAAGAAAATGAAAATAACATGTTTTCGGAACTTCAGGCAAAAAGCAAAACATTTCAAAAACAAGTAAGATCTAGGTGGTTTTGACAAATATCATTAAAGAGAAAACAAATTTTTAGAGCATAAAGTCATCCCAAAACAGAATAGAGAACCAAATTTTAAATAGAAAATGATCAGACCAAACAAAACTGCTGATAGAAAAACATTACTTGTGAACAAGACTATCCAAAGGCCATACAGAAGTGGAAGTCAGAGGGAAGATCATTCATTATTTACACAGATGAAAAATATACACAGTAGCCACACTAACCCAAAACGATGTACATAGGTTTCATAGCTCCGGTTTCTGAAAGCGAGAGGCTAATGACTTTTCATGCTGAGGGTGAACAAGGTTAAAATTCCAATGGCTTGTTCATATATAAATCAAATCATTAACCCTTTCACCGATATGGACGTCATATGATGTCCAAGTTAAAAGGCCCCAAACACGATATGGATGTGTAAAGACGTCCTGTGCATACATGCATTTAATGCTTATTTAATGATAATTCTTTTATACTTTGTTTTACAGTGAATTTAAATAAATTCTATTTGTAAAAGCTTATCTTTAAAAGTTTCTTCTTGAATGGTACACTTCAAAGCAGGGATAAACACACAAGGCACATCTCCACATTCACGGCAAATCGTACTAGTTTCCTTTTGGACACCTTTCTTGTGACACACCAGACATTTCTAAACAGATATCACTTTCTTGCTATAGGTGGTGGATTTCTTACCCCCCAGTATAGAGAGGCCTCTGAATTTTACAGTGCTCAATTAGGCTGTGAGCTATTGACATGTGAAAGTCCAGGTACGTCATTGTCTTCTGAAGGTTTAGAGCTCTCCAAATTACTAAACAATTGTATATGGTTATATCCAGCTGGTGTAAAAATACTTTTTTATACCATTTGATTGTTTTTCGCAAAGAGGTATATGTGTGTAATAACTGATCTACTAGATCCACTCCACCCATATGCATATTAAATTCCTGGATAATATCGGGCTTGAAAATTGACATTTTGTTACGAACATCATTTTTTTCCAGTATCAATCATCAAAATCTTAGAGCTGCAATTGGATAATGCTGTAACAACCCTCCTGTCTTGCCAAGCAAGGGTGGGAGCTGATGCATCTGCATTTCTCCTCTTCTTAGAGCCTTCGTATTCACATCTTTTGGCAAACCAATACGATTTGAGCATACTGTTCCCATTGCATTTGTTTTTCTTTTGTGTAAGGCCATGAATAATTTAGGGGAACTGTACCAATTATCTTAAGTACAGATTCCATCAGGTGCATTACTATGGAACCAGATAACCCCAAATCTTTTTCTCCGGTGTTATTAGTCCCTTGGCCAGTGTATATGCAGCTATTGTAAAGATATCCTGTTTTACTTCCACATACATCAAAACTCTTTATGCCTAACCTGGCTCTCTTTGTTTTGATGTATTGTTTCTAACCTAAGCAGCCCTTCCAAAGCATCAGTCTTTCAACAGTGATATTTTCACTAGGCACATAATTTTCTTTGAATTTTGAAATAATGTAATCAAAAACTGGTCTGATTTTGTATAATTTATCATTTACATTTTCTGTGAAAGTGAATAGAAGGAAGTGCAAAATGGAAGTAAACCTGTTATTTGACATGCATTTCCCAAAAAATGGGGTAGCCAGCATGTCATCTGTAGACCAGTACATGTCTAGCGTAGCTTTACGAATAACACCCATGGGCATAATTAGACCAAGTAGTCTGTAAATCTCATTTATTGTTACTTCTGTCCACTTCTGAATTCTACTCTTAGGTCCTAAATTGCCTTTAGCAATCAGGTCTTCCTTCACCCTACTCGCATATACATTTGTTTTCAAAACAATGAGAGACAGTAAGTCAGAAGTAAAAAATTTTGTGAAAATGTCAATTGGTTGGCTGTCAGAAGTTAGCTGAGTATGCAGTTGTACACCAGAGGTTGTGCTCGTGAACGTATGTCTACTTGTGTTAGTTATTTTGACACCTCCATAATGTTGATTCTTCACGAACAGCTGTCAGAAATGATTCATTTTCCTCCTCACTGCTACCTATATCCTCAACAACCTCCTCAAAATCTGAAAACTCGCCATCAATGTCCATATCACTGTCAAACAGCAAAAATTCTTCCACATTTTCTGGTGTAGTATCAGAAGCCCGCACTCATCCTACACTACCAAATTTATTTGCTGCATTACTAGTTGAAGCCATGATTAGCACTTAGGAAACTATTTCAAATGTGTTTTGGCTAAAGAAATTGCTCAGAACTCAGACACAGTCACAATTACTATATGAACTGCGCAAAGAAAACAGTTACATCAGCTACCATAAACTTTGTGCAATTAGGAAGATGCTGAAGGAGTTTTCTTTCCAGCGTAACTCAACATATACAGTTATTATTGTGTGGTAGCATAAACTGAAACCTATAAACCTTGAACACAACACTTTGCTTATGCAGCTGATACACACATATAATTTGTAAAGCAGAAATACTCAGCATTAGGCACGTTCGACGCAAAGAATGGCTTTCTCTACAGTGATACAAATTGCTGAAATTTCAACGATTTATTAATATAGTCTCTATTTTAATGATACTGTAGATGTATACTGTGTTTAATTGGCTTTAAACCAGTTTTTGTTTCGCTAAAATAACTTAATAAATACGGAAGATACAAATATTTATTTATGAAGCATTTTTGCAGCATTAAACAATTTAAATGTATTGTTCTGTTTATTGGGTATCCGTTCCCGGCCGTGCAGGGTTTAAATGGCCATCAGCAAAGCAGTTAATCAGGACATTTCGATACCAAAATAAATAAAATTTGAAAATTGTATCCCAGAATCTATACACTGTGGAATATATTCAAACTTTAACATCTTATAAAAAATAATTTTTTACATTTAATTTATACACAATTTTTTATTAATTTTCTACTATAGCAAAAAAAACTGAAATAATTGTAATGAAATGGACAGCAACATATACATAACCAGACTGATTAGCAATCTGTCCACAAGCTCCGTAGTTGTTTGAAAATTTCATTTTATACTCCAGAGCTGAAGCCCTTTTGAATTCCTTGAAATCATGTCTCTCGGGTAAAAATATCATATACGATAAAAATATGACTAAATCCAAGCACTATGACTTGATGAAGTGCACACCCCAAATACAAAACTCATTTGGTAGACTTTGAATAATGCAACCATATCAAACAAACAAAAACCCTAATGAACTAACCTGAGCATGGACTGGTAGCCAATAGAGTTAGAGTAGTGAGAAATTGCAACCTAAAGTAAAAGAAAAACAAAGCTAAAACTGAAGATGAATGGCCACCGTCTGATAGGAAAATAGTATGCATAGTCTCAATGGCCAGAAAACTGCCAAAAGTGAAAACATGCATTTACTGAGGTTACCAACATTGCGTGACCAAGCTAGTGATTCTGTAATGTGTAACTAGCCAAACAACAGTGAGTAAATGATACACTAAGTAACTATGATTGACTCAAATAATAAGGATAATAATGTAAAGATGTAGATGGGCGGCGTACAGTTATATTGATACGGAATGGCATCACAAAAACAAGTTGCCAACTGCGGCACTCCAATATACGCGCATACAGGGGAACGTTCCGTATGTTTTTTTTTTTATTTTCCTCATTAGAAACTAGTTATACTGTTATGGGAATAGTGCATTGGTGGTGGTGGTGGTGGTCACTGCCCGCCTCGCAGCGTATCAGCCTCACCTTCAACAGGTCCCGCGTGCAAATCTCGGTCAGGCTGAATTACCTGGATAAGGTTGTTTCCAAGGTTGTCCCTTATCCTGAAAAACGAATGTCGGGTAACCCTAACCTCTGTGGATCCTGGGCACATTAACCATCATTTCACCCATTTCATTCAATGTCCGATATGACTGAAATTTGGAGGACATAAATTAAAAAACATATTTTTCTTCTTCCTCCTAACTTTGTGCTAAATTCCTTAGTTATTAAATAATAATAATAATAATAATAATAATAATAATAATAATAATAATAATAATAATAATAATAATAATAATAATGAAGAACTATTTACGTCAGTTAATTTGCGTCTTACTAGTTGGTTTGCTTACGTAATGTTGGTATCTTCCGCGTTAACATACTGTGGAAGTTGGCAACGGTTCAACTATGACGTCGGAGCCACGTTAACCGTACGTCGCCCAGGTGCATCTTTACGATTAATGAGAATAACAAGGAAAACAATGTAAATTGTCCTCATTTCATTGTCATAGCGAATTTAAAATCTCTGCTGTTGGCAACAGCTTACTATGTGAGCTTTTCCGTGAATACCAGAAAATGGAACAAAATATTGCGGCCATGTACAGAAATATGAAGAAACATAATTTCATAATTACAGCAAATGACGCGTTCAGACGGATCACTTGTAAAAGTGCAGAACGCAGATTAATATGAGAATGAGGATCTGCGCAGTTGGCAACAGCCTGTTAGGTTACGTCATCACGTATCCAATCAGACAAGATGTGTGGAAGCTTTACCACAAAATAACCTAGTCGTTTGGTTATGTTGGTATTTTCAGCAGCTGCGGCAACGTTATTCCCGTTAATCTACAGGATAATCTGTCTACGTTTTACATTCGATTACTCGCATCACTCGTGCGAAGAGCGGGAGGGAGACCAAAAAACATGTAACACGATTGCAAATAAAATGAGCTCAGTAGGTAAAATATATAATTTAATGAACTTGTGAAGGTACGCTGATTGATATCGTATGTACATTACAACGCGAATCCTTCTTGGAATTAGCTTGGATTCGCCCAATGGAGGATTATACGGAACGATAAAATACATTTTTATCCGAAGTAATCCGTATATTAACTTAACATCAGAACACATACACAAATAATTATAAAACAATATATTATGTAGAATATTGTCCGACAATATATATCACAAGATCAAGATACGAAACCACACAAAATCGAGTGTACAACTTTGGGTAAACGTGCATTAAGATGGCCTTGTACCATATCTCCCGTATTACAGAAATATCATTATAACATTGCTGAAATTCCACTTAAAACTTCCTAACACTTTTGAGGTAAAGTATACTGGAATTAAATACAAAATGTAAAATGTCCTACATAAAATTATAGGTATGTACTGTAAAATACGCTACAATTTCCAAACTACATTACCAAGCAAGCTTACCTTCTGATCCGCACTGAAGTCGCCAAAAGATTGAGTCACGATGTGGCAGTGATTGGGCAAGACGAGAGAAAGTCAGAGACAGAAAATGTCGCGCAGGTTCGCCAATTGTACCAGTCCAAATTCACCAACATTATTGCATCAAGTTCCGTAAAGGAGTGTTAAAGACACAGACTAATACAGATTTAACAAAAACATTCTGTTATACTAAACTTTCCTAAGTGTCATCGGAAAAGCAAATTATATTTACAGATGCTGATACCTCCTGCTTCATTGATAATTACAATTTTAAATATATTCTGATTAAATAACACGAAGTTGCGCCAAACTCGCTTCACGAATTATCTGTTAACGTAAGTAACATTCACAGCTATACGGTGTAACCATCCATCTCAATCAGAGTGACAGGGATACAATTTTATAATCTGGCGTCCACTCGTCACTATTACGAATACCGAATAACTCTTTTGGAAGGTTATTAACTTTCCTTTACAATTATATTCACCGCAACATTTTTCATCGTCATGAAACAAGACCGAAGAACATAAATCTATCTCAAGATTATTGATTTTCCGTAACTATGGCTACTCTATTAATTTTGTGATTGGCCGATGTACTGCTACGTCACCGCTTCATGTAATACAATTACTATGGTCAGTCACAAAATTACACATATATTTGTTACATGGCCTTCTAAGTCATATCAGAAAACGATATTAATATAAAAAGTTCTAACTAAAACATATAGTTACAAATGCCCTCTTCAAAATATATCGAAAATAATTTTAACTTAAATACTTCAACAATGTGTTTCCATATATTTTGAAGAATGCCCCAAATTTAACAATTTGGTTTACAACAATGAACTATAAGATAAATTTAACATACACAACATAAAACAATAAGAATACATTAAATGAAATACAATAATAAATGAACATTTAACAACTTAGCATTATTATAACACGTTTTTTTTAATATATATTTGTCTTTATGAGTGGGGTGTGCCCCGCCCCAAATTTGCATTAAGTATTTTTATAATTAACATTTTTAAATTATTCACATTGAACAAACATGCTATAACAATCTAAAGAATATTTTGACATAACAATTTGTAAACGAATATATGTATAATTAAAATAAAATAAATTATTGACAATTAATTAAGTGTGCGTTTTACACTTAAATATTCATGACTTGAACATGGAAGGCTTATACTTGTGTTCTAACCTTAAATATGCATATTCCGTTTGCCTATTTCAGTATGGCAATACGGTATTTACAATATATTCACAAAATTAGTGTACCATGTGTCGTGTTAAAGTGTTACATTACCGTGTGTATTGTGTAAGTCATGACAGGATACCTGAAGGTCTTGAAGTGCCACCATAGACTCTAGATATTGAAGATTGTCTCAGTGGCCTCAAAAACATCAGGTGGAATCTACCATACAGACTTCCATCAGTCCTCTTGACCTCAAATGTATGGTCCCCGAACTTGTTGGATATCACAAATGGTCCATCAAAAAGTAAGGTGAACTTTTCTGTTCTCTTCTTCTTGGCACTTGAGAGATGGTGCTGTCGAGCAAGTACCTCTTCACCTTTATGGGCATCCATCGTTTATTCGTCCTCTTGGTCCTCTTCTTGCTCCTTTCTGCTGTGACGAATATCCTTTGAAAGGCCAACTCTGCCTTCTCTTCTGGGGTTAGCTGTTTTCCTTTCGGAATGGGGGCGGAATCTTCCTGAATAAGGGTGTTGGTTCTTCTTCGAGCATCAACTCTGCTGGGGTGAATCCTGTCGTAGAATCCTTAGTAAAGCTGATATGATCTTCAATCTGTTGGCAGTATTTAACCCAACGTTTGTGGTTGGATTGACACATAATACGGAAAAAGTTGGTGACATTTCGAAGACTTCTTTCTATCTAGTTGCCCTGGGGAATGTATGCTGAAGAATGATACAGTTTTACTCCTAAATCCTTTAATGTTTGATTGAATTTCTTGCTCGTGTGGACTGAAGCATTATCTGACAGTAGAGCCGCCATTTTCCCGTACTTAGGAGTATGATCCTCTACAATCTTCTTTAAGCATGATTTTGAAGTAATTTTCTTCATGGGGTAGATTTTGATGAATTTTGTAAACGTGTCCTGAATCACAAAGATATATTTATAATTGTGATGTCCAGCTGGTAACTCACCATATCAGTCAATAGTTACCAGGGCATTTTTCTTATCCTTATAATAGCTGGAGGTTCAACATCATATTTTACATTCAATGGCTTAGCTTTTTGGCAAAGAAAGCAGGTCAAAATGATATGCCTGAACTTCTGTATAAGTGTTTGACATATAAACACTGTTCAATAGCAGTTGCTGTTTTGGTAACGCCGACATGCATAAGCGAGGTATGGAAGGTTCTAATCGTTTCCACTTCCATGCTCTTAGGGATAAATATAAGATGTTATTTTGTCTTCCTATGCTCCATGTATTGTTACTGTTAATCTCAGATGTTGTATTAAATAGATGTGATAAATGAATGTCTTCCCTTTGAAGATTTCCCAAATTTCTAAGTTTCTTTGCGAAAGAAGACGTTATTGTGAGGTTAAGCGCCATTAGTTTAAGTTCATGTGTAGGAATTGCTATCGTCTCCGGTAAGGAGCGGTTTGCACGGATGCGTGAAAGTGCATCAGCGAAAACATTGTCTGACCCTGCAATGTGTTTTATTTCTATGTCATGAGATGTGATTTTATGAATGTATCGTGAAATCTTTGAATTTGTGAGTTTGCACTTATAAATAAAGGACAAACTGATGTGGTCTGTGTACAATATTATCTTGCAATTGAATACGTAATCCTTGAACTTAGATAAAGCGTAGAAAATACATGCAATTTCAAGTTCTGTGACACATGCATTGGACTCTGTTTTTGTCAGACTTCGTGAAGCTGTAGCTAATACATGATTATCTCCGTCCCAAACTTGGCATAAAATAGTTCTAAATGAAGTTGCAGAAGCATCTGTATATATGTGGTATGGTAAATCTAGGATAGGACACTCCAGTAGAATAGATTCTTTGAATAAAGCTTTGCTTCGTTCGAACGCCGCCTGGTGACGTTCTTCCCACCTCCATTTTACTTCTTTCTTTAGAAGTTCTCTCAAGGGAGAGATGACTGCAGAATAATTAAAGATGAATTTCGACAGGTAATTGAGTATGCCTAGATATTTTCGAAGTTGCTTCTGTTTTTTAGGAGGTGGGATATCCTCAATAGCTTTTACACGTTCTGGGTTAGGTTTTATGCCGTCAGACGAAATTACATAACCTAAAACGTTTGCTTCTTTAACGAATAATCTGGATTTTCCAAAATTTATGGTCATTCCGCTCTCATGGAATTTTGATAGGATGTATTCCAAATGTTGTAGATGCGCTTCTAAATCTGTATCATAAATCAAGAAGTCCTCTGCATAATTTACAGCGAATTCTTTCATCTCATTACCGAAAATGTCATGTAAAGCACGGAGTAGTGCTCCAGAACTAGTATTCAGTCCAAAACCACACCTCCTAAAATTATATACACGATTCTCGTGTCTAAAACCTGTATATGGACGTACTGCTGGGTCAAAGCAATTTGAAGAACTGATTTATTGAGGCACATTGCACTGAAGTACTTAGATTTACCCATTAGGGCCAAAATTGAATTAACGCTAGGTGCGCGAAAGTGGTTCGGGAGTGTATATGAATTTAAGTATCTTGCATCAAGCGTTATTCGTACTTTTTGATTACTGGTAACCCAACACAAAGCACTGACATGAATAGATGTTGACAATTCTATTATATCATGCTTCAACAGTTCCTGGATTAATTTGTCTGCTTGTTTACGAATTGCATTTGTTACGGGGCGAAATTTGTGTGAAAATGGTGGTAAACCCTTCACTACAAAAGTGTGAACATACTTGTTGCACAATCCTATCCTCTTGTAAAATACTGGCTTATGTTTTCTAAGGATATTAGCTAGTTTCTGCATTTTGCTTAGGTTAAAAATTTCCTCAAGCTTAACTTGGATAGGTGTTTCAAAGTTGTCTGGTGTATTGTGTATGTACCTATCTTGTGTACCGATAAAATCATTTAATTCGTGTTCTCCAGGCTGATTACAGCTGAAACAAGGCACTGTGTGACAAATATTAACTTCCATCTTCTCCTGGTCACATAAATATTGTGCAAAGTTTGTTAACTCTAACCCAACTTTGACTAAATAACAATCATTAATCGTAATGTGCTCTACGAAAATTTTATCATCTTCTAAATTTCTCTCCTCTTGCGTTCTCTCGTCAATGGAGGAACTGTCTACCTCTAGCAGGGATAGCACAAAATAAATATTATTGTCTTTTATAGACAAAGTGTGCCTTAAGAAATCTAAGATGCAAGACCATGTAATCAGTAGATCGGTACCTATGATGATGTTAGTAACCAGTTTTGGTACAACTAGCTCATATCCGTCTAATATGAGCTGTAACATCACTTGGAAACGGATTCTTTCCTTTTTGTTGCCAATTGCAGTGGTGCAAGAAACCCCGCAGACTGGTAGATATATAAGTCTGCTGTTTACTTTTATCGCAGTGAAAAGTTCTTACTTAATGACAGTCATGGTACTACCACTGTCAACCATGGCATCGTACTCATTTCCCCATTAATTTATCCTTGCATAAGGTGGATTTCCTATGTCTGTCATGTACTTGTGTGGGCTATCATTAATCCTTGCTTCTCTATTTGCAAGTAAAGTTGCCAGGGAACTCCTATTTACTGTATTATGTGCCACACAGATGGTACCCGGAGGTTCAATTCCATCTTGAGTTAGTTTTCCTGCAGCTGGGGTTCAGCTACAGGGGGTACTGTTATCTGTGTTGCATTGAGCTTAGGTGTGTCACTTGTGTTTTGTTCATTAGGTGGCGCTGGTGTGTGTTGGCTAGCCTGCACTCTGTAAAAGCTTGCTTCGGGTAGCCTTCCTATTTCACTTCTGGTATCCTGCCATCATCTATTTACATTTTGCCTGTTATAGGGATGAGAGTAGTTTATGTCTCCTCCCTCTATAAAAACCTCGGAAATTTAAGTTGTTGATCTGATGCGATCTCCCAAAGTTACTTCTATTTCCATTATTTTGGCCATTCCTGTTATAGTTGGTATTACTAAGGCCGGAAGTTTGTTGGCCATTACCCCTCCTTGGTTGCGATGAGTAGAGAGGGCTCCTCTGGTCGTTAGATTGCGTGCCCCTTTCCCCGCGAATGTAATGCTCTTGCCTTTGGCTACCACGGGGAGAATTAAGGTTATGTTCACGCCATGGCATTCTATCGAGTCTGTTATCGTTCTGGTGTTGGGAGTTGTGACCATTACGCTCCCTGTTTTCCCTGTTATTATTTCTAGCATCAGGTGGGATTACCTGTGCCTCAAATTCACGTAATAAGCTCAGAACATCTCCTATGTCGACCGGACGAGCAACTATTAAATTTTTACGGATACGTTCTGGGAAATGGCGAATGGCAGTAGTTATTATGTCCTGTTCATTCATACATGGTTCTATCTTCCTCGCTTTAGATGTGAGCATCATACAGTATTCCGTCAAGCTCTTATGAATTGCAGGATTAAATCTCCCTGTGGCCAATTCCACCCGGATAAGGTTCTGTTTGGCCGGGCTCCAGTATCTGGCCAAAAATGTAGTCCTGAATGTGGCGTAGTCCTCTAAGTCAACTCCAGTGGCATACTAGTATTGGCATACTAGTGTTGAGGTTAGATTCCCTTCCTCCTGCGAGATTGGGTCGAATTCTAGGTTACCATGATCGTGACAGTGTTGTGTATATGTGTGTGTGTGTGTGTGTGTGTTTGTGTACGTGATGCATTAGGTCTTTGGCTACTTATACTAACATTGTCATAATTCTGATCACAAACAGGTACAGTTTCTGATGTCGCCTGAATTGCGAAGACCACACGTGTCAAATCATTAAGACTTTCTTTTTCTTTAAGTAAATTTGTATGCAAATGTTCTATTCTTTCTGGTAAATTAGATTGGTTTTCCACTACACTGCTTATTTGTGTGGTTTGGTTTCGCATTTCAGATGAAATATTGTTTGCACTTGCATTATTGTCCAGAATTAAGTTAGCAATTTGGTTTTCTAACTTTGAGTTAACATTTGTCTGTAAATTGCTTATTTCTTGGCTAACTAGTTCACTTAATTCATTAGATTGGCAATTCTGTACAAATGATAACCTCTCTTGTTGATCTCTTAGGTTAGTTATATCTTTCTCTTGTGATCCTAATTCACTATGCACGGCTTCAATGGATTGAAAGTATTCAGTTCTCAATGCCTCGAGTTTGCTTGCATTATCGTTAGAAAACCTAATTTGTTCCTCTGTTAAAATCTGTATGTTTCTACGAATAGAAATTGTTTCCGTAGAAAAGTGTTCCTGCATAGTTTCTATTCCATTATCTAGCAGTTCTGTGCTAGTAATCTGATTTTCAATTATGCTTAGCTCCAGATCAAGTTTATTACTAAGCATTGCATTCATATTATCTATCTTAGCATCTAATTTGCTGATGAGTTCTGCATTCTGATTTTCCATCTTCCTATTCAAATCTGCATTTTGACTTTCTGTCTTATTATTTACGTCTTCTATCTTATTATTTACATCTGCTATCTTATTGCTTACATCTCCTAACTTGCTACTGAGTTCTGCTATCATTTTCACTATCTGGTCTAAGGTACTTACATCTGGTGATTCGCTAACATGTCCCTCACCCTGTGCAAGCACGTTTGCTTCAATCACATGTCCACTAAACTTCTGGCGTTGATCCATCCTTTCCGGCAATTTATGTCCACTTCGGAGTCTCATATATTAAAGTATTTTAACTTGCAGTTGGTCGTCTTGATTCTCTAACGATGTGCAGATGATAGTTGGAAGTTTCCTTTGACCGTTGTGTAAATAAACTTGCTACCAATTCAAAGCCCGGAAGTTGGGACGCCAAATTTGTGGCGTTACATTCCAGCTTAATCTCTCTCCATCTTAATCGAGCCACACGCACAAGAATCAAATTTGTGGCGATATTCCTTCACTCGCAGCAGATAGGAAGCATGCCGACTGTTTTGAAGATCCAGGTCGAAATTTGATTAAATAAACAGTCATGAGATCTTTTCTCAGGTGTGAATTTTTGGTGACAGAAATAAAATTTTATATATCTTCTATTTCGTAATATATTTAATTGTATAATCCACTCGTTACTATTACGAATTTCGAATAACTCTTTTTGAAGGTTATTAACCTTCCTTTACAATTATACTCACCGCAACATTTTTCATCCTCATCAAACAAGATTGAAGAACCTATCTATCTCAAGATTATTGATTTAACGTAGCTATCGTTACTCCTCTATTAATTTTGTGATTGGCCGATGTACTGCTACGTCACCGCATTACGTAATACAATTATTACTACGGCCAAACAAAAAACTACACATATATTTGATTTTAATATGTCATTACATGGCCTACTAAGTCATATCAGAAAACAATATTCATATAAAAAGTTCTAACTAAAACATATCGTTATAGACTATAACATTCTTTGGTACTAAACTTCCCTAAATGTCATCGGAAGAGCAAACTATATTTTCAGATGCGAATACCTTCAACTTCATTGATCATTACAAGTTTAAATATTGTGACTTTGTAGGTTCGTAGACTTAAAAGTCCAATTTGCCGAAATTCTAAATGTTCTTTATTTCCGTCGAAATACACTGTTCAATTCTCACGTAACAACATTACATCACCAAAAGAACACAATCTTCCAGGGTCGATGACAATAACAAACAGCGTCCAGTTTACAACAACACTCTTGTTACACAACTCAACTGACTCATCACTAGCCATGGCTCCTTTTTATACACCCATTCATGAATTCCAGACTGTTACCGAATTTTCTCTAACACGAATGTTCTAAAATGTGACCATATCGGTGCTGGCAAGTCTTTCACTTCTGTGATAAACTATCCGTCTCTTGTTTATGGTTAATTTTCGGCTCTTTGTGAACGCTAGCCGCCTATCAGTTCCTTTGTGTACACCAGCCGCGCGATTGTTGACTGCTTATGCGAGCTAGTGAAACATTATCCACCGTCTATTATCTATTTGTGCCGAAACTTTTATGGCTGTTGCCGCGACACTGCTCCCTCCTCAAGGCTGGTCGTCCCAAACAGCACCATCGCAGTGGGCCAGACGATCCAGGTGTACCACCATCTTCCCTCGGGGCACCTTCTGGATGCGGTAGACCACGTCGTTAATCATCTTTACAACACGGTACAGTCCTTGCCATGGTAGCTGGAGTTTCCGGCATCGTCCCTTGGTCCGGGTAGGGTGGTACAACCAGACCGGATCACCCTGCTGGAACCCTTGGCTGATGGCTTGCTTGTCATATCGGGTCTGCATGCAGTCGCTCTCCTTCTGGGTGTTCTGACGGGCCATCTCATGCATGTTGTGGAGATGGTCGCGATACCCATACCCGGAACACCACGCCCTCTCTTGTCTTCAGTGAGTCCCATTGGGCCCAGTACGACTTGTAGGTGGCGCTCCTTGCGCTCGATTGTGGTTACGCGGACCACAGACTCGCACGTCCTCAGCTCCGTTCCGGCCTGGACGTCGTGATCGGTATCTGCCAGGTTGAACAGCCTCACTGGCATCTCCTCTTGGCACGGCAATAATGTCCTGGCTACACAGAGTCTGTGCACAGGTGCCATCTGTTCCAGCATCATGTTATTCGTCCACTGGCCTTCCAGTCGCGCCGTCACCACAACCTCGGGGACCACCACATATTTCAAGATGACCCTGCAGATTCCATGGCGCTCGTCGGGTTGCCGGAGTATCACATCTTCTCTATTGAGCCGCAGGACCTTCCTGCCGAAGTTGACCGTCATCTCGTGGCTGCGGAGGGCATCCAATCCCAGTATCAGCCACCTTCGCGACGAACACCCACAGACGTACGGCATTCCTTCCCAAGGTCAACTTCAGTAGGGCCTCCTTCTCCACAGGAAAGATGTCACTCGATACCGTCACAAGCTGGTATGGTTGGCTCAGCTTCCTCATCGGCAAACCCTTGGCCACGTCAGGTCTGATAATGATCACGTCTGCCAGGGAGTCCACCAGCACGCGGCACGGTTTCCCTGTCACCCTAAAGTCCGCGATGAGGCTATGATCCATACGCTGGCTGACGGTGCGCAGTGTCACTCGAGGAGATGGTGGTGATGGCGCCGACTTGCCCCTCTTCACGACGGCCCTTACTCGTTTTCCGGCTGCTCCTCCTGGTGTGAGCAGTCTCTCTTCTGGTGTCCCGGATGTCCACATCCCCAACACAGGCCACTAGGTCTACACCGGCGTCCCTCGGCTGGTCTTCTGTCTCCGGTGTAGCGGACGGTCCTGGTTCTCCACTTCGGGATAGCTGTCACTTTGGCCGCCTCCATCCTTAATGCTGCCGTTAGCACCTCGTGGATGGTTTTATAATCGCCGAGCATTAGGCGCTGACGAATCTCCGTGTCTCGTACCCCGTCAGCGAATGTGTAGGCGGCTTCCCGGGATACGAACTCTAGTGGTAGGTCGACTAGGCCTTTGCTAGCCAGCTGCTCAATTGCCAGAGCGAATCCTGCAGTGTCTCCCCTGGCTGCTGTGACCTTCACTTCAGGTGACAGCGGTACGCTGCGGCTAAGCACTGGTTTGCAAAACGGTTTTCCAGTGCCTCCCAAATGTCATTATGTGCCACCGCTGTCTGAACCGCATTCAGGATTTCCGCGGCCCGTCCCTGGAGACTGGCTATTAGTTGTGCGGCCTCTTCCTCTGGTGACCATTTGTTGTGTTTGGCCACCGTGTCGAAATGACGGCGGAAGACTTCGAAAATTGTCGCGCCTTCGTATTTAGGACTTTGACGCCAGGTCTTCGACGCGTTCGCCCAGCCCCATGACGTCCTCCTTTACGCCGTCTAACTGTTTTTCACACTTTGTGGCGTTCGCCGCTTCCTTTTTCTGTGGTCAATTCGGTCATCTTCGCGGTCAGGTTGTTGTTTGCCGTTTCCGTCTTCGCTGTCAATTCGGTCATCTTTTTTTTTTGTCGAATTCTGCATCAAATACATTTTGCAACATAGTTTTCGCAGTTATGTAAGCATTCGCTTATTTTAATTTTTCCCCTCCTCCAGCAGATTTTTTTAAGGGTGCCTATCTTTTTTTTAAATAAATAATCAGGATCACAAAGGGAAAGGTAGAGTGGTAGGGCTGGTTTTACTTTATTTATTCATGTTTGTTACATTTTGTTGCAACATTTTAGAAAGAATCGGTATGCGCACCCGCGCAAAATTTAGCAAGTGAGATCTAGTTGATCATTTAAATCGGTCCACACCTCATGATATCTGCGCATTTTGTATCGCTCTGCTCTGAGCCACTTTTTGAATATAAATAAATTAGGATAATCTGCACTCAGGCAATAATGGTAGAAAGCTATTATCAACCACATTTGAGTCCGTGCAGTGTTGCCTTTCTTAATGTTCCAGGATAGAATTATTGACACTGTCGTATATTCCGCCCTGCTTCCAACCAGCACGCCGATTTTATGTTTAGTCCATTTCCAGATCTCAGATATGTTTTTGCAGGTGGTAATTCTGTGTATCTGCGTGTCCACTTTTCCACAACGTTTACACCATGGGACTGTTGCTAAATTATGTTTACATTTCTTTAATTCCGTTGGGATTAGTTCATTCACAAAGAAGTACACGGAGACTTTCCAATCAAGAGGAACGTAAGTTTTTTGAAAAATTTTCCATATGCGATCTCATGTTATATTTGGATATTTTGCAACAATTGCTGGCACAGTCAAATACCCTTTTAACAACTCGATGTACAAGTGTTTGGTCGTAAGGCATCCTGACTCCGTTGTAATCAATGGCAATACATGTTGATAGTCCTTTACTACCTGTCGAAATGAAGAATGTGGGGTCGTATCTGAGGACGTCAGGTAGTGATAAAAGTTCATGTGCTGACGACTTTCCTGTCCGTTGAGTGCGCCCAAAACAGAATGCAGTAACAGCGCTCTGCACTTCACGTACACATCTGTTAGATTCCAGCCTCCTTCAGTTATTTTCCTGCGTAACTGAGTTCGAGCTACTTTGTAGAACTGATTCCGCCAAATATAATAACCGATTGCCCGTTCCAGACGCTGAGAGTATTTTGGTGCATTGGTATTACCTGCGCTGCGTACCATATTTTGGCTAAAACAAACGTGTTCATATGCCAAATTTTTTGAACTAGATTTAAGTTTCGTGTTAACTGGGACTGCATGAGGTAAATGCAGGTATTAACAATTCGCGTCCAATTCCTCTCAATTAGGTCTTCCAGCTTTGAGGTGAAGGTCAGCCCTAAGACTTTTAGCGCCCTACTGCGGGTAAACAGAGTATCTTCCATTTGCTAGTCATTAAATGTTAGTAGCTGGGATTTGTCAAAGTTGATTTGTGCTCCGGACGCCCTTTGGTATTCGTTTAGCAATGGTGTAACAGCATTAAAGTCCCCCGAATGAGTAAGTATCACGGTGACATCATCAGCATAAGCGAAGATTCTCTCACCACTCGAAGGATGGGCTCTCTGTGCAAGGATATTCGTCCTACCTTCAATCAGCGGTTCTATACACAAGATGTAGAGAAGCATCGATAATGGACATCCCTGCCGTATAGATTGCAGGATCGGTACTGGTTGCGTGTAAAATCCATTTATTTGAATTCTGGAATGCGCCTTGTCATAGATGCGTTTAATGAAGCTTTGAAAGTCCACAGAAAATTCAAATTGTTTTAAAACTCCCCAAAGATAGCCATGATGAACCTTGTCAAAGACGCTGGTGAAATTCAGGGCTAAAATTGCCGCAGTTAAGTCTGGGTCCTGCTCACAAGTAATAATAGTATCCCGGAGTGTCATGAGAATGTGCGTAATTCTCCTTTCTGGAATACCGCATGTCTGTCCCGGTCCAATGACATTTGACAGAACTGCCCGCACACGATTGGCGATTATCTTGCTGAACAACTTAAAATCGGCATTAAGTAGTGTAATAGGACGATATTCGTGAATGTTCTTGCCGCTGAATGTTTGGGTATTAAAACAATAATTCATTCGTAGAAACCGGACATTTCACTCTCGCTCCGTTGCAACTCTAACATTACTCCAAGCATTGTGTCTTTTACAGTCTCCCAGTTCTCTTTGTAAAACCGGTAGCCGAGGCCATCTACTCCCGGTGCCGATGTCATGCTGGCTGATGTGAGTGCCGTCCATAGTTCTGTCAAGGTTATTTCCGCATTTAATGCCTCATTATCTTCTGGTGATAGTTGTTCCAATAGTTCTTGTAAACATTTTGCTGTGCTGCAAGATCGACTTCCGTTTTCCCAAATTTGGAAGAAAAGAAATTGTAGGCCTCTGCTAAGATATCTCGTGTTGTGGTCAGTACTTCTCCAGATGTGGATTCCAAAGGAGAGGTATATTTCTGCGTTCCGCGGCACTTTTCAGACGCAATGTGATAGAGCGAGGTTTTCTCTTCACCCTGTAGCGAGTTCTTTCCCGCTCGTTGTAGTGTTCCCCTACAGAGTTCTTCCTGAAGTGAACAAATTTTCTTCTTTATTGCTTCGATGTGATGCGTCACAGTTTCTCCACTTTGTGGCCTCCTTTGTTGTTGGTATCTATCGTTAAGCAGTTCATAGTAATAATGCAAATACTTTCTTCTATCCTTTGCCTTCTCTATGCCTTCACTCTTGTAAAAAATGCGTATGGCAGGCTTCAGAGTGAAAAGCCACTGATGTAACTTGTTGGTGGTTCTACTCTTCGCGGTTCGAGTCCAGCTTATCCACCTCTGTTGAAACCTTGATTTAAGCATCGTATCCTGTAAGAGGGCATTGTTTAATTTCCAGGAACCTCTTCCAATCGGTGGTGATCTTTCGGTGTGCATTATTTTCATGATCAATGCATGATGATCGCTAAATGGCACTGATCTCTCTTGGATGTCCTGAACCTGTGATGTCATCGTCTCACGTAAAATCTATCTATTCGCGAAGCAGCAGAGTTACGATGGAAGGTAAACTCGACATATTTGGCATGTTTTTTTTTTCCCATGCATCCTGCAGTTTTAAGGACTTACACAGACTATCTAACATTGGCGAGCGGTAATATTGGCCCTTCTGGTCTTTGGCATTGATGACACAATTGAAATCTCCTCCGAGGATCAAGTCGTCGTATTTATGGCGCAAAAAGAAAGGCAATTCCTTAGCCAGGAATTATTCACGTTCCTTTCGTCTGTGGGACCTAGATGGCAAATATACGTTAACTAATAGGGTGTTATTTTCAGTCAATAAAGATGTATTTCTACCACTCGCATGCGTTTCTGTGAGGCGCACTCCACATGTTGCACGATACACTATTGCTGTATCACGCTGTTTCTCTCCCACGTTGGATATATTGGTATATTGGGGCCCAAAGAAATCCAGACAATGCTCGTTATTTTCTTGGACAAACAGAAAATCAATGTCATAACCAAATACAAAGTCGCGCATTAATGTTTTCTTTGTGTAGTTCCGCAAGCAATTTACATTCACTGATACCAAGGTTTGGAGGAGAAGTACCATCAACAACGCCGGAAAAAGAAGTTGCTGATGCGTAATGCCGCCACTGATTCACTCTTGGTCTACCGGCTTGCTCATCTTTTTAGATTTCCTTGTTGGTGATTCCTCCTCTGTATCGGGATATTTTTTCTTACGTTTGTCTAATCGATGGCCACGATTACTAACTTGCACTACACGCACATAGGGCTGTATTATTATATTACTGTCTTCCAAAGTTTCAGCTACTGCCATTTCCTCTGCTAGGGGGGCCGAAGTTGCTGGTTTAGCCGCTGCTAAATTATACTCAATCTTGTCGTCCAATACTGTCGTTTCGCCATCTGCTATATATTCACTTCGTGGTGCATCAACCACCACTGAATCCATCGAACACTGGGACTCCAAACCATTAATGTCACCTGTGACCAGAGTGTGTGGAGTTTCCGCGTCATTCTGCATCGTGTCAGTCATCGATGCGGGTTTGTCATACTCACTGCTTATGCCTACCTGCCGGTCGTGCATTATCTCCGTGTCGGCTGCCGGTAAATTGGGGTGCGCATCTTTTTCGGTGTCCACATTTTGACTCACTACCCTTGGTTTCGGTAAGGCTCCAGATGCCAGCTTGGCCCTTGTAAAGGTACCCTGTGCAGTGCTCGGTGTACGTGGTACGAATTTACGTGGACATTGATTACGTAAGTGGCCCGCTGAATGACAAATTGCACAAGTAGTAGGTTGATCTGGATAACTAACCAAAGCCGAATGTCCCTCAATATTTATGAATGACGGATATGTTTCTTCAATAGTAGATGAACCGTGCGAACTCCGTTTGTCACCTTATAACGATAAGTCTCATTCCATGCATCATCAGTTACTTGTAGTATATTCCCATATGGTTGCAAAGCCACGCTTATATTCAAATGTGTGATATGTAGTGGCAAATTGAATATCTTAACCATACGTCTTCCGAATCCGGCAACATCAAGAAGCACCTTGGTCCGTTGTCCATTTGACAGAGTGAAACTAGCTTCCCCATTTGTCTGTTTTAACACTCGTTCTACCAAATCTTGCGAACTGCATTTAATGAAGATGTGTCGAGAAATGTCATTTATTTGTAATGCTGTAATCTCATCTTCTTCTAACTTAACCGTGTTGAATATCCATTCATGTATCTCGTACGCAGTCGGTCGACTAATATCTCTTTCTACAAAACTTATCAGCAATGTTGTTGGACGGTCGGCCATGTCGATTATGTCGTATTAATTACCGTATTAAACAAAAATGAATACTAATATTACGACGTTAACGTCGTCACTCCGCAGAAACGTGCACTGTAAACAGCCGTAAAGTAAACACTAGCCGCGAGCGCAACACAACTTCCCTCCGTGCCGGCCGGCAAGGGACCTAACTATACCTTCACCGCACGGCAACTCAAGGCCGACTGTCTTCGCAGTCAAGTTGTTATTCGCCGTCTCCAAATTCTTTTCCATTTTCTCGGCGATGTTGTCATTTGCTGTCTATTTCCGAGGTCAGTTCGGCCTTCATTTCGATCATCTATCTGTTCCTTTGTGTACACTAGGTGCGCGATTGTTAACTGCTTATGCAAGCTCGTGAAACATTATCCGCCGTCTATTATCTATTTGTGCCGAAACGTTAATGCCTGTTGCCACGACAATATATTCTGACTAAATAACAACAGGAACTTGCACCAAACTCACTTCCTTTGTTACTACAACTTTTAGCCCAAAGCTATTTTACAAACATCTCCACTTTTTCCGTATACCTACACAGATTAAAGATGTGTCAGTCCGTAGCGCTGTGCTTTTATATCTCTATGTCGTACAATTAGCTCATGCTATACGTTGCTTTATACAAATACAGAAACTTTACTTATAACCACTTAACCCTTCCGATTTGGGATTTTTAAAATAACTTCTTATTACACATTAGACGTATTTAATCTTCTTCTAATTCAAGTAATTACAATTTTAATCACTAAGTGGCTCTAATAATTATCCATAACTGGTTTCAAATGTTAGGGTACATACTATTTCTCAAATTAATAATATAAAAAAGATGTTTAACCGCTCTAAAATTACAGAGAGATTTTAACAGGCAAAGGAACAGATATATTTTTGTCACTTGGAACAAGAATTAATTATACAAATCTGATGAAAGCATATTTTAGCATTGACCATTTTCATCATCACTACAAAAAGTTTGTGAACGGATATATTTACTGCAGGTGTTTTTCATGTGATTTAAACACAAACTGTTTACACTTGGAACAGAAACACTTGGTTTTCTTGTAAGCATTTCTTGGCCAAACTGTTCTGATTTGTGTATATCGTTTTGAACTGCTTTGAACTCCGTATTTGAGATTTTTGCTGCCTTTATCCGGATGGATCTTGAAATTACTGCGTTTGAAGTTTTGGAAACCTGAGGACGCACAAACTCCTGTCCCAGCTGCCTTATAGATCGCCTTCTTTTCACAGCAAAATTGAGAATGTTGCCCATGATATAACCTGAGCATTCATGCAAGCAACATTAACTTTCGAAAGAACACCGTCAATTGTCATTGTTTTGTTGTTCTTGCTACGGTGTACAAATGTTGCACACATCTTCTCAACTGTGTCAACGCCGCCTTTTGTGAGGTTGCAGAAGGTAATTGTCTGCGACTTTTTCTCGTCACCTGTTTTAGCATTACTACTCTTGGAATTTGGATGCATTGTTGATAGCATTATGACAATTTTTACGTTCCTTTGGTACATATGAATGAGAAGTGATATCCCCTTTGTAAGCGAAAAATGTACTTGCAGCTTTTGTCCCTCTTATGGTAGTTAATTCTTTAGGAAGCTGAGGCTGATTTTTTTCTTTTATAGTTTAATCGTTTCTTCAGTATTTCTTCAGCAAGCAACATACAAGTGTACCAAATGTCTGTTGTGATGTTTCGGTCAGGTTCTTGAATCCACTCAGTAAGTCTCAAAACAACGTCTTTGACTGGATTAGAAGCTAGGAAGGGGCCTTTTGGCTTATTTCCGGCATACACTTCCATTTGAGATTATATCAAGCACCTCCATTACATATTAACTGTATCTTGATTCCATATTTAGCAGACTTACATGCAATAAACACTATAAAGGGACATTTACCTCTGAAGGGCGTCGTGTCACTTGTACAGTAACTGATAAATCTGTATGTATTTCTGCAGTTGTCGCTCAACATGATTACTTTGCGATTTTATAATTCACTGAATTATGTGAATAATACAGTTAACCTCCCGTCTTGAAACATTCAAAACAGTCGTCACTTGTACTTCTTCGCTCCTCGTTTTAAATTTACGTAATACTGACGAAGTTGTTTGGTGCTTCTAATGTGACACATGCATTTGAATTAACTTTTCCCACGTGACATCTTTCTTTTACATTCACCAAAACCGTCATCTGATTTTCCACGATACCCTTATACTTTGTCACCAATCCAATTAACATTTCTTTCTCCATCGATGAAAAGTTTGTCTCACAGCTTTTGTTTACAATGTTGTTTACCCGCCATTTTTCAGCCGTGTGCAGACAAAAATTAAAACAAAAGCGCATCACAATAGGTTCAGAAAAATACGACTCATCCATAGCGTTCTATAGGTGTAATATTTACACGTTTCTTGGCCTTAACACCTGTTTGTTAATATTTTCAGAAAATAGGTTGGTGAAATGCAAGAAATTTAACAGCCTTGTTAGTGCAATGACAATTGTTACGTTACATTTTTTTTTACAATGTCCTCAATTGCTTAAGGTCGGTACATTTCACACAACTTGTGAAACACGTTCAATAAATTGCCTTCACCACCTTTTAACGATTCACCTCTGTGATGTATAAATATTGCACGGAAACAGCCTTGTTGTGCATCTGATTCTCTCTTCCTTCGCCCTTTGAACTGAGCAAGCGCAGCGTGCACTCTGATAAATACAAATGACACATTTACCAAATAATATAACAATTAATTACTGTTTGTTTTATTTGTAATAATGTGATGTGTTTAGATATTTTCCATTAGATGTCAAGTCCTTAGAAATTATGTGGAACTATGTTTTTCATCTACATTGAGTTACATGGCGTCGCACACGTACACGTACTTTTGCTTACATCACCACATAAAATAAGGACACCGCCGGTTTATATAAAAGTGAGAGTTACAAAGTATTTGGAAATACAGTACAATAATTTGGCAAAATTAATTATTGAATATATTGGCTCTAAAGTTTCTCTAAATTCCTATTTGACATTTCAAATACTTTTTCATGATCCTCAAGGTAAAAACACTTTTATTCTAGAACGAATTAAGGCAGTGAAACAGTTTAGTTGGAACAAAGGTGTTAAAACATCATTTTAAGGCAGTATCAATACACAGTGTCCTGCTCCCTGGCGTAATGGACTGCCCCAGTGCTTTGGTTCGCTGCCACGGATTGCGCCCGACTTCCATCCCCCACCCCCTGGTAGGGTGCGGATTTTAAGTCACAGGTATAGGACAGGTGCCCACTCAACGTGAGGAAATTGAGGACCTACGATAGATAGCGAGCCCTGATCTAGAAAGTCAACTTTCCGGCTAATACTGACCACATCTATGTGACAGTGAGGCCAGCAGTCAACTCGGCCGGCAGTAGAGCCCTGTTACACCATGGATTATGTTTACTTCTTTATCAGTACACAGGTTCAAATAATGTGATATATACCGATATAAGATAATACCGCACAGACACTGGAAATAATGCTCAAATATATCCAGTGGGTCCATGGAGCTTAGAGCTACCGACATTCGTCTTTAAGGATAAAGGAAAACCCCGGAAATACCTCTTTCAGATAACTCACCCTGATCGAGATTCGAACCTGGGGACCCTTTGAACCTGAGGCAGACACGCTACCATCTACGCTACCGAGGCAGGCAGTACAAATGTGATACAGCTCAAATTTTGTCAATTTAACTTTGAGACATAGAAAATATATCACATAAAAGTCCCTTGCGACAAAATAACTTAAATTTTGGTCCAATATTTCAACATGCTCCCAATACCTCCATCTGTATAATTAGCTCTGTTTCACCGTCTAAATAACTTTAGGCTTAAGAAATTTGTAACGATATGAATATGGCTTTTTTGCCCAGAATTTGAAAGTATTTGCCCTTTGAAGTGAAGAAAGTATGCTTAAATGCATCTCACAATAAAACCCAGGGCAACTATTCACTGTGTCTCTGTGAACATGTGTAGCAAGTTTTATTAGTTTAAAATCAAAACTGTGGTAGGCGATACTGAACACGTCTGAACTTTCCTGGTTCTCACCGGCGGGAACCAGGAGTACCAACAATGAAACTACTATGGCGTGTTTGTTTCACATTAAGCTCACAAAATATGAGTCTGAATTTTAGCGCGAAAAATTATATCATTCTTTATTGAACAGCCGTCATATATATTCAAGTAGTTTGTACATATGAGAAAATAAAGCTGACTTACAAATTTTGAGGCCCTTGATGCACAGAATGACGGTTGGTAGAAAGAAGCAAAATAGTGAAATTTCCTGTTTTGTCGATACTCTTTTTTTTATACATACATAGACTGCCCTTAACGTGTTCAAGTTGTTTCATTTAAATAATTTAAGAAACATGGAACATAGAAATTGTATTTATGAAGTATTGTGTCAGCATTTAACAATTTAAATGTCTTGCATTGCTTTTGGATATCTATTGCCGGTCCATACAGAATTTAAATGGCCATTGCTGGAGTGGTTATGCTGGTCACCAATCTAGAAAGTGACATTACGGATGCAGAGAGGCGAAGTTGCTGCTTATTGCTGCCACGTGGAGAGTGCAATAGGATTACAAGTGCGAAGGTGTTTGAGTTTGCAACTGCAATGGGTATTTATTATTTATAATACTGTACACAAAGACAATAGAAAAGTCGTGGATCTACATGCAAACACTAGAACGTGCAAGAACACATCAATGTAAAGGTCATCGTAGCAAAAGAGGCATACCTGTGTCATTAATGATTTGGCAGATAATGTAGAAAACAGAACCGATATAAATGTTACACTTTTGCAGATGATACAAATATTTTTATCAAAGGCCTTATTGAAGTGCGGAAATGCCGTCTACATACTTTTTTCCGGGAGTTTCTAATTTAGCCCTGATGCCAGACTTTTTTCTTTAAAATACTTTTCTTTCCCAATCTTAACCTCAATACTGATACCTACAGCACGTGAAGTCCCATCAAGCACCTTAGAGAATGGAATAATAGGCTCCCGTTTCAATGTCTCCTCTTCGAAGTATTCTCTCACAGAGCATATTACTCGTATTTCCTTTGTCTGTCCTTTAATTGGAATACCTTTACCAAATACAGTTTAATTTGGTTCCCAAGCACGTTCAGATTTTCACTTGTCACTATATTAGACATACTTAAACATTCATTAAAACACAATTGCAAATGATCACAACACACGCACGGAAAAACGAACTCATACACATGTAAACCAAGGGAAATTGTCACAAAATGCAAAGAAACTAGCCAGTACAAAATCTCTAACTGTTGTAACCTTATATAAAATAACAGCAACATTTACGTCAAAGCATTCTGTTTGTGCAGCGTTATTAGAAGAGAAAAAAACACCAAGGGATTGTGTTTACTGCAGCATTTGCATAACTCACTTGTCCCACATAATGCCAAGCACATGTTAGAATTACTTTCTTGGAAGTGTTGAAAACAGTGTTGTTATGATAAATTAACTTTAAAGAGAGTCGATTAAAGACACTAGACAACACTTACTTTTAAATTTTTCCGGAACTAGTTTCAGAGGCTTTGCCTCTGAAACTAGTTCCGGAAAAATTTAAAAGTAAGTGTTGTCTAGTGTCTTTAATCGACTCTCTTTAAAGTTAATTTAACATGTTAGAATATTGGCAACCAAGGTTTAGCATCTAACGCCATGGAAACGTCTTAATTCTAATGGGTCCTTCTAATGGTTACTATGACAACCGTTATGACGTACTCATCCCCTCCCATTTATTTACAGCATTTTACCATGTGCTTACTGTCAATCACGTTCTAGTTTGGCGACCAGTATAGTTTTTACTGAAACAAGAATACAAATGTACATCTTCTATTACATTTCAGTTGATGGTAATGTGCTTTTTAAGCAGCAAAAGAGGATTAATGGGAAATTTAATCATTAAAAGACAAACTTCCATACAGAGTGTACATATGATAAAACATTTATTAGCAGTATCTTCTTCATATTCCTTTAAATAATATATGTTGCATATCATATATTTGGATGAGTGATATTTGCGCATAATAACAGATGTATGGGTGTGTGAAACAATACAAAGAGTAATCAACTAACATACAAAGTAATATTTTAAACAGTAACTCATTTATACAAATTAATGCAAATTCCTTGATCAACCTCAGTTACTCTGGAAGTGAATTATCACAATAGAACTTAAAACGTATCACACAACTGAAAAAACACGTGAATAAAACAACTGATATTTAGTATGATATACAAAGCTTTAATCTGTTACATATTTGGCTCTGATACATATTTGGCTTTCTTACATTACTGCTATATACAGCAGATGTAACCACAAATATAATTAACATAGATGAGCTTACTGATCCAGAGAAGTGTAGCGTAATGGTTATTTTGTTTTTTCTAACATCCGATACTAACATTTCAGGAACATGTAACCTATATGTTACCTGTACACTGATTTTTTTTTTAATATATAATTTAAAAGTTTGCACTGAAGTCAGCACCGTGACAATTGCAGCAGAGTGCAAAGGTACAACTCGAGATGAATAACTTTCTCGGCATTTCTTCTTGGTATACCATCTAATACTCATGCAGGGAGAATTGCTTTACAAACAGTTAATCATCCGCTAGTCACACAAGGTCTGGGAGGACCCTGGTTAGACATGATCTTATCAATAATATCTTTGTCAAAGTAGAAACGAGGACTTGTCAAAGAACACACCAGTTTTTGACCATACAAATTAATGTACGTCAGGAGCAAAAACTTACTTCCATTATGAGCTTATTAAATATAACTCTGTATCTTATGGAACATACCACTCCAGAAAAATAGTTATGAAACAAATAAATTGGCAAAAGAGATGGAGGGAATATTGATATGGCTCTTATGTGAAGCAGTTTTGAAATAAGAACACAAAGAGCTCTAAATCTTATTAAATTGTATTTCCAGCAGTTATGTTTACATAACATTCTTTAATCATTTACTAGCTTCTATAAACTATTTTATATATATTTATTTTCTAACCATTAATATTAATGAACATTATGGTATCACTAGCTGTGATAAGGAATTTTGTTGGAAATAGAAAATGGATGGAACAGAACTCTGTCAAACACATTCTTAAAACACAGGAAAATCTAAGCTACATTAGAAAATCTTTATTCAGTCCATAAAACTAAATGACAGCACTTCAATTAAGAATAATGTAGGACACATTGCATAAATATCAACACATATATCAGAAATGTAGGACTGTCCTTTCCACCCCAAAAATATTAAAAACTAAGTTTTTTAAAACATGCTGGAAGAATCTGTCCACCTTGGTATCATAACCAATTATACAAAAGTACAAAAAATCATTCTAATAAGGAGAAATTCAACATACATGCATATTAAACTTATAAATTTGTTGAACATCTGTTTTAACTGAGAATATTAGATTCACTTAAAAAAAATAAGACATTAATAGTACAAGTACTGCATCCTCATGGTAATGTCATGTGCTTGGAAAATAAAGAACCTAATCATATTTATCAACTTGTGCCTTTTGGCTACATTTAATTGTCTAGTCCTCAGTTGAAGGACAAGAAAACCCTGTCCTATGTAATTCTTTCACAGCATACAATGTCTGTTCAGCCTGATATGTCCACATGCCAGATCAAGTTTACTAAAGAGTACTCTGATAATTACATTACTAAATGGTTGGGGTTACAGTAAGAATGTGCTGTCTGTTACAGAGAATAAACATATATCAAAATGTTATGAGTCAGAAGGCTGTCTCATTGAGAATTCTTTACTGTATTATACGACCCTGGAAGAACTTATAAAGAAGATGTAAATGTGTACACAATTGTCTAATACAGTTGCTACAAGATAAATATGTTGTTAAACACACACACACACACAAGCAGAAATAGAAATACAAGACACCAATTAACCTGAAAAGTACAATTATAACTGCATCATTAAAACAGCCAGAAACATTGTTTTCAGTCAGTAGCACATTCAGTTTTATAAGATGGATGTGCTCTGTACCGGACACAAGAGGAGCACTAATGGTGGCTGTTGCAGAGCTGACTGTATAAGTGTTCGCTTCTCATAGGGGCACATATTTCATGTAGATATACTACTCCAAGTACTCACAAACTGATGTGTGACCTCCTGCTTTTGCATATGACAAAGGAGTTAAGCCATTAGTTATGTTAACAGAAGCACCATGAGCAATAAGCAGCTTTACAATATCAACATGTCCGAAATAACAAGCCTTGTGTAGAGGAGTGTCACCCCAAACATCCTTATCATTAACAGCTGCTCCTGTGTCCAGAAGATATTTACATATTGCTGTATGTCCTTGTTGTGATGCAAGCTGTAGAGGAGTAAAGTTAATCCGGTTAGTTATGTTAACAGAAGCACCACGAGCAATAAGCATTTTCACAATATCAACATGTCCGAAATAACAAGCCTTGTGTAGAGGAGTGGCATCCTGATCATCCTGATCATTAACATCTGCGCCCTTGTCCAGAAGATATTCACTAACTTTAAAATGCCCATGTTTTGCTGCAATATGAAGCAGAGAGTAACCATGATCATCTACTAGTGATTGTTCTACATCTGTTATAAACTTAAATAGTTCTTCAACTCTTGTAGCAACATTTTGTGTAGCATCTCTGTTTGGTACATTCACTGGAAACTGCAATAGAAGAAAACATCAATCACTAATTGCAACAGTATTAATCCAGTGCCCAGAAGCAGGACATGCTGATAGTCTACACATCACTAATGAATGCAGTAAAATATCATCATGAATAAACAGTGTACATGTGTTCAAGTGATATACTCATTCACTGCAGGTATATTAATAACAGCATTTACAAGGTTACTTTTCAAATTATTACTGTGTAATACATAAAAATTAAAGCTACTGGCATTTCAGCAATACAAATATTACTATAAAGTATAATAATTTGCAAGCAGCTTTACTGATCTTTTATTATATCTTAAAAATATTACATTTTAATATTACAGTGTAGCGTACTGCTTGAACATGTGCTATGATTTATTTGCATCACATGTTTTACACAGAGGTAAAGTGTGTACTTTCCTGAACATTGTACGTTTTGGTATGATCTGGATTTACATCTGAACCACAGCAAGTATTGCTTTAATCAGAACTTGCTAACCATGATTGTAGCACTGGGATTAGAAAGGATTGCTTTGTATGTGCGACCACTTTTTTTAATACTGCTGAATGTGAATATGTACATAGTAGTTTCTTTAAAAATAAATTTCAAACAACAAATAAAATTAAAAGTTTTATCAAAATTCCGGGTGCTGAATTCATTAGATCAGCTCTACTCTATGCTTAAAGGAATGTCAATTTGGACACTTGATTAATAAATCCCATGGTAAATTATACTGGTACTTCTTAGGATTTTTTATCATAATTGTACTTTAATACCCAATTTCACCAAAAGATATTAAAATTTACATTATCAAATGAAACGTAATAATTGTTGCATTCCCTGTGAATGTGGGATACCATATATAGGACAAACTGGAAGGACCATTGCTACCAGAATAAACAAACATGAAGAAAGCAATTGTTTAATGCATCCTGAGAAGTCCAGAATGGCAGAGCATTCGTTTGGTAACAATCATAGAGTGAACTTTCGGGAGACGACCATCTTGCAAATTTCAAGTTACTGGGAGCTGAGAATAAAGGAGGCTTTGGCCCTTTCCTGCTAGAGCACGCTTAATTGTGATGCTGGATTTCAGTTCAGTTCCTCTCAGAAAGAGGCCTTAAAAATGGAAATCACTCGGCTTAAGAAGCACAGAGCTATACAACTTGATCATCAAGTATTTATGTTTCTTTCACCTAATTAGTTTTCTACACTCACACCATCTCCCGGCCCACCTCGGTAGCATAGATGGTAGCATGTCTGCCTCACATTGAAGAGGTCCCGAGTTCGAATCTCAGTCAGGGGGAGTTACCTGGATAAGCTCTTTTCCGGTTTTTTCCCTAATCCTGCATGGCGAATGTCGGGTAGCTCTAAGCTCCATGGACCTCGGACTCATTTGAGCATCATTTCAGCCAATTCATTCCCCGTTCGATATGACTTAACATTGGAGGATGTAAATTACAAAAAACATCTCCTGACCTGGCATTTAGTTTACTGCAAACAATGTTTTGTTCAGAGATGCGAGTATTGGTAGTGTTTTTTCTGTTGATATTTGTGATATATCTATTTTGTGGTTATAAAAATATCCTAATGATGGGAGCGATATATGCTCAAAAAATGGCAATTTCTAATAGTGTTTTCACCTCGCTTGTTTCCCGAGAGTATCTTCAACATATTCGTTGCCGGGAAAGCTTCACGTCTTATTTTAATTGTAATGGAGTTAACAAAAGTGTTATCTTGCATTTCACCAACTTGTTTTCTGAAAATGTTAACAAACATGTGTTAACGACGAGAGACTTGTAGACATTACAAATACAGAAGGCTGTGGATGAATCCTATTATTTCCTGAACGTACTGCAGTGCGCTTTTGTTTTTATTTTTGTTTACACAGCTGAAAAAATGGCGGGTGAACAAAATCAGAAGAGAAGCCATGCACAAATTTCTCATCAATGGAGATTTTTTGTTGAAATGTTACATCCTCCAACATTGTCATATCTGACGGTGAATGAATTGGGTGAAATGAAGCTCAAATGTGTACAGGGTCCATGGAGCTAAGAGCTGCCAAACATTCGTCCTTATGAATAAGGGAAAACCCCGGAAAAACCTTACCCAGGTAACCCACTCTGAGCGAGATTCCAACTCGGGGACCTCTTAAACGTCAGACAGACACGTTACTATCTACGCTACCAAGGAGAAAGAATTGTTCGTTGAATTAGTAACTTAATATCAGGAGGATATTGAGGAAAATAAGAGGACAGATGCAGTAAATGTGAATGCCATTCAGACGGTCTAAGTAATTTAATGTAATTTTATCTCCTTGTTTAAACATAATCTCATTTCAAATAAAATTTTGTTGCATATTTAAGTTTACACAGTTCCCTCTTAACAGAGTTTCCAAACTGTATTGCTAGTGAAATCTGAATCCCAGAGGTTTGTGTTAAACTCAAAAATTTTATTACCTTTTGTATTATCTCTTGGGGCCTATAATTTGATATTATAATACAAATTACACTTTTATAATGATATAGGTGTTTAAAAATACAACAGTAGCCATGCTTACCGCTAGCAGATAGTTATAAATGTGTAGTTCCTAGTAGATATTTTATTACGGTTGGTATTGTGCTTGACCCATTCAACCAAGTTTCAAACATTGCAAATGCAAAGTGCAACATAAGAAATAAGCATGATATAAAAACTATTAGATTTAATGTCGTCAGCATTCTGTTAAAAATGAAAGCCAACTACGGAACATGGTTTACAACATATATACCGTACAGATTATAAGGGTCACAAAGTTAAACACGATCCTTAATAAAAGATAAAGATAGCCCATAGTTACCCTTTAAAAGTCAAGGGCCTAACTACCTGACGTTAGAGTGAGCTTAGCTCAACTTAGATGGTGAGCAAATCCCTATAGGTTACTAATTATCGGATTGCAATTTGTCTTTGGCTCACAAGTGAACTAATAGCAACAATAAATATATTAGCAACTAAAATACAAGCAATAAAAATTAGAACCAATGAGACGTTTTGAACCTGGCCTTTGTATCACTATACTCCGGCAAGCTAATAATTTCGGCCAGCTTTCACATACTCTCTGGTGCCCTTTAGGAAAGTATTCATTTATCACCTCGTTAGTACTATATGCATGAAAAATCATTTATTTAAGCCTTTTGCAACTTCTTGGTCCTCATTCAGTGCTGTAAGTATTAATGTTGGGTGACTACAGTTCGGCCGCTCTATCTCCGGCTCTGACATTTCTCGAGAGGGGGAAACACGCTGTTGCCAGTTCTTTAGCGGGAATTTCAAGCAGAGAAACAATGCGTATTTTAAATATTTCACGTATTTGCATATTTCACGAACCAGTAGACATATTATAATAGCGATAATAATAGGATTTACGAACACTAAAAATCGAAATTCACGCACGAAAAATATACCAAAGAAAGTTCACCAGCACAAGCAGCTAAAAGGCCACGTGGCTCAAACAAATTTAACCTGGCAACACAGGGTTGGGTTCCGAAGCCACGCCTAGCACTGACAATGCTGATTGGCGCTAGCAGACAGTTTTAACTTCCTGACCACGACACTGGATGTCGAGGCTCCCATTACTACCAACAGATACAGTTAGTGTGTGTGAAAGGTGTGAACAAAATTTTCGAATGGAGTAGTGTTGTAATAAATATCTTGCATGATAATGAAATTGCAAGTTGTATTTCATTGTTTTAAAGCTAATAAAAGCTATATTTTCATTCTAAATATAATTTTGTGGATGTTTTCAATTGCTCGTCACTGTATGTTAGTACTATTAACCTTCCTCCTTCACCTCTTGCAGTCACAAAACGTCAAGAGCCGGAGATACAACGGCCAGACTGTAGAGTACCAAATACAAGGAGCGAGGTGATGTAACGGCTCTTATATTAAAAGGGTCAATGTTTTCACATCAAACTATACACAGCTGGTTGCATAAATCACAATAAATAGGGGTAGAAGACTCACCCGGTAAAACTTTAAATGTATCTACTGATAAGAATACTGAGAAATCTGTATTGTTACTTCTCTGTCCAACTCCATTAGTTTCTTTCTGCTCACAGCAGACTTTATACGAGAAACAGTGTTAACTGGTTTCTTCAAGTAAGTATGCATGCACTTATGATTATTTGTTTAACTTTAACGACATCTAACATCAAAGTTAAAACAATTCAACATTCATAAACAATCAAGAATCTCAGCAAATTGTGAAGAATGTTAGTACATTTTACTTACGTCACCATTGCTGTTACTGGCAGTGTTACCAATCATTTGGACCTTCATTTCTTCATATATCTTCTCTGAATCCTTTAACTTTTCCTCCAAATCTTTATACATTTTTTGGCTTGTCTCAAGTTCTTGCTTCAGCTTGATTATCTCTTGTTCTTTATCGACATCCAGGGTAACTAGGTGTCTTTTCACAGAGTGGTCAATATTTGTCAACATTTGCTCGGAGTTTAAACTCATCTTCTTCTCCAAAGCGATAATCCTTGGAAGAAGTTGTTCGTTGGGTTGGGGTTGAGCAGTCATGTTATTCACCTTCTCTTCCAAAGCTATAATCCTTGGAAGCAGTTGTTCGTTAGGTTGGGGTTGAGCAGTCATATCAAATCTGAAACAAAATACACGTGAAGTTATAAAAAGTCACTATGACCTATTTAAAATGTTCAATAGTGTATTGTTACAGAAGATGACAATTATAAGTTATTTAATGTGAGTTTTAACTAATTGCTGAGTTGAAAGATGGTTTAGTATATTTAAATGTAAGATTTAAAGGCAAATTTTGGGTCAAGCGGAGAAAAACGGTGTCTGGAGAAGAAGATATAATCATGAATTGTATAATTCATATAGCAAACCAAACATTGCTAATTGTGTAAAAATCAGAAGGTTGGAGTGGGTAGGACATGTGTGTGCCTATGATAGAATGATAAAAAGGATATTTAATGCAGTGCCAGAAGGAACCAAGAAAGTTGGAAGACCAAAGTTAAGGTGGGAGGACAGGCCGAGAGAGGATGTAAGAACAATTGGAATCAAAAACTGGAGAAGCACTGCACTTAACAGGAAACAATGGGGAAATTTCAGAAGGCTAAGGCTCACAAAGGACTGTCGTGGCAATCATGAAGTTAATTGCTCTAAAATAAGTTTGACTGATTCAATCTGTGAATAGTATCAGCAATAAACAATGACAAACTTAACCATTATGATGAATATACTGAATATTGTCAAATTATTGCGATAGCACAGCCAGCGCGCACAAAGTGATAGATACCACATCGCAGAGATAAAAGCTAGCCAAAACTGATAAAAGATAGATAACTAGAAAGTTTGTCTTGCCAGTGACGTCTTGATTGTTAGAGAACATTCCAGAAACTTCTGGAACCATGAATGGATGTATAAAATGGAGCCGCAGTTAGTTGAGTGGACAGTCGTAAATGGAGTCGGGCACTGTGATTTAAAAGTGAGCTCTTCTGTTCATTCACGTTTATTCACCCACAAAGTAACAATATTTAAATTGCCACAATGAAATTTCAGCACCAGCATTTGGTAGGCACAAAACCGCTAGGTGCCAAGCTCCTTTGCATCAATTTTTTAATGCTTATAAAATGGAGATTACAGAAGTGAACATGTTACAGCAGTGGAAATATTAAACAAAATTATATAAATATTTAAGAATAAAAAACCCACAATTCATGTTAAAACAATAACACACCTTCACCAACAAGCAGCTAAGACAGTTCTGGAATAGTTCTAGATTGATAACACATGGGAAACTGCAAAAGTTGAAGTGTTTAAGAAAACCAGTGAATTGAACCCATTGGAGAAGTTTGGAAATAGAGACAAAGTCATTACTTAAACCAGTAACTAAATCGTTAGATAAACAAAGCTCCTTCGATAGTGAGAAAAACTGACACTGGGTGACGAAATGCATTTGTAACTGGAAAGGGCACGTTGTGGCTGAGTAGTTATAGACCTTTCGACTCTCACCCAGGCGGAGTGGTTTCGAACCCGAACAACTGCAAAGTGAGATTTGTTGAGGACTACAACCTGCTGCGAGGGGTCTTCTCCGGGATCTCTGGTTTCCCCTGCAATTTCATGCTATGAGTGGTCCATCCTCATCTAATGTATCGTCAGCATCACAACACTATCTTCTGAGGTCGATGACAATAACAGCGTTCAGTTTACAACGCTCTCAGCTGTTCTCTGCTTACCTCTCATGACTCACTCACTCTTGTTACATGTCTTACAACTCTTGTTTCACAACTTGCCACTCGCGCTGGTGTGTCACAATCTCTTAAATACCTTGCTGAGAATTTCTAGACTATTTGAAAATACACCAGAACCCCAACAATCTCGATCAGTCCAGTAATTTCCATTTATCCCAGTTTATTTGCCTCGGCAGACCCTTGTCTGCATGTTAACTTTGTCTGCGGCTTCTTGGTTTTCACACTGCCCACCTATCAGTTCCTTTTGTTTGAACAAGTCGCGCGATCGTAGATACGGGTTTGCGATAATAGTAATGCCTGCTAAGAGCTGCAGCATCAATTTGCAAATGGCAGTTCCAGGAAGTGCTACCAAGAACGTGAAGCAATTGCACATTAGCAAGGAAAATGACATGTAGAATATGGGTTCCCTACAGAGCTTGCTTTAAAAACAGATACTGATATATTCAGCATCCTCAACAAGAAAGGCTGTTTCACTCCACCAAGAAGATGGAGTACAACAAACTCCTTAAAATACCCCCCAAAAAATAGGACATGCCTTTTTCCAACCAAAATTTAAACCCAGTATCAGCCCTTCAGGTGTGCAAGATATTGAGAAAACACTAAAGGCAGTTTTGAATGAAACATGTTCATCCAGAGCTACAACGGCTTACAAAATTGTCAACCACAAGAAACAGAGTAATGCCCGATGGAACTGTTGCTTCTATATGAATAATGGCCATAACAAACAAAATAACACTAAACACGCAGTCCTGAGACACTGTTCTCCTTTCAAAAGACCAGAAACAAAGGTTTCACCTACACTCAAAAAGTACAGGCAGGCATAAGCTCCTGTGAGAATAGAGATGATGGCCTTGAAAGTTTTAAAAGAAGAGCTGGCTTATCACAGAAGTTTTCCAAGTCTATGTTGTCTGTACAAAAAGTTAAGAGGAGCAAGTTGCTATTGAAACCAAATGGGCAATAGTAGGCTGCTACAGTTGAAAATAGCATTGTACAGGAGTGAGAAGGGCAAAGATTTCAAGCCACCACATTCCTTGGCATTCTGCTTGCAATTACTTGACAAATAACATTCTTTAGAAAAACGGTTAATAGTTTATGGCACCCGTGGAATTTTTTAGAACCTAATAATAAGAAATATAACAGATATTGGAAAACTCCATGCTGCCAATATAGTTAAAAGTGGAACAGCTGACTAGCAGGAGGTAAGTCAGTGATTATTTGTGCATGTATATCATTTGGGACAGTGGCAATATCAGAAATGATCTAAAGAGTAACAGTTAATGGTGTCTAAAAGAAACAGCTGAGTTGGGAGACGTAAGTGTTTTAAGTATGTGTATGGCTGAGTCCTTCATATCAACCCTTTCACCGGTATGGACGTCATATGACGTTCAAGTTAAAATACCCCAATACGTTATGGATGTGTATAGATGTCCTGCACAAACATGCTTTTAATCCCAATTATTTTTATCTTCCCATTTGAAATAAATTTAAATTAGTTCTGTAACGGATGTAAACATACCATTAAAGTTATCGACGCAGAGCGATAAGAGACATAGCGCAGTGTGGAGATAAACAGCTTGCCTAGGCAGAAAAACATACTGCAGAAATAAAAGACATGCCAAAACAGATAAAGTTAGATAAAAAAGGAACATTTAAGTGACATCTTGATTGTCTAACAGAACATTCCATTTCTTGTTTGTTAAAGAATATTTGAGAAGTGTCTCGTAATATCAGTCGTGGTGTATATATAAGAAAGCTGCAACTCGCCAAGGGACAGTGAAAAGACAGTCGTAAACATGAATTGTAACAAGAGTTGTCGTAAACAGTGGAAGTTGAGTAAGCTCTTTGTTGTGTTGGAAGATTTTATTTGTGTTACGTATTTCTACGGAAATAAAGAACATTTTGAATTTCTGCAACTTGGACTTTTAATTCTACAAACCCACAAAGTCATAATACACTTAATGCTTACTTAACACCAATTGTTTTAAGCTTTCTATTTTACAATAAATTTAAATTACTTTTCTGCAACAGAAGAAAACTTACTCTTAAAGATTTGTTTTTGAATTGTACACCTCAAAATTTGGATAAACACACAGGGCACATCTTCAGATTTATGGCAAATAATACAAGTTTCCTTGCAAACTTCCTTTTCGTGACACACTAGGCATTTTTAAAATGGTCGCAACTTTTTTAGTGTGAGTGATATCCTTTAAGGAAAGTGTTTTCTTTCAAGTATGTGGTGGATTTCTTTCTCCCAGTATGAACAGGCATCTGAATATTACAGTACTCAATTAGGCTGTGAGCTATTGATGCGTGCATGTCCAGGTAGGTCGTTGACTTGAATGAATTTAGAGCTCTGTAAATCACTAATCAATTGTGAATGGTTACATCCAGTGGTATAAAAATATTTTGAGATAACATTTAACTGTTTTTTTGTAAAAAGGGATAGCTTGAAATACCTGATTCACCACACCCATATTTGACTTATTTTCCCTAAAAATGGAGCCTACAAGTTATACTGAAAATACACACATTGAGTATTTTGATAAAACAGAAGAAGAGCATAATTAGCGTAAGGTCCATTCAGGTATAACAAAACATAACTCAAAGACAAAGTATGAGGTAAGTCTCAAACAACAGGAAAGTGGTCGTAGTGGGTGACTCCATATTAAAATTTGCAGGTGAAGCATGTAAGGAAAAGGGATACGATGTGCGCTGTTTCCCAGGCATGGATAATCGTAAGGAATGCTTAAATAAAAGCACAGTAATATGAAGAAAATTGTTATCATAGCTATTTATTGCTGCATTAATATTTAAATATGTCACAAGAATATTTATGACGGCATGTAAAGTCAATCACTTAATCAGATAAAAGGGTACCGTGTTATCACTCGATAAGAAAAAGAAGCACTATGTTCAAAATGGAATAGAGCAATATACCGGGATGAATTTATGACTACATAACCTTTACCTTATTGTATAAAATTGTTCAAGAAACACCTTATCACTGTTTGAACTTACATGTGCGAATGTTTTACTTTAATCTCCACCACGTGGTAATTACACTGAGAGCAGCTCTTAAAAAGAAAAAAAAGCCGATTTAGAGAAATTAATACATCTTCAACACAATTCAGCTGTTTTCAGTGACCACGTGACAGTACTAATAGTGGTGAATCTGAGAAAGCTGCAATGAGTTAGCATTGGTATATCTTACTGAAATATTACTTCAGTTATAGTAACTTAAACTGTGTAAATAAACATGCTAAGGTCGTATCTGAAGGTTCTGATGTCAATAAATGAAATAGCGCCATTACTGTAGGTGATTTCTTGGATGTACTTAACGACCGAAAGAAGGGTAGCATCGTCGTGGCTTACGTGCACTCGAATTAGAACAGGAAAATGTTTGCTGTAGTAATCTAGTATTTTGAACTTTGTGTTGACATCAGAAATAAATATATTAGATTTTATGAAACAAGCGGATGAGATGGCTGGCATCTAGATATTTCAGGTTTGGCTATATTGGAGTTGAGTAATAATATTGAAGCTTAGTAAAAAATGAAAAGAAGCAATTACCTGTTATTGGAAGCCTTACACAAAAAGTTTTAAATAAATTAGGTCCTGTCAACCAAAGAAACTTCAAAATATATTGTTGAATCTACGATACCACTTATATTTACATTGTCAAGAGTAAAAATATCCAGCAATGCCACAAATCAGTCCTTGGTATAACTAGCATTTTTATATTTAATTAAAATCCTCCAACTTTAAATAAAATCCAATGATCAATGATATCGGTGAAATGAGCCCGTCGTCCATAGCGCTTAGCTGTCCCACGTATGTCTTTGAGGATAAGGAAAATGCAAAGAAATAACATTATACAGATGATTCGCCCAGACTGGAATTCAACATGGGGTCCTGTAACAGACATTCTACCACATAAGCTACAGAGGCGGGCAAGTTTTTCTTTTATATATTGTAGCAGTCTTGATCACATTCTCTTAGCACTGTAATGTGCATTTTTATTTGGAAATTTACGTCATCCAACGTTAAGCGATATCGGACGATGGATGAAATTGGTGAAATGATGCTGAAAATGAGTCCGGGGTCAATGGAGCTTAGTTACGCGACATTCGTCAATCAGGATAATGGATAACCCCGGATAAACCTTATCCAGGTATCTCGCCCTATCAGAGATTCGAACTCGGGACCTCTTGAACGTGAGGCAAACATGCTACCACCACGCTACCGAGGCGTGCCACTGTAATGTGCATTTAATTATATACATACATGGACACACACAGCTTTTTCTAAAGATAACCTTTGTATTTGGAGAACTCAAAACGCGATTTTCAACTAAATGTCGGTATCAAGGGGGAAATGCAATACTTTTCTTACTGTAAACAAATTGCAGAGAAAGTAAAAATGAATGCTCAATCACAAGTGACTCTAAAGATAAACTTTCGAGTAATGAAGTACAACATACTGTGTTAAATGTACTTCACATGTTGATCATTCTAAAATAAAGTGTCGAAATACCGGCATATCAGAATACAGTGAATACTGCGATTGAGATCCGAACTCGGGACCTCTTGAACGTCAGGCAGACACGCTACCGAGGCGGACTTTACTTGATTGTTGAGGGTACAGTTATATTATTCAGTGTGCTTAAGTTATATTACTAGGGATGTTCAATAAAGAATGATCATAATTTTTTTACGGTCATAATTTTTCGCACTAAAATTCAATCTTATTATATCCTGTTAGCTTAATGTTAAACACGCCGTAGTAGTTTCATTGTTGGTACTCCTGGTTCCTGCCTGTGAGAACCAGGGACGTTCAGGCATGTTCAGTATCGCCTACCGCTGCAATGGAGGTATTACGCGAGGAACAATATGCGGCTTGCAAATTCTGCATTCGTGTCAACAAATCTTCAGTTGAGGCCCATACAATGTTACAGGAGGTCTATGCAGATTCTGTTCTTAACTAGAGCACAGCTAAAAGGTTGTTTAAAACGTTTAAAGAGGGGAGACAATCAATTTCAGATGAAGGTGGAACTGATGATCCAGTTACTGTTCTTACGGAAGAAAACATCACCACTGCTGCTGCCATTGTGAGAGAGGATCGACGAATTACCTTAAGAACACTTTCTGAAATACTGAACATTTCATTGAGTGCCACCCACACGTTGGTGAGAGAAACATTACACATGAGCCGTGTTTGTGCGCGATGGTTTCCAAGACTGTTGATTTCCGAACAAAAGGACATTCGCATGCAGGTCTGCATGCAGTTAAAGTTGATGTTAGAGGAAGATCCGGAGTTTTATTCAAACGTAATCACTACTAATGAAACTTGACTACATCATTTGGATCCTCAGAGCAAACAGCAAAGCTCAGTGTGGAAATCTCCTTCATCACCAACCCCCAAAAAAGCAAAAGTGGTTGCTTCTGCTGGGAAAGATGTGGTCATCTCATTATTTGATATTCATGGAATGGTTTATCGGTATGTTGTACCTGCACACACATCAGTAACTGGACAATACTGCAGGGATGTCCTGAAAACATTGCAAGTCCATATCAGGTGTAAAAGAGCACATTTCCATGAAGCAGGTTGGATGCTGCACCACGATAATGCGCGGTCGCATATTGCAAATGTTTTTGGTGAATATCTTGCAAAAATCAACGTGAAGTGCATCCCTCACTCTCTCTATAGTCCGGATTTTGCCCCATGTGACTTTTTTCTATTCCCTAACTTGAAGAAACGCCTTCGTGGGAGACATTATCCATCATCAGAAGCAGTGGTGAAGGCTGCGGAGGCGATTTTGAAGGATTTCTCAAAAAAGGTTTCCAGCATGTCTTTGAAGACTGGCAGAAACGCTGGGACAAGTGCATCGCATTCACGGGAGATTATTTTGAGAAGGATCATCAAAATTATGAGGATGAGTAAAGGTACGTTGTCAAAAAAAATGATCATTCGTTATTGAAGAGCCTTCGTATTTAACATAATGGCGGTCTAGCAGCGGCCGGAGCTTCATGGCTTGCTTTGGAAAGGGAAAGAATTAGACAAAGGTACACTAATACTTGAGCATCCAACATGCATTTATTAAGCATTACAAGATGTAAACGTTAATCTAAATCGTCACAAATATCATACAGTATAAAAGGAGAAGTGTTACGTTTGCAATTAGAAAGATGTTACTCCCTAAGGCATTATTATTCTGCTGAGCATATGTGGCTAAAACGCATTCTGCATGTTTCAATATATTTACATTGTATACTAATATTTTATTTCATCGAGATAAAGAACGACGAGTTAGTTTTCCCTCTGTATTGTTGTACGGCCATTTGTACTTCATTGCAAAACTGTTGTTCGATGTATCTGACTGATGGGATATTTGTTATACTTCTTAATTCATTGCCTTTCTTAATTTAACATTCAAAATACTGCAAAAGTACAAAATATATACATTCAAATAACGTTTATAACTATTAACGGACCTCCAGTACATACGTGGAACCCAGAAGATTACCTAAAAGAACGGATAAAAGGTTGTATGCATGCTGAGAACAACCAAAACAGGAAGTCAAATCTGCAAGTGCAGGATTCTGATCGGTTCTCCAGCATCTGGAAAAACTTATAGGTGTGCTCCACCCACTTTTTTGTTAGGAATACGACCCTGGATGTGTACCAATATCAATATTACGCTTTAGCCCAACTTTCCGAGCATGTCACTACAAAAAGCACGATGCAACTTTAGTATTACGTATATTTAAAACGAGATGCGAAGTACAAGTGCTTTAAAAGTTTCGAGGCAGGTGGTGGACAGTGTACTATCCACATAATTCAGTGAATTATAAAATCACAAAGTTATTAGGTAATACTTGAAGCTTAGGTGAGGTCGGCATATTCCTTTCTATGCATGTTCTAACTCAATATTAGTAAACTTAAAACGAGGTGCGAAGAAGTACAAGTGACGAGTGACTTGAATGTTTCAAGACGGAAGGTGGACACATAATTCAGTGAATTATAAAATCACAAAATAATTAATACTTGAAGCTTAGGCGAGGTCGGCATGTTTCTTTCAATGCATGATCTAACCTCTCCTGTACTACCGCAGTAACCTTCATAGCAACAAGTTTCGACCTCCGTTAAAATTTTTCTTCGGATAGCTCCTCAAAATAATTTCTCCCCATAGGCCGTACACTATTATGAATGCCATTTAGACAGTCTTAAATATAGCAAATCGACATCAACAGCTGAGTTCATGCTCGTCATCTTGATTATTTCCAATTGTTAAGGACTTAACATTATAAATTTTACTTGTTAGTTTAACAAGAAATTTAACACATGTTACGCTAACACTTGGTGAAATGCAATTTTTGTTTTAAGTGTTGCTAAACTTGTGTTAACTCTTAACATCTGTTGGTGAAATTGGGCACTATTTTCTTTAAAGTACATAGTTTCTTCTTAAACAAGGAGCCTCCTACTACAGATGTGTAGTTGCTTTAGTAAATTTTTACCCACAAAATTATATTGCATAATTCTTCGTAGCTGTTTTGTTAATTACCTTATTTAGTAGATACGGGTGTTTTCTAACGCTACACTGCTGCAGTGAAATGTGACGGTTGCTATGACTCAGGGTAAACAGCTGACGGCGCAGCACAATAAGTCTTTGCTGATAGAGTGATACATAGTGTAATGTTTATATGCGTTCACAATTTAAGCCTGGAGCGAGTAGTATTGTAGACTAAAGATTCGACAAAATCCTGATTTAGGGTGACATTTGGGCCATACTTCTGCAGAATTTGTAATTTCTCGCTTACCAAGGAACATTTATCTGCCTGCACTAGAATAGACTGTAAAATGCACAACGTTCAGAGAAAGACTAAAAGCATAAGTTTTTAAACTATATATGTTTCATAAAAAGCTGTCAAATGCCCTATGTTGCGTACAGGAATGGTTTTACAGGTAAAACAGTCGAACTGCAACTATCTCTCGGTGCAGTCACACAAACTATCTTCAGACGGTACGTTTTATGAAACATACGGCTGTAACTGCCAATTGTGACCACGACGGTGTATGTACAGATATATTATTTTATCTTGAAAAGTGCACAGCGATACACAGTAGTATCTGGACGAGTCCACCTCAGAACGGTTGCAACTGTAGGGGAGGGGAGGTCAGAGCTACTCGGTAATACTACAGCTTCTTTCAAAATGTGCTTGTCTCCTGGTTCCAGGAGGGCATTCATAAATGAGGCCTCCTAGCAGCACATTAGGAAATAAAGTGCTACTTTTAAAAACACGAGAAGTAATAACCAATAACCATAGATTTATAAAACAGGAACAATGGTGTGGGTCAGCTATAAAAATCTGGGGAAGGGTATCTGAAGTAACAGTTGTGTCTGAAAGCAGTTTAGGTGAGTTATTAAGGAGAAAAAAGCCAGTTCTTTTAGGTTCTTTTTTCTTATTTGTGCCCGTTGCCGCGACAATAAAAAGATTGAAATGTTATCAATGGAAGTGGAATACTGCCATGATTGCTATTGGATGTTAAAAAGGGACAGCTCCAAACATGCGATATCGAAGAGGGTATTGAGGTTAGGTTACAAATGTGCTTATGATTATTGATTAGACGTATATGACAAATTATATTTATAGCCTAGTTTTTCATACATAATTCTTGTTGAAAGTAAATTTTATTAGGTTGCACAAATCTTTCACTTCATTTGTTATTTATGAATTGTTTGAAAACCTGACAAGGGAGAAATTGGAGATTATTTTCAAATTCAATTCAGAATAATAAGAATAAATTAATTTAAAAAAAAGTTTGAAATGCAGAACAACTGAAATGTCAGATGCTCCTAAAAACAGTTTATATATTGACTGCAGTAAAGAAGTGTATTACTTTTATCCTGAATTAAGGTAGGAATTTTATAAATTTCATCTTGCAGTTTTGTTCAGAAATCAATTAGAGCTGCAGCTTTGGAATAAAGCTATGTAGAATTCCATGAATGATCAGTTTTTAAAATCAACTCTTAACAAATTCAATATAAAAGTAACAATACACAGCATTGAGTATTCTAGCACTAACAAAAATGAAAGCTCCTGTGGCCTTCAAGGAGAGACCATGCTTGAGTGGTTTATGTCTAAGCATTTGAACTTTTTACATTACATATGTTAGACAATGCCTTTCTGTTTTTGTATTAGTCATGATCTTATAATATCTGTGTCAAGTAGAAACGAGGACTTAGCAAAGAACACACCAGAGTTTTTGACCACACAAATTAAGGTACCTCAGCAGCAAACACTTACTTGAAACTGTTATGAGCCTATTAATTAAACATAACTCTGTATTTTAAGGAACATACCACTCCAGAGATATAGGAAACAAAAAAATTGGCTAAAAAGATGGAGGGAATATTGATATGGCTCTTGTGTGAAGCAGTTTTGAAATAAGAAGACAAGAGCTCTCAATCTTACTAAATTGTATTTCCAGCAGTTATGTTTACATAACATTCTCTAATCATTTACTAGCTTTTATAAACTATTTTATATATATTTATATTCTAACCATTAATATTAATGAACATTATGGTATCACTAGCTGTGATAAGAAATTTTGTTGGAAATACAAAATGGATGTAACAGAACTCTGTCAAACACATCCTTAAAACACAGGAAAATCTAAGCTACACTAGAAAATCTTTATTCGGTCCATAAAACTAAATGACAGCACTTCAATTAAGAATAATGTAGGACACATTGCATAAATATCAACACATATCAAATGTAGGAATGTCCTTTCCACCTCAAAAATATTAAAAATTAAGTTTTTATAAACATGCTGGAGTATCTGTCCACCTTGGTATTATTACCAATTAAACAAAAGTACATAAAAAATCATTCTAATAAGGAGAAATTCAACATACATGCATATTAAACTTATAAAATTGTTGAACATCTTGTTTTAACTGAGAATATTAGATACACTTAAAAAAAAAAACATTAATAGTACAAGTATTGCATCCTCATGGAAATTATGTCAAGTGCTTGGAAAATAAAGAAGCTAATTATATTTATCAACTTATGCCTTTCGGCCACATTAAATTGTCTAGTCCTCAGTTGAAGGACAAGAAAACTCTGTCCATTGTAATTCTTTCACAACATACAATGTCTGTTCAGCCTGATATATCCACATGTCAGATCAAGTTTACTAAAGAGTGCTCTAATTACATTACCAAATGCTTGGGGTTACAGTAAGAATGTACCAATATATATAATACAATATACCCATGAGTCAAATAAAGTTTACAATACACTGCTTTAATAATTACATTACTAAACACTTGAAGTTGCAGTAAAAGAATTTGTGTCTGTTAAAGATAATAAACATATATCCAATGTTAATGAGTTAGGGTGTCTCTCTGCGAATTCTTTGTAGTACATATATGAACACTGAACTTAGAGTGAAGATGTAATGTGCATATAATTCTATAACAGTTACTGAGTTTCATTAAATATGATTAACAAAGATTGAGATATCATTAGAAATCCAATAATTAATATAGACACAAATTAACCTGCAAAAAAAAAAAAAAAAAAAAAAATTACAAGTACATCATGAAAACCTGATGTTTGTGTGAAGAAAAACAAGTTTATAATCAGTAATACAGACAGCTTATAAAATGGCTGTGCTATGTGGCAGTTATAATCGGATATAAGAGGAACTGCAATGGTGGCTGTTATCCTAGAGCTAAGTGTATAGGTTGACACTTCTCTCAGGGAGACATATTCCAAGTAAATATTCTACCTCTTCAAGTATTTACAAAGTGATGTGTGACCTCCTGCTTGTGCATATGACAAAGGGCTTCTGCCCTTCCTATCATGTATAGTAACTGAAGCACCACGAGAAATAAGCAGTTTGACAATATCAATATGTCCTTTATAACAAGCATTGTGTAGGGGAGTGGCACCCTCATCATCCTTAACATGAACATGTGCCCCCTTGTCCAGGAGATATTCACATATTGCTGTATGTCCTTGTTCTGATGCATCATGTAGAGGAGTAGATTTAGCTGAGTCAGTAATGTTAACAGAAGCATCACGAGCCATAAGCAACTTTACAATATCAATATGTCCTTTATAACAAGCCACGTGTAGCGGAGTGTTATCCGCATAATCCTTAACATCCACATGAGCCCCCTTGTCCAGAAGATATTCACAAACTGCAACCTGCCCATGTTGTACTGCATAATGTAGAAGAGAGTAACCATGATCAGCTATATCATTCACATCTGCTCCTGATGTTAAGATGGACTTCACCTCAGATAAATTTCCATCTCTTATAAACTTGAATAGATCTTCAACTCTTGTAGCAACATTTTGTGTAGTATCTGTGTTTGGTACATTCACCCAAAGCTGCAACAGATGAAATCAGCAATCATAATATTCCACACATTGATAATGAATGCAATGAATGGGGAAACACATCAAAATTAAACTTAAATAGAATATTTATACTACAGAAACAAGCAGTCTGGTATCTGTCAAACTTAAAAAAAAATTGGATATATGTAGGGGAGCCTTCAGAGCATAAAAAATAATGACATTACCAAGCCTGTATATATATAAAAAATATTTTATATATGATCAGATAGAAATTTCCAATGCCAGCATCATAACACCAAAAGTAACCTTGCCATTACTACACACAGAGTTACACTATTTGAAAAGCTGCCCAGTTATGCTGGTGCAAAGTTGTACAATAGGCTGCCAGCTGAGATAAAACAATGTGAGCATTATACAGAATTCAAAACTGCTCTTCAAACTTATTTAATTAAAAATGTATTTTACTCTTTAGAGGAATTCTTACCTAAATGAAATGTAAATATAAGTAAGTTTTAAGTATATTATTAGTTGTTGAGCCATTAATAAGTTAAGTATACTTAGTACACTAATGAAAATGTAAATACAATCAACTTTTAAATATGGATATGTATTATGTATATTGTATCATAAATTATTAGTTTAATAAGCTTAGTATAATTATTACATTGACCTAGAAGCTTAAAGCACTGTAAATATTAAATATGAAAAGCTTGTTGCACTGTAAATATGTAAATTGACGAGTCGCCTGTTTCTGTATCATAAGATGATGATAAAGTATACTTAAAGTCATGAGTAAACAATGTACATATATGTTCAAGTGATACTGAATGTAAATTAACACCAGAGCATTTCTGACGTTACTTCTCAATTACTGTGAGAGATATAAGAACTAAAGCTACTGACAGCGAAGCAATACAAATATCACAATACAATTTAATAATTTGTTACCAACTTCAGCTATCCTTACATTATATTAATATTTATTCTTATTATATTTAATTGTACGAGTTCCATTTAAGTTATGACACCTATTTTTTTTTCCGGCACTGGGACCAGACTGGAGCCGCTGGACCTTTATTAAAATACACTTGGACTCTTTTGAGTGACAGATGGTAGCACTGTACAATGCATAGAACCCCAGTAGCAGCGACAAGTTATGACTGTTTTTTTATACTTAAAACGGCAATGTTTTCATTGCAAGAACAGTATGTAATCATTCGTTTTCCCCATTTTCTGGTGTGACACCTACTGAAATTTGCCGGTTGAGTGAGACATGTAGTGATGGCACCATGCATGTGTCTAATGTGCGCTCCTGAGTGCAATAGTTCAACGAAGGCAGAACATCTTGTGACAACAAACCAAGAGTAACGGTCTTGCACCAGCCGGTCTGACATGATCCAGCGAGTGGAGAATGTTTTGGAGGATCACTGGTTGAGCATTTTCAAATCTGCATGCAGGATTGTGTGCACAGATCCCATGGAAATACCAATTTTGGAGGCGATGTTGGTTTGTTGTCACACATTGTTCTGCCTTCATTGAACTGTTGCACCCAGGAACACATTAGGCACATCCGTGGTACCATCATCACTCAACTGGTGACGAATTTCAACAGGTGTCACACCAGAAAATGGAGAAAACGAATGATTACACGCTGTTCTTGTAATGAAAACATCACCATAATAAGTATCAAAAACAGTCCTTACTCTCGTCACTACCACTAGAGTGCTATACACTGTATAGTGCTGCCATCTCTGTCACGCATTCACAAAGAAAAAAGAACAACTTTCTATCTGGTCACAGTCCTGAAAAAAAATAGGTGTTGCAACTTGAACGCACCTTGTTAGTTAGTTTTTATTCATCCTTTTGATCATATTACATGATATAGGACACGTCAAGTACTTATAACTAAAAATTATACAATATACATATATACAACACAAGTTTGGAATGAAAATTCAACTGTATGTACAGTATAATGATAATGATGATGATAGTAGTAGTAATAATAATAATAATAATAATAATAATAATAATAATAATAATAATAATAATAATAATAATAATAATAATAATAATAATAATAATAATAATAATAATAATAATAATAATAATAATAATAATAATAATAATAACAGTTCACTTGTAGTTAACATATTCAAACAATTCACGTATACTATAAAACATTAACATCATTAACATTAACAAAATCAATTGTCAAAGTAATCATAATATTCTTTTATGCTATAAAAACAATGGAGTGAAAGAAGTTTTTTGAGACAAATTCTAAATCGATGCAGTGCAGGTATTTGCTTCAGATAATTGGGTAATTTATTATAAAGCTGGAGGCCAGTATATACAAAACTTTTTTCAAAAGAACTAGTGCTATGTGTGATTACATGAAGGTTATCTTTTCTTCTGGTATCATGAGAATGTATCTGTGAGTTTGTTGTGTACATACTGAGATTATTTTTTATGTAGCATAATGTTTCATATATGTAAATACAGGGGAGGGGCAATATATTTAATTCCTTAAATAATGGCCTACAACTGGTTCTTTTATTAACATGTAGTATTATCCTAATTGCCCGTTTTTGCATTTTAAAAATAGATTTTGCTCCTATTGAATTACCCCAAAATAATATTACAAAGCTAAGAACTGATTGAAAAAATGCATGATATAAAGATATGACCGATTTCAAGTCCATGATTTTTGAAATGACTGTGATGGCATAAGTTATTTTACTCAGTTTTTGAGATAGTTTTTTAATGTGAGCCGACCACTTTAAATTATTATCCACCCATGCCCCTAGAAATTTTGTACTATCTGTGTATGAGATATATTTGCCCTGGAACTCTATAAAGGGATGACTGGCAAGTGTATTTTGTTTATGATGAAAAGCTATTGCTGTTGTTTTTTCTGTATTTATAAATAATCTATTAATGTTGAACCAGTTTAGCAATTCAGACATTGTCTGTTCTATCTTAAATTTTAAGGATGTCAAGTTGTAACCAGAAATATATAAGTTTGTATCATCAGCAAATAATGTTGGATAACTATTTTTTAAGGAACACTCTAGATCATTTATATATATATCAGAAATAAAACAGGTCCAAGAATTGAACCTTGGGGGACACCATATTTTATTACTGCCACAGATGATAAATATGTTGTAATTTCATTTGTATTTACATGTGTATAAGTGATTTCTACCATCTGTTGTCGGGATGTTAAATATTCTTTAAACCACTTGTTCACTGTTCCACGTATACCAATAACAGCTAGTTTTTCCAATAAAATTTTGTGGTCTACTAAGTCGAATGCCTTTGACAAATCTAAAAATATACCAATATTTTCTTCTTTTTTATCCATAGATTCATATATACGTTTAACAAAATCTGCTATTGCTGTGTTTATTGACTTGTCTTTACGAAATCCATGTTGTTTGTTTGTTATTATACTGTGTTTATCGAGGAATGATGTAAGTCTGACGTACATTACTTTTTCTATTAATTTTGAAAAAAACGGATAGTAGTGATACAGGTCTATAGTTACCTACATCAAATTCTTCCCCCTTCTTAAAGAGAGGTTTCACCTTAGCCACCTTCAATTTTTCTGGAAATTCACCCGTTGATAGTGAGAGGTTTATTATGTAACATAGGGGTTTTATTAAATTTTGGTAGCAGTTCTTTATAACACTGTCAGGAATTTCATCAATACCACAAGATGATTTACATTTCAAACCCTTGATTATGCTTTCCAGCTCCATTTCTGTGACTGGCGTTAAATACATACTATTGCATTGTTTTGGATATCTATTTGGCTGTGGGAAATCTTTCTTCAGGCTATCATTCGAACTATTTTGAACTATATTTGTGTAATAGTTATTAAAAAGATTGGCTACTTGTTTTGGGTCACTTATTTTAAATCCCTTGTGTCTAAGGTGTATATTCTCAGGGATATTCTTATCTTGTTTAATTTCTCGTTTAATTAAGGTCCACATGGCTTTTGATTTATTTTGTGATTCATGTATAAACCTTGCATTATGCAGTTTTTTTGCTTCAACCAATACTTTGGTATATATATGTTTGTATTTTTTATAGTAGGTTTTGAATTGTTCCGACACATTTCCAGCTTTTATGATTCTACTAAGAAATTTCATTCTGTGACTTGAATTTATAATACCACGTGTTATCCATCTGTTTTTTGGTTGCCGAATTGGCACTTGAAAGCAATAATTGAAAGTATTAAAAAACTCATTATATGCATCATCTACTGAGTGGTATTGGTATACTAGATCCCATGATTGTTTTTGTAGTAAGTAATTTAAATAATCTAAGTTATTTTCTTTGATCATCCTTATGTATTTATAGCCGAGCTTTTTGTTTGGTAACCTACATCTGAATTTGCTTTTAACACTTATAATCTGTGCTAAGTGGTCTGAAAATCCTGTTTCAATTACCTGCAAGCTATATTCCCATAGGTTTCTGTTTATAATAATTTGGTCTAGTGCTGTTTGACAATGTGGTGTTACTCTAGTGGGCACAAATACTACTGGCTCCATTCCAAAAGAATTTAGCATGCACATTAGCTCTGGTTTTGGTGTGCTATCTAGAAAGTTTACATTTAGATCACCTATGATTACCTGTTTCTTTCCTTTGTTTAATGCTGTTTGATTTATTATTTCCAAGCAGTCAATAAGCAGGTCAAGGGTACTGTTAGGGGGCCTATATATACAAGTAATTAATAAATTAAAATGTGTTAATTCTACTGTGCAAGACTCAAATTTTCCTTCAATATTTAAATCTGGGAAATATGTGCAAGGTTTAGCCACTATATTGGAATTTACATATATACATGTACCTCCATGCTTTATAGTTTTCCTACAGAATTCAGTTATTAAAGTAAAATTAGGTATTGTGAAAAATTCAATTTCGTTTTCATTTAACCAGTGCTCAGAGATACAGATTACATCTAAATCCCTGTGGTCATGCAGCAATGTTTCCAAATTGTCTTTTTTATTCCTTAAACATTGAAAATTTTGATGAAATATTTTTATATTACTGTCCTTTTGTTTTAATCCACCTTTGTTTACCTTTACAGTGTTGTGAAAATTACATTCTACAATAACATTTTCAGGGTTTTGTTTCCCTGTTTTGTCAAAAGATTTTCTTTCTTCAATTTTTCTTATGGGGTCTCTTTTGTCATCACCTAAAACCACTTTCAGTTTCCCTTGCATGAGAATATTATGTTTAAAGTATCTTGTATTACTTTTCCTAATATAAGAGATCCCTTCCTATTTAAATGAAGGCCATCCCTTCCTAGACAACTATCATCCAAAAATTTATTCACATCTACAAAAACTGCTTTGAGGGCATCACAAGCCCAACGTATTCCCTCATTTGTCATCTATGTATCTCTTGCCTACATCTCTTCTTCTTACTATACAATTTACAACTACAGTTGCAGATGGGAAGCACTTTTTTGCATGTCTTATCACACTATACACTTCACCCATGACATCATCTGGTCCCCAGGACTTGTAGATGTAATTTGTGCCTACATGTAGCACTAATGTGTTTATTTTGTCCTTGCATTCTTCTTTGTCAAGTAGGTTTGTCATGTATTCAGCTTTCACACCCCTAAACACTTTCACTGTTGTATCATTTCTGCTTAACACTACGTTTTTTATCATTGAGTCACCACACACTAGTATACTTTTTCTTTCTTCTCTCTTCTCTTCCTTCTTGCTTCTCTCTTTATCCTGTATCTTCTGTTGTGGTGTTTGTTTGTTGCTCCATTTATACCGCGAATTTTTCCAGGAAGTTTCTTTGCTTGATTCCACGTTTTGGGAAGTGTTGCTCCATTTATACCGCAAATTTTTCCAGGAAGTTTCTATGCTTGATTCCACATTTTGGGAAGATTTTTCTTCCTCTAGTTGATCTAATAGTTCAAAACTGTTTTTCAAGATGATACCGTTTGAGGTTATGTCCCGCGATTTCATCAAGTTTCCTATATGACTCTTTAGCCCTTCATTTTCCATTTTTAATAGCCTTATTTGTTCTTTTTCACCTTTTTCTAGTTTTAAGAAGGCAATTTCTTCTCTTGCTCTTTTTAGATCATTGTTTAGGATATCTATCACCAGCTGAAGCGATGTTATAGTATCCTCGTCACGTGTTTTTAAGCTTTGTTTTGGCGGTCCAGCATGGTTTTCGTTATATTTTGTTTTCATGATTTCTGGGGCGATTTTAATGTTACCTTCATTTTCACATCTTTCCTTGTACTTCTTTTGCACGTTGTCATTCTTCTTTTCAACCATATTTATATTGAAACTTGAATTTTCTAATTTTTTCTGCATCTTGCTTCGCGTTAATATACTATACGCCGCCATGATGTTGTTGACTAGTAATATGACTAGTAATATGACTAGTTAATTGCTACAAGGTATGGTATGCTGTAATTGCATTACATGTTTTACACTGATATAATTGGACTTCCCTGCGCCTTGTGTGTAATTATAACATTTTGATAGGATCTGGGCAGGGGGTGTTAACTGGGATACAGACTCTGAATCCCCATTAAGCTTCTCGAAACTGTCGTCCGACAGATTGAGCGCTGCACATCAACTTTAAAATCTGTCGGTGTCAACAGATGTCTCTTCACCCAACTTTAAAATCTGTCAGTGATAACGGTGTCTAAGCAAAGCCAAATTTAACGTGAAAACTGGTCATCGATTTGTAAAATTCGCAAGATTTGTAACGTCTGTAATGGCATATGAGCAGCAAGAAGGAAGGGATGTACTTTTACAAAGACCTATTGGTAAGTAAGATGTTAGATTATAGGTAAATATCGAAAAATAATATCATAACTTAACCTGAATTGTACCTTCATACACTTTCATTTGTAATTAAATTCTTTAGATTATGTACCACATACATGAAAAAGCATTTGTTTCATTAACCTTGTTACTTAATTATTAATGCAAAAACAATGTTTTTCTGTTGTTTTTTTTTAAGCTACCTCATCATCTCAGGCTACCAGGAATACGATGGCAGAAATCAAAAGTGCCGCATGATTAGAAATTTTGTGTTTATTGTTTTGGTGATGTGAGGTGATCTTCAGGAACATTATTAATGTAGAACAAAACTTTCTTTCTCACCTATACAGCAATTTATTGTGGCTTATCAGATATATCTTAAAGTTTGTGTTTCATTTCAATATCAGTGGAAGATTTTATCACCTTGTTAGTACTATATGCATGAAGAATCATTTAAGCTTTTCGCAACTTCTTGGTCCTCATTCAGCACTAAAAGTACTAATGTTGGGTGACTAGAGTACCAAATACAAGGTCAGAGGTGCTGTAATGGCTCTTATATTAAAAGGGTCAATGTTTTCACATTAGGGGCAGAAGACTCACCTGTTATAACTTTAAATGAATCTAGTGCTAAGAATACTGAGAAATCTGTATTGTTACTTCTCTGCCCAATTTCATTAGTTTCTTTCTGCTCACAGCACACTTTATATCAGAAACAGTGTCAACTGGTTTCTTCAAGTAAGTATGCATGCACTTATGATTATTTGTTTAACTTTAACTCCATCTAACATCAAAGTTAAAACTATGCAACATTCATAAACAATCAAAAATCTCAGCAAATTGTAAAGAATGTTAGTACATTTTACTTACGTCACCATTGCTGTTACTGGCAGTGTTACCATTCATCATTTGGACTTTCATTTCTTCATATCTCTTCTCTGAATTCTTTAACTTTTCCTCCAAATCTTTACACATTTTTTTAACTGTCTGAAGTTCTTGCTTCAGCTTGATTATCTCTTGTTCTTTATCGACATCCAGGGTATCTAGGTGTCTTTTCACAGAGAAGTCAATATTTGTCAACATTTGCTCAGAGTTCAAACTCATGTTCTCCTCCAGCGCGATAATCCTTGGAAGGAGTTGTTCGTTAGGTTGGGGTTGAGCAGTCATGTTATTCATCTTCTCCTCCAAAGCGATAATCCTTGGAAGCAGTTGTTCGTTAGGTTGGGGTTCAGCAGTCATGTTATTCATCTTCTCCTCCAAAGCTATAATCCTTGGAAGCAGTTGTTCGTTAGGTTGGGGTTGAGCAGTCATGTTAAATCTGAAACAAAATACACGTGAGGTTATAAAGTATCACTATGACTTAAAAACGGTGTCTGGAGAAGAAGATATAATCATGAATTGTATAATTGATATAGCAAACCAAACATTGCTAATTGTATAAAAATCAGAAGGTTGGAGTGAATAGGACATGTGTGTGCCTAAGACAGAGTGATAAAAAGGATATTTAATGCAGTGCCAGAAGGAACCAAGAAAGTTGGAAGACCAAAGATAAGATGGGAGGACAGGCTGAGAGAGGATGTCAGAACAATTGGAATCAACAACTGGAGAAGCACTGCACTTAACAGGAAACAATGGGGACACTTCAGAAGGCTAAGGCTCACACAGGACTGTGGTGCCAATTATGAAGTTAATTGCTCTAAAATAAATTTGGATGACTCAATTTATGTATAGCATCAGCAATAAACAATGATAAACTTAACCATTATGATAAATATACTGAATATTGTCGAATTATTGCGATAGCACAGCCAGCGTGCACAAAGCAACAGATCCTGCATCGTGGAGATAAAAGGCTAGCCAAAACTGATAAAAGATAGATAACTGGAAAGTTTGTCTTGCTAGTGTCGTCATTTTTAGAGAACATTCCAGAAACTTCTGGAACCATGAATGGATGTATAAAAGGGAGCCGCAGTTAGTTGAGTGGACAGTCGTAAATGGAGTCGAGCACTGTGATTTGAAAGTGAACTGTTCTGTTCATTCACGTTTATCCACCCACAAAGTCACAATATTTAAATTGCCACAACTATGAAATATCAGCAGCAACATTTGGTTAGCACAAAACCGCTAGGTGCCAAGCTCTTTTGCATCTATTTTTAATGCTTATAAAAAGGCTAGTACAGGAGTGAACATGTAACAAAAGTGGACATATTTAAAAAAATTTTAATAAAAACCCACAATTCATGTTAAAACAATAACACACCTTCACCAACAAGCAGCTAAGACAGTTTTGGAAGAGTTCTCCATTGATAACACATGGGAAACTGCAAAAGTTGAAGTGTTTAAGAAAACCAGTGAATTGAACATATTGGAGAAGTTTGGAAATAGAGACAAAGTCATTACCTAAACCAGTATCTAAATCGTTAGATAAACAAAGCTCCTTCGATAGTGAGAAAAACTGACACTGGGTGAGGAAATGCTTCACTGCTAAGAGCACATTACCGTGCCAACAAGATGTATGAGAGCAACTGATCATGGATTTTCTGAATAAGCAGCTGCGGGGTATAGGGAACCTACAAACTAAATGAGGGAATCAGAACAGATGAAACTGGGTTGAGGTCAAAGAAGTGCATGAAAATTGCAATAGTTCTACAGTATAAACAGAAATGCTAAGTGGAAAGCAACTCTAGTAAGAGAAATGAGAATGAACAGCCAATACCTTGATTTGTTAGAGAGTCAGTAAGCATACAAAAAATAGTACCTGGGAAAGTAGATTTTAAATCTACCAAATCCACTAAGTAAAAGACAGTGGTCTCCTTGGGTAACTGACCAAACTAAAGATGACTCATACTTGGCATTTGTGACTGGAAAGGGCACGCTGTGGTTGAGTGGCAAGACCGTTCGACTCTCACCCAGGCGGACTGGTTTCGATCCCAGACAACTGCAAAGTGAGATTTGTTGTGGACTACAACCTGCTGAGACGAGTTTTCTCCAGGATCTCTGGTTTCCCCTGCAATCTCATTCCATCAGTGGTCCATGTTCATCTAATGTATCATCAGCATCACTGTCTGCAGTGCCACATACAGTAAAAGCAGGCAAACACACACACACTGTATCAATGGAAGATATAGTAAATCCTCTAAAGGAAGTGCACTGCCCAACTTGGACAATAGGTTTCTAAACCTACATCCTGCAGAGATCCGAACCAAAGGATGTAGGATAGGTAGGTTGAGAAAACATTGCATGTAAGGTAATAAAACAAAAAAGAAACATATGTCAACATATCCAGCATGACGGTTTCCCAAAATCTGCATGTAAACTACAGATGCGACAGGTACAAAATCCTCCACTGCTAACCAAGTACAGGATCCACTATAGACAGAACAGAGAATGGAACCAGTCTAATTTTGAACATATTGTATATTTGTGGGTTCGTAGAATTAAAAGTCCATTTTGCCGAAATTCTAAATGTTCTTTATTTGCATAGGAATACACTCCATAGCAGCGAAATTATATCACAACACAATCTTCAGAGGTCGATGACAACAACAGCGTTCAGTTTACAACACTCTCAGCTGTTTTCTGCTTACCGCTAATGACTCACTCACTCTTGTTATATGTCCTACAACTCTTGTTTCACAACTTGCCACTAGCCTGGCATGTCAATCTCTTAAATATCTTGCTAAGAATTTCTAGACGATTTGAAAATACACCAGAACCCCAACAATCTCTATCAGTCCAGAAATTTCCATTTATCTCAGTTCGTTTGCCTCGGCAGACCCTTATCTGTATGTTACCTTTGTCTGCGGGTTCCTGGTTTTCACACTGACCACCTATCAGTTCCTTTTGTGTAAACAAGCCGCGCGATCGTAGATACGGTTTTGCAATAATATTAATGCCTGCTAAGAGCTGCAGCATCAATTTGCAAATGGCAGTTCCAGGAAGTGCTTGCTAACATGAAGCAATTGCTCATTAGCAAGGAAAGCGTCATGTAGAATATGGGTTCCCAACAGAGCTTGTTTTAAAAACTGTGTGTGATATATTTATCATATTCAACAAAAAAGGCTGTTTCACTCCACCAAGAAGATGGAGTACAACCAACTCCTTAAAATGAAAAAAAATGACATGCCTTTTTCCAACAAAAATTTAAACCCAGTATTAGCCCTCCAGGTGTGCAAGATATTGAGAAAACACTAAAGGCAGCTTTGAATGAAACATGTTCATCCAGAGCTACAACAGATTACAAAATTGTCAACCACAAGAAACAGAGTGATGCCCTATGGAACATTTGCTTCTATATGAATAATGGCCATAACAAACAAAATAACACTAAACATGCAGTCCTGAGACACACTGTTCTCCTTTCAAAAGACCAGAAACAAAGGTTTCACCTACACTCAAAAAGTACAGGCAGGAATAAGCTCCTGTGAGAATAGATGTGATGGCCTTGAAAGTTTCAAAAGAACAGCTGGCTTATCACAGAAGTTTTCCAAGTCTTTGTTGTCTGTACAAAAAGTTAACAGGCGCAAGTTGCTAATGAAACCAAATGGGCAATAGTAGGCTAGTACAGTGAAAATAGCATTATTGTGGTGGTGGTGGTGGTAGCGGCGGTGGTGGCAGGTTTACCACAATTACATCAGATTTTATTCCAAACCTATATTAATACAAGGAAAAATGGCACTACTGTCGAGGGTTATGTTCAAAACAAGGCTATCAAACTGCTTTATTGAACACCCACTTTGGACAAGCAGATCTGAATTCGTTGACAACCAGATAAAACAAAATGGGGTTGTGGTCACTTACGATTAAGTTACCGGAACTACAGGCCTTTCTATAAAAGCAATGAGCCATGATGAAAGAGCAAGACAGGAAATAGAGCCAGTAGAATCCCAAACAAAAATGCAATTTCCAAAACCAACAGAAATAGAATGAAACAATTTACTAAAATGATCAATAAAAGATGGTATTATTATTTCAAATGTCATCATACAAGAATTAATTAAATCTATAGATACATTACAAAAACTACAGCCAGGTCCTGACCACATTTTTGGAGAATTACTTAAACATCTAGGTACCAGAGTGTTAACTACTTGCCTAAACTTTATTGATCAAATATGGAACTCCAGTATCTCCCCCCACATGGAAAAAAGCCATTATAATTCCAATTCTGAAACCTGCAGAACATCTTTCTATTGTCCAATTTCACTGACAAGTATATTCTTAAAGACATGAAAGGACTGGTTCAGTCTAGACTTACATTTCAAACTCGCCACTCCACTACTGAACAGATTCTGAAATTGAGTCAAGAAACTACAGATGCTCTCGATTAACAACAAGCTGTAGCAGCAAATATCCCTAAATTCCAATAAAACTTGTTTCATAAATTGTAGTCACATCTGTTAACAATAATCCTACCTCCAAAGTAAATAACACAGTATATAATTTTCTTGTTTTTTTTTTCTTTCTTTCTTGACGAAGCAAAAAATTGTATCAATTTCTATGTGAATAAATTACATACTTTGAAGATGCCTTCGATCAATTAGGAAATTATAAGTTCTGCATAGAAATCCTGAAATTGAATGTTAAAGGCAATATGTTATGTTGGATCTACAGTTTACACACTCAAAGATTTTGTGAAACAAAATATGGTATAACCCGACCAAGGCCAGTGCAGTCCTGCACTGGAAGCTGCAAGCAGGCGAACTAACGCAATGACGACATGTATACATCACAAAATTCTGTATAGTCCGATTTACTAGTGTGCAGCGTAGTATTCACAGCTAGTGATGGAACGTACAGGAAATAAAGTTATTCATGAGCAAGCTCGGCAAGTTATTTATGTTATTCTGTTTCTTTATGAGAAACAAGATCAGAAAATACCCATTACAAATGCCACCAAACATGCTGTCGCTTCTACTGGCTACTGCAAGACAATGATTTGCAAGATTAGAAAGGAGGGCCGGTGTGAACAAAGTGGAGTGAGCAAAATAAATCACCTCGCAAGACTGGTAAACCTCCTTCAAATAAAATTGTTTTGGACGAAATGGATAAGTGCATCATTAGAAATTACAGGAGTATTATGAGGTTATAAACAGGAAATCCCTACACTGCGAAAATCACTGCACCTTTATAAAAAAGGAGGCGAATTTCATTGGGGTGTAAAGAAAAACCTAAAAAAATAGTGAAATCTACTGGACTTCAATTCAAAAAGTGTAAAAATAAAAGGAATATAATGAGCGAACGTCCTAACATAGTGACTCAAAGAGCATCATTTCTTAGAGTATCCAGAAGAATGCGAGGAAAATAACCCAGTGATATACATGGAAGAAACCTGGATTCACACACATAACACAGTTTCCAAGTGTTGGCAGAGTGACGATGTTCCAGGAGTGTATGCAAATAACAGTCCTGGACAGCATCTTATAGATTTATTATTTGGGAACAGATATTCATTTTAAAAAATAAACACCGTGTAATGAATTGTGACATACCAGCAGTTGATTCTGTTTTTAGGTTTATTTTGTCTTCAGATGTTGGTAATGCTGAAAAAACATGGTAACAGATTTCCCTGACAACTGAGTTTGTTCTTGATGAACTGAGGAGGAAGGCGATTTGCTTATGAAATCAATTTCCATTAGAAGAAAGAAGTATCAACATCAATTTCTTAAGATAAGTGGAGCCTTAAAACAAATATTTATATTTGGGTAATGTTGACCATGTTTCTCTGTCAACACTAAAATCTTTAACATATGCTATTAGAGCAATTACAGTAAATGACTGGAAAAACTCTGTTCAGAAGGTGAAGGATATTCAAGAAACATACTGGCTAAAAGATGCACTTTTGGAAGAAGAAATGGAAAGAATAATGCAAGACTGGAGAGCAGTGATGTGTCTGGAGAAGAAACGACCAACAGATTAGAGACCGACACTGCAAGGGAGAGAGACATCCTGGAAGAAAGTCAGTTTAAGGTGGGTGTGTGTGTGAGTGTGTGTGTGAAACAGAGATGCTCACATTGTATTTTAAAGCGTTTGTCAATATATTTCATTGCTTATGATATGAATATGCATATGATTATCCTAACAGTGAAAATATCTGCATGAGATCTGTTAACGTTCACGTTTTGCCAAGCGGACTGTACCTGAGAGCGGGCTAGCGGTAACAAGTACAAGTGGCGCACCCATAAGCAGGACTGCAGTGGCCTTGGTCGGGTAATAACTTCTAAATACAAACAATTGAAAATAGAACATCGTCAAGGCTCAGCAATTTGCCCCACACTTAACATCATGATTAATGATTTACCAATAGAACCACACAAAAATAACAATTATACGCTTTACGCAGACGAACCATCTCAAAATATTTGGCATAAACTCACTTCACAAATGAATGCCATAGAATTCCTAGAACAATAATGTTTAGATAACTGCATGAAAATGAATACTAATATAACATAAGATTTCTTTTTCCCTAACACATACTGGACCTGAGTTCTCCTTAAAATAAATGGTCAAAACATTCAACAGCAAGTTTAACTTAAATACTTGGGTATATACTATGACAGAAAATTATTTTGGGAATATCATGTTAAAAACATAACGGTACAAATAAACAAAAGATGCAATATATTAAAGAGATTTGCAGGAACAAGGCGGGGCTGCTCTAGCAAACACCTACAAGACAGACATTAAACCTACTCTAATATATGATAGAATATGGTAATCTGGTTACATCCAATAACAAAATCCTTAATAAATTAGTAAAAATTCAAAACAACTCTCTACAATTGATAACAGGTGGTGCTAGATCTACTCCCATAACGACAATGCAGATGCTTACTGAAAACCCTCCAATAATACATCACATTTACCCTTTCATCGATATCAATGTCATATGATGTCCAAGTTAAAATGCCCCAAACCGATATAGGACTTCCTGCACATACATACTGTCGCGAACCCATTATTTATGATGGCGCGACGCAGAGCGTCATAAGAGACATAGCGCAGTGTGGAGATAAACAGCTTGCCTAAGCAGATAAACATAGGGCAGAGATAAAAGATCTGCCAAAGCAGATATAGTTAGATAAAAAAGGAACATTCTAGTGGCATTTTGATTGTCTAACAGAACATTCCATTTCTTGTTTGTTAAAGAATATTTGAGAAGTGTCTCATAATATCAGTCGTGGTGTATATATAAGAAAGCTGCAACTCGCCAAGGGACAGTGAAGACAGTCGCAAACAGGAATTGTAACAAGAGTTGTTGTAAACAGTGGAAGTTGAGTAAGCTCTTTGTTGTGTTGGAAGATTTTATTTAAGTTACGTAATTCTGCTGGTGGACAGAGTGTATTTCTACCGAAATAAAGAACATTTTGAATTTCTGCAACTTGGACTTTTAATTCTACGAACCCGCAAAGTCACAATACATTTAATGCTTATTTAACACACATTGTTTTAAGCTTTCTATTTTACAATAAATTTAAAGATTTATTTTTGAATGGTAAGCCTTAAAATTTGGATAAACACACAGGGCACATCTTCAGATTCATGGCAAATACTACAAGTTTCCTTGCGAACTTCTTTTTCGTGACACACTAGGCATTTTCAAAACGATCGCAACTGTTTTAGTGTGAGTGATATTCTTTTAGGAAAGTGTTTTCTTTCAACTGTGTGGTGGATTTCTTACTCCCAGTATGAATAGGCATCTGAATGTTATAGTACTCAATTAGGATGTGAGCTATTGTTGTGTGCAAGTCCAGGTAGGTCGTTGACTTGAATGAATTTAGACCTCTGTAAATCACTAATCAATTGTGAATGGTTACATCCAGTGGTATAAAAATACTTTCAGATAACATTTAACTGTTTTTCGCAAAAAGGGGAAAGCTTGAAGTACCTGATTCACCGCACCCACATTTGACTTATTTTCCCTAAAATTGGAGCCTACAAGTTATACTGGAAATACACATATTGAGTATTTTGATAAAAGAGAAGAGCATACTTAGAGTAAGGTCCATTCAGGTATAACAAAACGTAACTCGAAAACAAAGTATGAGGTAATTACCTATCAAACTGTATAACATCCCTCCCAGTCACTTTATACGAAAATGGGAATAATGGAGAAGATTCATATATATACATTAATGGCTGTTACATCATTTTCAAGAAATTTAGTAACAGTTAAGTTCAAATTAATTCAGAACACTATTTGAAGTCGGTTTTTTAACACTCTGTCATTTACATTTTAATTTTTTGAGGAGGAACTAGTTACAGGAGCTGTTGCCTCCATTTTTAACTTTTAAGCCATTTTTATAGGCTTTTGGTTCTTGAAGTACCTATTCTGCTTTATTTATTTATGATAGCAACTGCTATCATTACGGAGAAACTTAAAGAAGATTCTCTAAAATTACTGAACCTGCAAGATAATCACATCCAGTTTACAATGGAAGTAGAAAGAGACAACATCCTACCCTTTTTGGACCTCAAGATAACTGGGGATCGTCGTGGTGTAGATTTTGGAATATACAGGAAGCCCACACACATAGATAATTACATAAAGAAAAATGAGTACAACCCAGTTTCACATCAACTAGCTGCCTTTAGAAGTCTAACTCACCGGCTATACAACATCCCACTGAGTAAGGAGGAGTTTTTGAAAGAACAACACATAAAAGACATAACATAGCGGTATTAAATGGATTCAACCCAGCCATCATAAGGAACATGATGAAGAGAAAAGAAAAACTGAAGATAATATCAAAAAATACCACTCTCACACCACTTAAAAACACAAATTGGCAATATAGAAAATTCACCTACCATTCATAGGCTTTAGAAAATTTGAACGAATCTTCAAAAGACTAAACTTACAACTAGCGCCCCAAAACAAATTCAGTCTGAAGAACCTAAGTAAACCACTAAAAAATTCAATTCCCAACACTTTGAAACCGGAAATTTATCAGATAAACTGTGAAACTTGTGATAAAAGCTACATAGGAAAAACTAAGAGAAACTTGTTAACCAGGCAAATAGAACACCAGAGGAACATAGAGTTGAAACAAACAGAAAAATCAGCAGTGTCACATCATTTTTGGACAAAAAACCACAACATTGGCCATAACATAAAACTGTTAAAATCTTTAAGTACACCCATAGAATTGGATATTTGTGAAAAAATATTCATAACCAACAACCGTGATGATATTATAAATTGTGAAATCCTGTCATTAAATGAAGTATTAAAACTTAGTGCCCCTAACACCCGATGGCAGAGGGATCAGAGCACCATAGTAGTGGAGGAAAAGAATGTTCATTTAGTCACCAAACAGCTGAGGATGATATAGAATGAACTTGTAAACGTTTCAATTACACAAGTGAAGTTTGAGTGTAAACATAGTGACTTTAAATTAAACTAAAAAAAAAGTCATCACAAATTCATACGCTTTGAAGGCAAGTTTCATTTATCCACTGCAGTCAACGCAACAGTACAAATAGTGCAAATGCGATCACTTCATTCTTGACGTCCGTTCTGAGCAGACAGATGGAATACAAGGGAGTTACAAAGACATCGGTAGAGCAATACAAAATATATAGTAATTATTACATGGGAAATCTTGTTACGCGATTTGGCAGGCTCATTTCATAGAATGATTCCAAAGAATTGGAGAGGAATTGGATTGACTTGGTATTACAGATAATCACTTGTTTCTAGAACTTCTTTGAATCCTTCGGTTCGTTTGCCTAAAAATGGAATTAATCCCTATAAGAAGAACTGACCAACTAAAATGCAACTATGAATGTGGAATTTCATTGTATATACAACAATAATAAATGCAAGACTTGAAGCTTTCTTGGCGAGCTTATTAATCAAAGCTTTGTTTATTCATCTATTAACTTAGTGAAAACTAAATCAGTAAATACATTCCAAAAGATTATCACTGAATAATTGGTGTTGATGATTTACAGTAACAAGTGCCATGACAAAACATAAAAAGCTTTATTTCTCACAGCTAGGGGACTGGATTAGGCTATGGGGGAACTTGGCTTGGAGCTCCAGTCATGGACCGTTGTACCTATGACCCAAGTGGGGCATCCCTGGGAGAAAATATGAGGCAAGGGGAGAAAAAGGGTGGCCATCCAAGGAGTCACACCAATGCAGAGGGCAGGGACTTCCTGGCTGGCCAATAGACTGCATCCCACCCACCATGGTCCAGAAATGGTCTACTAGGTCGGCCCAGAGACTGTCCTATCAAAGGAGGAAGTATTTATCAGCCATGCAGCGCCAAGACTCCCACCGACACTTCTATCCTAACAAATGACCAGATGAGAGATGATGTGAAATGATATGGAGATGAAATGAAGGGACAGGAAATTTGGGGAATTAAACTACCCAGCATTCGCCTGGCAACCTGCAAAAACATTGAAAAACCTATGGGTCTATTAGAATGCCCACAGGAATCGAACCCAGAGCTTATGAATGTGAGCCACAGACAAAACCGCCTGAGTCATCCCACTCGGTCACAGCACGGGGACTATTATAATATATACATTTCTTAACCCATAACCGGTATGGTGCAGTTTTTGTAGCACAAAGAGTATGGTGGGGTCAGGAGGACCCCAGTTCATTTTTGACAATTATGGATGATAAATCATAATAAAGTAAAAATAAATGTAATATTCAGTTCTATTTACAGATTAATTAGGATAAGCTACACTGTAAGCCTCTGCGTGCATGTCTACAGTTATCTGTTTAACCATATATGTAATATTCATTAATTGAATGACAGTTTTAAGAATTAGCTAATTTGAAACCAATTACATGCTTTACTCTGAAAACAAGGTTTGAAGTATGAAATTACAGATGAATAGTAACTAATAAAAGTGTTTAAAATGAAATGGATATAGCATGATGATGATGTGTATATGGGTGCTCAACTACAGCAGTCATCAGCGCCCTATAAAAACCTAGTCATGGCCAAAGCGTGATATAAATCTTTCCAAAACTCTATACTAGTGTAAATAAACTTACAAAAGGTACATATGCATAACCACAAACAAAAGTAAAATAAATAAAAAGAAATATAAATCCAACCTAACAAAAATTCCGTTAACTAAATCCTAAAGTCTAACCCAGAAAAGAATCTAAAAGCCTTCTCCACTACTTTATCATCTGCTAGCATTTCTGCAAAGCTGGCCGGCAGCTGCAGAAACGTCCTAAGGTGTGCTAGGTAAAAACACTCTAGCAGCACGTGTTGGACAGATAACACTTTATTGCAAAACAGACACAATGGAGCATGCTCATTTTTAAAAAGAAAACCATGAGTAAAAAAGCAGTGCCCAATACGTAACCGAGCCAAACACACCTCCTCATGACGAAATGACCGACAGGAGGTAACCCAGGGAATCGGAAGTTCTTTGGCAGATCTAAGTTTATTATTGCGGAGAGCGGACTACTCTTCCTGCCAGTAGGTTTGTACAGCTCTCTGCAATACGGCCCTAAAATTTTCCAATGTTACAGATGGTACTCGAACCCTGGGCTTCATGGTAGCCATCTTGGCTGCTGAGTCTGCCATTTCATTCACCCGCAAGCTTACGCGGTCAGGGATCCATGCACACACCACACTAACGCCAAAAGCGTGTAAAACGTGGAGGGCATCCTGGATATGCTGCACAATAGGGTGGTGGTTGTACAGCTGTCGTAGGCTTTGAGGTAAAAAGGATATAGCAACTGGACAAAAGCACAGTAGGTTTACAAGCAATCCTCACAAATACTTCTTGTGCATTCGCTACATATTGGTGTACTGCAAGTTACACAACATTCTTTTGTTTTCCTATCTTATGTTCTAGGATTCTTTGCACATATCTAACCTGTTTTGTTATGACTCCTAATTGCTTGAGGATTTCTCATTTGAGCATCCTGGCAATGGTATTTCTTAACACTCGAGGGAAATGTGGAATACTCATCCTTCTCTGTAGAAGTGGCTCAACTAGCTGCCATGACAGAGACATGGTGAACTCTAAGTGTCATTTTTTTATGGTTTTCCATTAATGATGAATGTATTATAAATGCATTCAGCATGGAAATGGTCAGCATTGTGAAGAAAATAGCAAGAGGCTACCTTCTACAGCATCTATTGGTCACGTATCAGTGCATTTTGCATCAAGTGCACCTATTCCTCCTTTTATGGCACTGTATTACTCAATTATCTCAGGTTTCTTTGTTTCCTGGTTCAATACGATATGATATACTTAAACTTATCAGTATGGTGGGGTCACCCTGAACCTGCTAAGGAGAAAAACAACTGCTAATGGTGTGTACGCACTCTTTTCACCACAACCTCAACAACTCAAAGCATACTACCTGAAAGGTACTGAGAGCCGCAGTGCCACACTACGGAAAAAATTGGTTTAACATGGTATACAATTTTAGCTGGCCATACCTCAGTGATGTTACACCTCTTTTCTCCTGCCATTTATACTTATGCTCATAGTTGTGGAAGAATTTTCCATACAGCAGCTGGATCCACCGTTCCTGGCACCTGTCCTGCTTATAAGTCATACATATTACTTTTCTTTCACCAGTTCAATAATTCTGTTGAATGAAATCGCACACATGTGAGTAGGGGAGGGAGAATTAGACACAGTATCTACACATTCACATCTGCTTTTTTCTGTACATGCTGTTGAGTACATAATTAGAGCTTTGTGATAAGGGTATAGTGAATTTGTCAGACCTTGACCACTGCAAGATTAATTGTGCAGCAGTACTTTCTAAATTAGGATTCAAAATGTTACACAATCAGAGTTGAGAAATTGCTTCAAATGTATGTGCATACATGAACAAAGATAAAAGCAGAAAGCTGGTTATATGAGAAGGTGTTTTAAAAAGTTTAAATGCACAAATAAGAACCCACAGTTCCTTTCTTGTAAGTGTTGAAAACAGTGTTGTTATGATAAATTAAATTTAAAGGGAGTCAATTACTGATTAGTGATGCACTAAAACTTTGAAATATCCAAGAAAAAAGCATAAAGTTCGCTGTAGAAATAGAAAAAGACGAGTATTTACCATTTTTGGACCTAAAAATAATGAGAAATAAAAACAGACTAAACTCTGGCATTTACAGAATACCAACACAGACAGACAACTACATAAAAGCTAATGGCTACAACCCAAGATCCCACAAACAGGCAATCTTCAATAGTTTAGCACACAGACTGGTCAACATCCCTCTCACAACAGAAGAATACAAAACAGAATACAACAAAATAATTGAAAGAGCACTAAAAAAGTAACTTTCCCAAATCATTAGTAGACAAAAAAGTAAACTTAGAAGCTACTAAAGGAAACCACAACCCTCTCAGCACCAGAAACTAATATGATTTTCAAAACATTCACTTACCATACATGGGCCTATGATAAATTCAAAAAACAAAACATTCAACTAGCTCCAGTGAACCATTACTCCTTAAAAAACCTAATTTGCTCAAACATCAAAGATGCCATTCCATCTAACAAAAAACCTGGTATATATCAAATTGAATGCAGCGACTGTAGTCAAATTTATATTGGAAAAACCAAAAGAAATTTAGAAACAAGAGCAAAGGAACACTTTAGAAACATAAAACAAACAATTAGAAAAATCAGCAGTTGCCACACATTTGGGGAAAAAAAAACAAAACATAAATCCAGAACCAAAACTACTAACACATACATCAGGAAAACAAGAACTATCCACATGGGAACAAATCTTCATTTCAAAAAATAGGAACAAAGTATTCAATTTCGATATCCCCCACCAAGATTTCTTCAGCAAGTTCCTTGAACTGCCATCAGAGGAGACCTAAGACAAAATATCGTCAACTACACCAATGAGAACCAGTCGATTACCGGCTGGGGATAGAGGCAAAGTCTCTGAAACATATTTTTGATAAAAGTGTCGTTTAGTGTCATTAATTGGCTCCCTTTAAATTTAATTAAAGAACCCACAGGTGTATCAGAAAGAACAGTGAAAAGAATTGTTAAAAATGCAAAGAAAATGATTATAACATGATTTCGGAACTTCAGGCAAAAAGCAAAACATTCCAAAAACAAGTAAGATCTAGGTGATTTCGACAAATGTCATTTAAGAGAAAACATAAATTTTTAGAGCATAAAGTCATCCTTAAACAGAATAGAGAACCAAATTTTAAATAGGAAATCACCAGACCAAAGAAAACTGCTGATAGAAAAACATTACTTGTGAACAAGACTATCCAAAGGCCATACAGAAGTGGAAGTCAGAGGGAAGATCATTTATTATTTACACAGATGAAAAATATACACAGTAGCCACACTAACCCAAAACGATGTACTGATAACACTTAGGTTACATAGCTCCGGTTTCAGAAAGCGAGAGGCTAATGACTTTTCATGCTGAGGGTGAACAAGGTTAAAATTCCAATGGCTTGTTCATATATAAATCAAATCATTAACCCTTTCACCGATATGGACGTCATAAGACGTCCAAGTTAAAAAGCCCAAAACACGATATGGATGTGTATAGACGTCCTGTGCATACATGCATTTAATGCTTATTTAATGATAATTCTTTTAAACTTTGTTTTACAGTAAATTTAAATAAATTCTATAAGAAGTAAAAGCTTATCTTTAAAAGTTTCTTCTTGAATGGTACACCTCAAAACAGGGATAAACACACAAGGGCACATCTCCACATTCACGGCAAATCGTACTAGTTTCCTTTCGGACACCTTTCTTGTGACACACCAGACATTTTCTAAACAGATGCGATTTTTTTGCTATAGGTGGTGGATTTCTTAGCCCCAGTAAGGAGAGGCCTCTGAATTTAATAGTACTCAATTAGGCTGCGAGCTATTGATATGTGAATGTCGAGGTATGTCATTGTTTTCCGTGGGTTTAGAGCTCTCCAAATTACTAAACAATTGTATATGGTTATATCCAGCTTGTTTAAAAATACTTTTTTATACCATTTGATTGTTTTTCGCAAAGAGGTATATGTGTGTAATAACTGATCTACTAGATCCACTTCACACATATGCATATTATATTCCTGGATAATATCGGCCTTGAAAATTGACATTTTGTTACAAACATAAATTTTTCAAGTATCAATCATCAAAATCTTAGAGCTGCAATTGGGTAAATCTGTAGCAACCCTCCTGTCTTGCCAAGCAACATAGGTCAAGGGTGGGAGCTGATGCATCTGCATTTCTCCTCTTCTAAGAACCTTCGTATTCACATCTTTTGGCAAACCAATACGATTTGTGCATATTGTTCCAATTGCATTTGTTTTTCTTTTGTGTAAGGCCATGAATAATTTAGGGGAACTGTACCAATTATCTAAAGTACAGATTCCAGGTGCATTACTATGGAACCAGATAACCCCAAATCTTTTTCTCCGGTGTTATTAGTCCCTTGGCCAGTGTCTATGCAGCTATTGTAAAGATCTCCTGTTTTATTTCAACATACATCAAAACTCTTTATGCCAAATATGGCCCTCTTTGTTATGATGTATTGTTTCCAACCTAAGCAGCCCTTCCAAAGCATCAGTCTTTCAACAGTGATATTTTCACTAGGCACACAATTTTCTTTGAATTTTGAAATAATGTAATCAAAAACTGGTCTGATTTTGTATAGCTTATCATTTAAATTTTCTGTGCAGGTGAAATGAAGGAAGTGCAAAATGGAAGTAAACCTGTTGTTTGACATGCATTTCCCAAAAAATTGGGTAGCCAGCATGTCATCTGTAGACCAGTACATGTCTAGCATAGCTTTACGAATAACACCCATGGGCATAATTAGACCAAGTGGTCTGTAAATCTCATTCATTGTTACTTCTGTCCACTTCTGAATTCTACTCTTAGCTCCTAAATTGCCTTCAACAATCGGGTCTTCCTTCACCCTACTCGCATATACATTTGTTTTCAAAACAATGAGAGACAGTAAGTCAGAAGTGAAAAATTTTGTGAAAATGTCAATTGGTTGGCTGTCAGAAGTTAGCTGAGTATGCGGTTGTACACCAGAGGTTGTGCTTGTGAATGTCTATTTGTGTTAGTTATTTTGACACCTCCATAATGTTGATTCTTCACGAACACCTGTCAGAAATGAGTCATTTTCCTCCTCACTGCTACCTATATCCTCAACACACCCCTCAAAATCTGAAAACTCGCCATCAATGTCCAGTCACTGTCAAACAGCAAAAATTCTTCCACATTTTCTGATGTAATATCAGAAACCCGCACTCTTCCTACACAAGCTAATTTATTTGCTGCATTACTAGTTGCACCTGCATTACATATTAACTGTATCTTTATTCCATATTTAGCAGACTTACATGCAATAAACACTATAAAGGGACATTTACCTCTGAAGGGCGTTGTGTCACTTGTACAGTAACTCATAAGGCTGTATGCATTTCTGCAGTTGTCGCTCAACAACATGAGTACTTTGTGATTTTATAATTCACTGAATTATGTGGATAATCCAGTTCACCTCCTGTCGTGAAACATTCAAGTCAGTCGTCACTTGTCCTTCTTCGCTCCTCGTTTTATAATTACGTAATACTGACGAAGTTGTCAGTATAGAAGTTTGTCTCACAGCTTTTGTTTACGATGTTTACCCGCCATTTTTAGCCGTGTGCAGACAAAAAATTAAAAAAAAAAGCGCATCACAGTAGGTTCAGAAAAATACAACTCATTCATAGCGTTCTATAGGTGTCATATGTACACGTTTCTTGGCTTTAACACGTGTTTGTTAATATTTTCAGAAAATAGGTTGGTGAAATGCAAGAAATTTAACAGCCTTGTTAGCACTGTGACAATTGTTACGTTACATTTTTTTTACAATGTCCTCAATTACTTAAGTCCGGTACATTTAACACAACTTGTGATGTCTAAATATTGCACGGAAGCAGCCTTGTTGTGTATCTGATTCTCTCTTCCTTCTCCCTTTGAACTGCGCAAGCGCAGCGTGCACTCTGATAAACACAAATGACACATTAACCAAATAATAGAACAATTAATTACTGTTTGACTGTTTCATTTGTAATAATGTCATGTTGTTTAGATATTTTCCATGAGATGTCAAGTCCTTAGAAATTATATGGAACTATGTTTTTCATTTACATTGAGTTACATGGCTAAACAGCCAATGACGTCGCACACATACACGTACTTTTGTTTACATCACCACATAAAATAAGGACACCGCCGGTTTATATTAAAGTGAGATTTACAAAGTATTTGGAAATACAGTACAATAAGTTGGCAAAATTAATTATTGAATATATTGGCTCTAAAGTTTCTCTAAATTCCTATTTGACATTTCAAATACTTTTTCATGATCCTCAAGGTAAAAATACTTTTATTCTAGAGCTAATTAAGGCAGTAAAACAGTCTAGTTGGAACAAAGGTGTTAAAACATATTTTAAGGCAGTATCGATACACAGTGTCCTGCTCCCTGGCGTAATGGACTGCCCCAGTGCTTTGGTTCGCTGCCACAGTATGCGCCCGACTTCCATCCCCCACCCCCCTGGTAGGGTGCGGATTATAAGTCCCAGGTATAGGACAGTTGCCCACTCAACGTGAGGAAATTGAGGACCTACGATAGATAGCGAACCCTGATCTAGAAAGTCAACTTTCCGGCTAATACTGACCACATCTGTCTACTATGTGACAGTGAGGCCGGCAGTCAGGTCGGCCAGCAGTAGGGTGCTGTTACACCATGGATTATGTTTACTTCTTTATCAGTACACAGGTTCAAATAATGTGATATATACCGATATAAGGTAATACCGCACAGACACAGGAAATGATGCTCAAATATATCCAGTGGGTCCATGGAGCTTAGAGCTACCGACATTCGTCTTTAAGGATAAAGGAAAACCCCGGAAATACCTCTTTCAGATAACTCACCCTGATCGAGATTCGAACCTGGGGACCCTTTGAACCTGAGGCAGACACGCTACCATCTACGCTACCGAGGCAGGCAGTACAAATGTGATACAGCTCAAATTTTGTTAATTTAACTTTGATACATGAAAATATATCACAAAAAGTCCCTTGTGACAAAGTAACTTAAATTTTGGTCCAATATGTCAACGACAGGCTCCCTAGACCTCCATTTGTGTAATTAGCTCTATGTTTCACTGTCTCAATAACTTTTAGGCTTCAGAAATTTTTAAAGCTATGAATATGGCTTTTTTGCCCAGAATTTGAAAGTATTTGTGTTTTGAAGTGAAGAAAGTATGCTTAAATGCATCTCACAATAAAACCCAGGGCAACTATTCACTGTGTCTCTGTGAACGAGTGTAGCAAGTTTCATTAGTTTAACATCAAAACTGTGGTAAGCGATACTGAACATGTCTGAACTTGCCTGGTTCTCACAGGCGGGAACCAGGAGTACCAACAATGAAACTACTATGGCGTGTTTGTTTCACATTAAGCTAACAAAATATTAGATTGAATTTTAGCTCGAAAAATTGTATCATTCTTTATTGAACAGCCGTCGTATATATTCATATACTTTGTACATATGAAAAAATAAAGCTGACTTACAAATTTTGAGGCACTTGATGCACAGAATGACGTTTGGTACAAACAAACAAAATAGTGAAATACTCTACATTTTTTATACATACATAGACGGCCTTTAATGTGCTCAAGTTGTTTCATTTATATAATTTAAGAAACATGGAACCAAGAAATTTTATTTATGAAGTATTGTTGCAGCATTTAACAATTTAAATGTCTTGCATTGCTTTTGGATATCTATTGCCTGCCCATACAGAGTTTAAATGACCATTGCTGGAGTGGTTATGCTGGTCACCAATCTAGAAAGTGACATTATGGATGGAGAGGCGACGTTGCTGCTTATTGCTGCCACATGGAGAGTGCAATAGGATTAAAAGTGCGAAGGTGTTTGAGTTTGCAACTGCAATGGGTATTTATTATTATTTATAATACTGTACATAAAGACAATAGAAAAGTCGTGGATCTACATGCAAGTACACATCAATGTAAAGGTCATCATAGCAAAAGAGGCGTACCTGTGACATTTTGAAGCTTATTGAAGTGCGGAAATGCCGTCTACATACTTTTTTCCGGGAGTTTCTAATTTAGACCCGATGCCAAACTTTTTTCTTTAAAATACTTTTCTTTCCCAAACTTAACCTCAATGCTGATACCTACAGCACGTGAAGTCCTATCAAGCACCTTAGAGAATGGAATAATAGGCTCCCGTTTCAATGTCTCCTCTTCGAAGTATTCTCTCACAGAGCATATTACTCATATTTCCTTTGTCTGTCCTTTAATTGGAATACCTTTACCAAATACAGTTTAATTTGGTACCCAAGCACGTTCAGATTTTCACTTGTCACTATATTAGACATACTTAAACATTCATTAAAACACAATTGCAAATGATCACAACACACGCATGGAAAAACGAACTCATACACATGTAAACCAAGGGAAATTGTCACAAAATGCAAAGAAACTTGCCAGTACAAAATCTCTAACTGTTGTAACCTTATATAAAATAACAGCAACATTTACGTCAAAGCATTCTGTTTGTGCAGCGTTATTAGAAGAGAAACAAACACCAAGGGATTGTGTTTACTGCAGCATTTGCATAACTCACTTGTCCCACATAATGCCAAGCACATGTTAGAATATTGGCAACCAAGGTTTAGCATCTAACGCCATGGAAACGTCTTAATTCTAATGGGTCCTTCTAATGGTTACTATGACAACCGTTATGACGTACTCATCCCCTCCCATTTATTTACAGCATTTTACCATGTGCTTACTGTCAATCACGTTCTAGTTTGGCGACCAGTATAGTTTTTACTGAAACAAGAATACAAATGTACATCTTCTATTACATTTCAGTTGATGGTAATGTGCTTTTTAAGCAGCAAAAGAGGATTAATGGGAAATTTAATCATTAAGAGACAAACTTCCATACAGAGTGTACATATGATAAAACATTTATTAGCAGTATCTTCTTCATATTCCTTTAAATAATATATGTTGCATATCATATATTTGGATGAGTGATATTTGCGCATAATAACAGATGTATGGGTGTGTGAAACAATACAAAGAGTAATCAACTAACATACAAAGTAATATTTTAAACAGTAACTCATTTATACAAATTAATGCAAATTCCTTGATCAACCTCAGTTACTCTGGAAGTGAATTATCACAATAGAACTTAAAACGTATCACACAACTGTAAACACGTGAATAAAACAACTGATATTTAGTATGATATACAAAGCTTTAATCTGATACATATTTGGCTCTGATACATATTTGGCTTTCTTACATTACTGCTATATACAGCAGATGTAACCACAAATATAATTAACATAGATGAGCTTACTGATCCAGAGAAGTGTAGCGTAATGGTTATTTTGTTTTTTCTAACATCCGATACTAACATTTCAGGAACATGTAACCTATATGTTACCTGTACACTGATTTTTTTTTTAATATATAATTTAAAAGTTTGCACTGAAGTCAGCACCGTGACAATTGCAGCAGAGTGCAAAGGTACAACTCGAGATGAATAACTTTCTCGGCATTTCTTCTTGGTATACCATCTAATACTCATGCAGGGAGAATTGCTTTACAAACAGTTAATCATCCGCTAGTCACACAAGGTCTGGGAGGACCCTGGTTTTATTTAAATGTACTTTATTTAAATACACAGCATTAAGTATTCGAGCACTAACAAAGATGAAAGCTCCTGTGGCCTTCAAGAAGAGACACCATGCTTGAGTGGTGTATGTCCAAGCATTTGAACTTTTTACATTACATATGTTAGACAATGCCTTCCTGTTTTAGTGTTAGACATGATCTTATCAATAATATCTTTGTCAAAGTAGAAACGAGGACTTGTCAAAGAACACACCAGTTTTTGACCATACAAATTAATGTACGTCAGCAGCAAAAACTTACTTCCATTATGAGCTTATTAAATATAACTCTGTATCTTATGGAACATACCACTCCAGAAAAATAGTTATGAAACAAATAAATTGGCAAAAGAGATGGAGGGAATATTGATATGGCTCTTATGTGAAGCAGTTTTGAAATAAGAACACAAAGAGCTCTAAATCTTATTAAATTGTATTTCCAGCAGTTATGTTTACATAACATTCTTTAATCATTTACTAGCTTCTATAAACTATTTTATATATATTTATTTTCTAACCATTAATATTAATGAACATTATGGTATCACTAGCTGTGATAAGGAAATTTGTTGGAAATAGAAAATGGATGGAACAGAACTCTGTCAAACACATTCTTAAAACACAGGAAAATCTAAGCTACATTAGAAAATCTTTATTCAGTCCATAAAACTAAATGACAGCACTTCAATTAAGAATAATGTAGGACACATTGCATAAATATCAACACATATATCAGAAATGTAGGACTGTCCTTTCCACCCCAAAAATATTAAAAACTAAGTTTTTAAAAACATGCTGGAAGCATCTGTCCACCTTGGTATCATAACCAATTATACAAAAGTACAAAAAATCATTCTAATAAGGAGAAATTCAACATACATGCATATTAAACTTATAAATTTGTTGAACATCTGTTTTAACTGAGAATATTAGATTCACTTAAAAAAAAATAAGACATTAATAGTACAAGTACTGCATCCTTATGGTAATGTCATGTGCTTGGAAAATAAAGAAGCTGATCATATTTATCAACTTATGCCTTTCGGCCACATTTAACTGTCTAGTCCTCAGTTGAAGGACAAGAAAACCCTGTCCTATGTAATTCTTTCACAGCATACAATGTCTGTTCAGCCTGATATATCCACATGCCAGTACAAGTTTACTAAAGAGTACTCTGATAATTACATTACTAAATGGTTGGGGTTACAGTAAGAATGTGCTGTCTGTTACAGAGAATAAACATCTTTCACAATGTTATGAGTCAGAAGGCTGTCTCATTGAGAATTCTTTATTGTATTATACGACCCTGGAAGAACTTATAAAGAAGATGTAAATGTGTACACAATTGTCTAATACAGTTGCTACAAGATAAATATGTTGTTAAACACACAGACAAAAGCAGAAATAGAAATACAAGACACCAATTAACCTGAAAAGTACAATTATAACTGCATCATTAAAACAGCCAGAAACATTGTTATCAGTCAGTAGCACATTCAGTTTTATAAGATGGATGTGCTCTGTACCGGACACAAACGGAGCTGCAATGGTGGCTGTTTCAGAGCTGACTGTATAAGTGTACGCTTCTCATAGGGGCACATACTACTACTACTCCAAGTACTCACAAACTGATGTGTGACCTCCTGCTTTTGCATATGACAAAGGAGTTGCGCCATTAATATCTGTTATGTTAACAGAAGCACCATGAGCAATAAGCAGCTTTACAATATCAACGTGTCCTTTATAACAAGCCATGTGTAGAGGAGTGTCACCCCAAACATCCTTATCATTAACAGCTGCTCCTGTGTCCAGAAGATATTTACATATTGCTGTATGTCCTTGTTGTGATGCAAGCTGTAGAGGAGTAAAGTTAATCCGGTTAGTTATGTTAACAGAAGCACCACGAGCAATAAGCATTTTCACAATATCAACATGTCCGAAATAACAAGCCTTGTGTAGAGGAGTGGCATCCTGATCATCCTGATCATTAACATCTGCGCCCTTGTCCAGAAGATATTCACTAACTTTAAAATGCCCATGTTTTGCTGCAATATGAAGCAGAGAGTAACCATGATCATCTACTAGTGATTGTTCTACATCTGTTATAAACTTAAATAGTTCTTCAACTCTTGTAGCAACATTTTGTGTAGCATCTCTGTTTGGTACATTCACCGGAAACTGCAATAGAAGAAAACATCAATCACTAATTGCAACAGTACTAATCCAGTGCCCAGAAGCAGGACATGCTGATAGTCTACACATCACTAATGAATGCAGTAAAATATCATCATGAATAAACAGTGTACATGTGTTCAAGTGATATACTCAGTCAGTGCATGTATATTAATAACAGCATTTACAAGGTTACTTTTCAAATTATTACTGTGTAATACATAAAAATTAAAGCTACTGGCGTTTCAGCAATACAAATATTACAATAAAGTATAATAATTTGCAAGCAGCTTTACTGATCCTTTATTATATCTTAAAAATATTACAATTTAATATTACAGTGTAGTGTACTGCTTGAACATGTGCTATGATTTATTTGCATTACATGTTTTACACAGAGGTAAAGTGTGTACTTTCCTGAACATTGTACGTAATTACGTTTTGGTATGATCTGGGTTTACATCTGAACCACAGCAAGTATCGCTTTAATCAGAACTGCTAACCATGATTGTAGCACTGGGATTAGAAATGATTGCTTTGTATGTGCGACCACTTTTTTTAATACTGCTGAATGTGAATATGTACATAGTAGTTTCTTTAAAAATAAATTTCAAACAACAAATAAAATTAAAAGTTTTATCAAAATTCAGGGTGCTGAATTCATTAGATCAGCTCTACTCTATGCTTAAAGGAATGTCAATTTGGACACTTGATTAATAAATCCCATGGTAAATAATGCTGGTTCTTCTTAGGATTTTTTATCATAATTGTACTTTAATACCCAATTTCACCAAAAGACGTTAAAATTGACATTAACAAATGAAACGTAATAATTGTTACATTCCCTGTGAATGTGGGACACCATATATAGGACAAACTGGAAGGACCATTGCTACCAGAATAAACAAACATGAACAAAGCAATTGTTTAATGCATCCTGAGAAGTAACGGCCATAGAGTGAACCTTCGGGAGACGACCATCTTGCAAATTTCAACAGTTACTGGAAGCTGAGAATAAAGGAGGCTTTGGCCCTTTCCTGCTAGAGCACGCTTAATTGTGATGCTGGATTTGGGTTCAGTTCCTCTCAGAAAGAGGCCTTAAAAATGGAAATCAGTCGGCTTAAGAAGCACAGAGCTATACAACTCGATCATCAAGTATTTATGTTTCTTTCACCTAATTAGTTTTCTACTCACACCATCTCCCGGCCCACCTCGGTAGCGTAGATGGTAGCATATCTGCCTCACATTGAAGAGGTTCCGAGTTCGAATCTCTGTCAGGGGAGTTACCTGGATAAGCTCTTTTCCGGTTTTTTCCCTAATCCAGTATGGCGAATGTCGGGTAGCTCTAAGCTCCATGGACCTTGGACTCATTTGAGCATCATTTCAGCCAATTCATTCCCCGTTCGATATGACTTAACATTGGAGGATGTAAATTACAAAAAACATCTACTGACCTGGCATTTAGTTTACTGCAAACAATTTTTTGTTCGGAGATGCGAGTATTGGTAGTGTTTTTTCTGTCGATATTTGTGTTATATCTATTTTGTGGTTATAAAAATATCCTAATGATGGGAGCGAAATATGCTCCAAAAATGGCAATTTCTAATAGTGTTTTCACCTCGCTTGTTTCCCGAGAGTATCTTCAACATATTCGTCACCGGGAAGGCTTCAGGTCTTATTTTAATTGTAATGGAGTTAACAAAAGTGTTATCTTGCATTTCACCAACTTGTTTTCTGAAAATGTAAAACAACAATTGTGTTAACGATGAGAGACTTGTAGATATTACAAATACAGAAGGCTGTGGATGAATCTTATTATTTCCTGAACGTACTGCAGTGCACTTTTGTTTTTATTTTTGTTTACACAGCTGAAAAAATGGCGGGTGAACAAAATCAGAAGAGAAGCCATGCACAAATTTCTCATCAATGGAGATTTTTTGTTGAAATGTTACATCCTCCAACATTGTCATATCTGACGGTGAATGAATTGGGTGAAATGAAGCTCAAATGTGTACAGGGTCCATGGAGCTAAGAGCTGCCCAACATTCGTCCTTATGAATAAGGGAAAACCCCGGAAAAACTTACCCAGGTAACCCACTCTGAGCGAGATTCCAACTCGGGGACCTCTTAAACGTCAGGCAGACACGTTACTATCTACGCTACCAAGGAGAAAGAATTGTTCGTTGAATTAGTAACTAAATATCAGGAGGATATTGAGGAAAATAAGAGGACAGATGCAGTAAATGTGAATGCCATTCAGACGGTCTAAGTAATTTAATGTAATTTTATCTCCTTGTTTAAACATAATCTCATTTCAAATAAAATTTTGTTGCATATTTAAGTTTACACAGTTCCCTCTTAACAGAGTTTCCAAACTGTATTGCTAGTGAAATCTGAATCCCAGAGGTTTGTGTTAAACTCAAAAATTTTATTACCTTTTGTATTATCTCTTGGGGCCTATAATTTGATATTATAATACAAATTACACTTTTATAATGATATAGGTGTTTAAAAATACAACAGTAGCCATGCTTACCGCTAGCACATAGTTATAAATGTGTAGTTCCTAGTAGATATTTTATTACGGTTGGTATTGTGCTTGACCCATTCAACCAAGTTTCAAACATTGCAAATGCAAAGTGCAACATAAGAAACAAGCATGATACAAAAACTATTAGATTTAATGTCGTCAACATTCTGTTAAAAATGAAAGCCAACTACGGAACATGGTTTACAACATATATACCGTACAGATTATAAGGGTCACAAAGTTAAACACGATCCTTAATAAAAGATAAAGATAGGCCGTGGTTACCCTTTAAAAGTCAAGGGCCTAACTACCTGACGTTAGGGTGAGCTTAGCTCAACTTATATGGTGAGCAAATCCCTATAGGTTACTAATTATCGGATTGCAATTTGTCTTTGGCTCACAAGTGAACTAATAGCAACAATAAATATATTAGCAACTAAAATACAAGCAATAAACATTGGAAGGAAAAAAACAACCAATGAGACGTTTTGAACCTGGCCTTTGTATCACTATATTCCGGCAAGCTAATAATTTCGGCCAGCTTTCACATACTCTCTGGTGCCCTTTAGGAAAGTATTCATTTATCACCTCGTTAGTACTATATGCATGAAAAATCATTTATTTAAGCTTTTTGCAACTTCTTGGTCCTCATTCAGTGCTGTAAGTATTAATGTTGGGTAACTACAGTTCGGCCGCTCTATCTCCGGCTCTGACATTTCTCGAGAGGGGGAAACAGGCTGAGGCCAGTTCTTTAGCGGGAATTTCAAGCAGAGAAACAATGCGTATTTTAAATATTTCACGTATTTGCATATTTCACGAACCAGTAGCCATATTATTATAATAGCGATAATAATAGGATTTACGAACACTAACAATCGAAATTCAGGCACGAAAAATATACCAAAGAAAGTTCACCAGCACAAGCAGCTAAAAGGCCATGTGGGTCAAACAAATTTAACCTGGCAACACAGGGTTGGGTTCCAAAGTCACGCCTAGCACTGACAATGCTGATTGGCGCTAGCAGACAGTTTTAACTTCCTGACCACGACACTGGATGTCGAGGCTCCCAGTACTACCAACAGATACAGTTAGTGTGTGTGAAAGGTGTGAACAAAATTTTCGAATGGAGTAGTGTTGTAATAAATATCTTGCATGATAATGAAATTGCAAGTTGTATTTCATAGTTTTAAAGCTAATAAAAGCTATATTTTCATTCTAAATATAATTTTGAGGATGTTTTCAATTGCTCGTCACTGTATGTTGGTACTATTAACCTTCCTCCTCCAGCTCTTGCATTCACAAAACGTCAGAACCGGAGATACAACGGCCAGACTGTAGAGTACCAAATACAAGGAGCGAGGTGCTGTAACGGCTCTTATATTAAAAGGGTCAATGTTTTCACATCAAACTATACACAGCTGGTTGCATAAATCACAATAAATAGGGGTAGAAGACTCACCTGGTAAAACTTTAAATGTATCTACTGGTAAGAATACTGAGAAATCTGCATTGTTACTTCTCTGCCCAACTCCATTAGTTTCTTTCTGCTCACAGCAGACTTTATACGAGAAACAGTGTTAACTGGTTTCTTCAAGTAAGTATGCATGCACTTATGATTATTTGTTTAACTTTAACTACATCTAACATCAAAGTTAAAACAATTCAACATTCATAAACAATCAAGAATCTCAGCAAATTGTAAAGAACGTTAGTACATTTTACTTACGTCACCATTGCTGTTACTGGCAGTGTTACCAATCATTTGGACCTTCATTTCTTCATATCTCTTCTCTGAATCCTTTAACTTTTCCTCCAAATCTTTATACATTTTTTGGCTTGTCTCAAGTTCTTGCTTCAGCTTGATTATCTCTTGTTCTTTATCGACATCCAGGGTAACTAGGTGTCTCTTCACAGAGTGGTCAATATTTGTCAACATTTGCTCGGAGTTTAAACTCATCTTCTCCTCCAAAGCGATAATCCTTGGAAGCAGTTGATCATTAGGTTGGGGTTGCGCAGTCATTTTATTCATCTTCTCCAACAAAGCTATAATCCTTGGAAGCAGTTGTTCATTAGGTTGGGGTTGAGCAGTCATGTTATTCATCTTCTCCTCCAAAGCTATAATCCTTGGAAGCAGTTGTTCGTTAGGTTGGGGTTGAGCAGTCATGTTATTCATCTTCTCCAAAGCTATAATCCTTGAAAGCAGTTGTTCGTTAGGTTGGGGGTGAGCAGTCATGTTATTCACCTTCTCTTCCAAAGCTATAATCCTTGGAAGCAGTTGTTCGCTAGGTTGGGGTTGAGCAGTCATGTTATTCACCTTCTCTTCCAAAGCTATAATCCTTGGAAGCAGTTGTTCGTTAGGTTGGGGTTGAGCAGTCATATCAAATCTGAAACAAAATACACGTGAAGTTATAAAAAGTCACTATGACCTATTTAAAATGTTCAATAGTGTATTGTTACAGAGGATGACAATTATAAGTTATTTAATGTGAGTTTTAACTAATTGCTGAGTTGAAAGATGGTTTAGTATATTTAAATGTAAGATTTAAAGGCAAATTTTGGGTCAAGCGGAGAAAAACGGTGTCTGGAGAAGATATAATCATGAATTGTATAATTGATATAGCAAACCAAACATTGATAATTGTATAAAAATCAGAAGGTTGGAGTGGGTAGGACATGTGTGTGCCTATGAGAGAATGATAAGGATATTTAATGCAGTGCCAGAAGGAACCAAGAAAGTTGGAAGACCAAAGTTAAGGTGGGAGGACAGGCTGAGAGAGGATGTAAGAACAATTGGAATCAAAAACTGGAGAAGCACTGCACTTAACAGGAAACAATGGGGAAATTTCAGAAGGCTAAGGCTCACAAAGGACTGTCGTGGCAATCATGAAGTTAATTGCTCTAAAATAAGTTTGACTGATTCAATCTGTGTATAGCATCAGTAATAAACAATGATGAACATAACCATTATGATGAATATACTGAATATTGTCGAATTATTGCGATAAGACAGCCAGCGCGCACAAAGTGATAGATACCACATCGCAGAGATAAAAGCTAGCCAAAACTGATAAAAGATAGATAACTGGAAAGTTTGCCTTGCCAGTGACATCTTGATTGTTAGAGAACATTCCAGAAACTTCTGGAACCATGAATGGATGTATAAAATGGAGCCGCAGTTAGTTGAGTGGACAGTCGTAAATGGAGTCGAGCACTGTGATTTGAAAGTGAACTGTTCTGTTCATTCACGTTTATTCACCCACAAAGTAACAATATTTAAATTGCCACAACAATGAAATTTCAGCACCAGCATTTGGTAGGCACAAAACCGCTAGGTGCCAAGCTCTTTTGCATCTATTTTTTAATGCTTATAAAATGGAGATTACAGAAGTGAACATGTTACAGCAGTGGAAATATTACACAAAATTATATAAATATTTAAGAATAAAAAACCCACAATTCATGTTAAAACAATAACACACCTTCACCAACAAGCAGCTAAGACAGTTCTGGAATAGTTCTAGATTGATAACACATGGGAAACTGCAAAAGTTGAAGTGTTTAAGAAAACCAGTGAATTGAACCTATTGGAGAAGTTTGGAAATAGAGACAAAGTCATTACTTAAACCAGTAACTAAATCGTTAGATAAAGCTCCTTTGATAGTGAGAAAAACTGACACTGGGTGACGAAATGCATTTGTAACTGGAAAGGGCACGTTGTGGCTGAGTAGTTATAGACCTTTCGACTCTCACCCAGGCGGAGTGGTTTCGAACCCGAACAACTGCAAAGTGAGATTTGTTGAGGACTACAACCTGCTGCGAGGGGTCTTCTCCGGGATCTCTGGTTTCCCCTGCAATTTCATGCTATGAGTGGTCCATCCCCATCTAATGTATCGTCAGCATCACAACACTATCTTCTGAGGTCGATGACAATAACAGCGTTCAGTTTACAACGCTCTCAGCTGTTCTCTGCTTACCTCTCATGACTCACTCACTCTTGTTACATGTCTTACAACTCTTGTTTCACAACTTGCCACTCGCGCTGGTGTGTCACAATCTCTTATATACCTCGCTGAGAATTTCTAGACTATTTGAAAATACACCAGAACCCCAACAATCTCTATCAGTCCAGAAATTTCCATTTATCCCAGTTTATTTGCCTCGACAGACCCTTGTCTGCATGTTAACTTTGTCTGCGGCTTCTTGGTTTTCACACTGCCCACCTATCAGTTCCTTTTGTTTAAACAAGTCGCGCGATCGTAGATACGGGTTTGCGATAATAGTAATGCCTGCTAAGAGCTGCAGCATTAATTTGCAAATGGCAGTTCCAGGAAGTGCTACCAAGAACGTGAAGCAATTGCTCATTAGCAAGGAAAGTGACATGTAGAATATGGGTTCCCTACAGAGCTTTCTTTAAAAACAGATACTGATATATTCAGCATCCTCAACAAGAAAGGCTGTTTCACTCCACCAAGAAGATGGAGTACAACCAACTCCTTAAAATACCCCTTCAAAAATAGGACATGCCTTTTTCCAAAAAAAATTTAAACCCAGTATCAGCCCTCCAGGTGTGCAAGATATTGAGAAAACACTAAAGGCAGCTTTGAATGAAACATGTTCATCCAGAGCTACAACGGCTTACAAAATTGTCAACCACAAGAAACAGAGTAATGCCCGATGGAACTGTTGCTTCTATATGAATAATGGCCATAACAAACAAAATAACACTAAACACGCAGTCCTGAGACACTGTTCTCCTTTCAAAAGACCAGAAACAAAGGTTTCACCTACACTCAAAAAGTACAGGCAGGCATAAGCTCCTGTGAGAATAGAGATGATGGCCTTGAAAGTTTTAAAAGAAGAGCTGGCTTATCACAGAAGTTTTCCAAGTCTTTGTTGTCTGTACAAAAAGTTAACAGGCGCAAGTTGCTAATGAAACCAAATGGGCAATAGTAGGCTGCTACAGCTGAAAATAGCATTGTACAGGAGTGAGAAGGGCACAGATTTCAAGCCACCACATTCCTTGGCATTCTCCTTGCAATTACTTGACAAATACAACTCTATTTCAAGCCTCTTTGGCATTCTCCTTTCAATTACTTGACAAATAACACCCTTTAGAAAAACGGTTAATAGTTTATGGCACCCGTGGAATTTTTTAGAACCTAATAATAAGAAATATAACAGATATTGGAAAACTCCATGCTGCCAATATAGTTAAAAGTGGAACAGCTGACTAGCAGCAGGTAAGTCAGTGATTATTTGTGCATGTATATCATTTGGGACAGTGGCAATATCAGAAATGATCTGCAGGGTAACAGTTAATGGTGTCTAAAAGAAACAGCTGAGTTGGGAGACGTAAGTGTTTTAAGTATGTGTATGGCTGAGTGCTTCATATCAACCCTTTCACCGGTATGGACGTCATATGACGTTCAAGTTAAAATACCCCAATACGTTATGGATGTGTATAGAGTGAGTGAGTGTGGTGCTTTATGGCCCGTCGACTGCAAGGTCATTTGGGCCCGAAGTCAAGGCTAAAACCTAAAAGCTACACAAATTTAGTTAAAAAGGTAAAATAAGATAAAAACAAGTCAACGATTAAAAGTATATAAAAGATCATCCCAATACTAATAGTTAAAAGCCCTAAAATTAATAAATATAAAATCCCAGTCAGATTTGAGTATTAAAATTAATTTCGGCTACAAACCGCAGTGCCTTATCCACGGCCACTGGGTCGTCCCCTAAAACATCGAGCAAGTTAGTCCTTAGGCCCAAAGACTGGCGAACGAGGGTGTACTGTGGGCAATCCAGCAATACATGCCGCACAGTGAGGCGTACTGCACACGGAGCACACACAGGGGCCGGCTCCCCTCTTAAAAGATGTCCATGAGTTGCAAGTGTGTGCCCAATTCTCAGCCGGGTGAGTATCACCTCGGCCCGCCGGTTATCCCTGCAGGAAGTTGGCCAGGGTTGTACGCTCTCCTTTATCGCCCGGAGTTGTGTGCCTTCTAAAGCTGTCCAGGATTGCTGCCAAGCAGATAGGAATTGGCGACGGAAAAAACGTTGCACATCCTGGTATGGCACCCTAGTTGTTAAACTCCGGGGTAAACGGCAAGCTGACTTAGCAGCCGCGTCCGCCTCCTCGTTCCCGGTAATCCCCACATGACCTGGGGACCAAGTAAAAACAAAATTGTATCCGCGTAACAGCATTTGCGATATCTGGGCCTGTATTTTTATAACAAGGGTGTGAACGGCAGTGTGCTGTTGCAAGGCCTGAAGAGCACTTAGAGAGTCAGTGCAGACGATAAAAGAGCCAGGAGCTAACTTGCAAATAAAAAGGAGCAAATAAAAGATGGCATACAGCTCTGCTGAGAAGACCGAAGTGGAGTCCAGAAGTCGAAATTTATGAGCCTCACCGTTAATGAAGAATGCGCAACCCGTAGCGTTACCCAACTGGGAACCGTCTGTAAAGACCGGAACATAGTTAGGGTAACGGCCCAGTAATTCGGAAAAGAGTTGTTGGAACACCGAATGTGGAGTAGCGAGTCTAGAGCTGTTTGAAAGAGCGAGATCGAACCGCGCACGATTGAGCTGCCATGCTGGATAGGGGCAGATGGACGACCTCTCCACGCGAGGCATTCGGAGGCCATGGGATTGTAGGAGATCCCGAAATCTTATTCCCACGGGGCGAGTCCGACAACCAGGGCGCGTATAACGGTGGACTAAATCTGGACACAGAACTGGTTTGAAACAAGGATGATTGGGGTAGCTTGCCAACTTCCAGACGTACGAGCAGAGTAACAGCGAGCGACGAACATGGAGTGGAGGTTCGCCTGAGTCTGCATACAGGCAGTCGACTCGACTGGTGCGGAAAGCTCCTGTGGCAAGGCGGATGCCAGTGTGATGCACGGTGTCTAAAAGGCGAAGTTTAGAGGCGGTCGCTGCGCCATAAATAAAACTGCCATAGTCCAGCTTGGACCGAACCAGAGAGCGGTACAGCCTCAACATTACCGTACGATCGCCCCCCCAAGATGCTCCAGATAATACCTTGAGCACCCGAAGAGAACGATCGCAAGAGGCTCGAAGGTGACGAATGTGGTGCTCCCAATTGAGTTGTCGGTCCAAGTAGAGGCCCAAGAACTTCAGGTGCGAGACAAATGGCAGGGGTGTGCCGTTCAAATGAAGATCAGGAGGCGGGTGAATACCTCGTAGGCGGTGAAAGTGGATGCACTGCGTCTTCGCAGCTGAAAAACGGAAGCCGGTTTGAAGCGCCCAAGCTGCTAGCTGGGTAATGGTCAGCTGCAGTTGGCGCTCAATGTGATCTATGTTGGCAGACCTATAATAGACTGCGAAGTCGTCAACATAGAGGGATGATGGAATTCCACTTCGAACGGCACTAGTGATTCCGTTAATCGCTACGGCAAAAAGGGTGACGCTCAAAATCGACCCTTGAGGTACACCGTTCTCCTGTATCCGTTCCTGGGATAACGTTTTCCCTATCCGCACACGAAAACGGCGAAGTCTTAAAAAATTGCATAAAAACTCGGGCAGATGACCACGCATGCCGTAACCATGTAGGTTACGGAGTAGTCCGTACCGCCAGGTGGTGTCATAGGCCTTCTCCAGGTCCAGGAACACGCCCACGACGTGCTGTTTCAATAAAAAGGCATCGGAGATATACCCCTCAAGGCGTGTTAGATTATCGACACTTGAGCGATGGCGACGAAAACCGCATTGCAAGTTGGACAGATGGTTATGTTTTTCTAGCCACCAATTTAACCGAGCGTTTATCATTCGCTCCAACATCTTACAGATGACACTCGTCAGGCAAATGGGGCGGTAGCTAGATGGGAGCGTGCGGTCCTTTCCAGGACGAGGGATGGGGATGACAATACCCTCTCGCCAGGAGGAAGGGAAAACCCGCTCATGCCAAATGCGGTTATAGATGTTTAAAAGGAAAGATAGCGCCTCAGATGGAAGATGTAGCAGCATCTGTCGGTGTACGTCATCGGGACCTGGAGAAGGATCCTTTGCTAATGCCAGGGAATGGGCTAGCTCGGCTGCGGTAAAAGGTTGATTGTACGGCTCGGTGCAGTCACTATTAAAATTCAGTGGTACCCGCTCCGCCTTTTCCTTAATAGGCAGGAAGAGAGCGTCATAGCGGGCAGTTTGGCTAGTAGCAGCAAATGTGGTAGCTAGGGCTTCAGATATGTCCTACTCGGTGGTGTACATGGAACCGTTGATGGCAAGGCCGGGAATTACCGTCCGGCGATACTTGCCATACATCCGCCGAACAGCTGACCATACTTGTTGGGTAGAGCTGCGCCGGGAAAGCGAAGACACATAGGCTTCCCAGGATTTACGTTTTGCGTTGCGCAGTATAAAGCGTGCCCTAGCGCGAGAACGTTTGAAGGCGACGAAGTTCCCTTCCGTCGGGTGCCGCTGAAAAACGCGCAAAGCACGTTTGCGTGCTTTGACAGCCAAACTGCATTCCTCGGACCACCACGGTACAGGGATACGACGTGGTGTAGGTGAACCTCGAGGAATGCTGGATTCTGCTGCGAGCAGGATCGAGCAAGTAAAATATTCCACCATTTCGTCGATGGTGTCGAAACCATCGTCGATGAGGTGTATCAGGGATTGGAATTTTCCCCAGTTAGCTTTGGAAATAATCCAGCGAGGATGACGAGACGGTACACATTGGCGGCCAGAAAAATGTATGTTAATGGGGTAGTGATCACTGCCAAAGAGGTCGGAAAGTACTGACCACTCAAGTAGTGGTACTAATGACGGACTGCAGAAAGAAAGGTCTAGTACGGAATGTGTACCATAAGCGGATGATAGGAATGTCGGGTCACCAGTATTTAGCAGAAGCAGGTCAGACTTATCGAAGACGTCTACGAGGAGGCATCCACGGGCGTCATCAGTGTCTGATCCCCAGAGCGTGTGCTTGGCATTCAAATCTCCCAGAAGGAATAGTGGTGAGGGGAGCTGAGCCAATAGAGCTTGAAGATCACGCTCTGGAACTATACTGAGCGGCGGCAGGTACATGTTGCAGATGGTAAAACTGATGCTCTCCAGCTGTATCCGAACGGCCACAGCTTGCAATGCTGTGGTGAGAGGAACGTTGGCGGCTGAGATGTTAGGCGCCACTAAGGTAGCAACGCCACCGCTTGCACGCATACCTGCAAGAGAGTCGCTTCTAAATGCAGAGAAAGAGTGAAGGTGTAACGAGTGATTGGGATGTAAGTGGGTTTCCTGGAGACAAATAATTGATGGTGACCGTTGAGAAACTAAATGTTGTAGGTCTTGAGCACGAGCTCGAAAACCATTGACATTCCACTGGATTATTTCCATAAAGAGGTTTTAGCGGGCCGTTTTAACCTTTTTCTTGACCTTGGCTGATTTGGGCCCTACGACTCGAAAATCGTTAGCGTCCTGTGACTCCGCTGATGTTCGGGAGTCAGAACTCCTACGGCTCGTAGAACGAGACCGGGATCTAATGGAAGGTGAGCGACTTCGCGATCTATGTTGTGGCCGGGATCGGTTTTTAACATTTACTACTGGATTGTTGTTACTCGGTGATGGCTTGGTGGCTGGAGTCTGTACGGCTGAAACAGAAGCTGTGCTGGTGGATATACAAGCAGTCTGAGACGTGGGTTTAACGGCTAGAAAGTCAGTCTGCGTGGAGGCGTGGGCGACAGGGACGTGTTGAACAGCAACAGTGGTGTTGGGAGTACGGCGAGCTGCTGATGCATATCCAGTAGTAGTGGTAGCAGGCTTTAGTTGTTCAAAGCGCCGTCGTGCCTCTGGAAAAGTCAGGCGTTCTTTGACACGTAGCTCCTGAATGCTTTTCTCGTCCATGAATCTAGGACACTGTCGCGAGCTGGAGGGATGACTACCGCCACAGTTCACGCAGCAAGGTGTTCGACTGCAGTTTGCATCCTCGTGCTTCGGTAGGCCACATTGCTCACAAAGAGCAGGATTAGTACATGTGACCTTAGTATGTCCGAACCGCTGACATTGGAAACAGCGCATGGGGTTCGGGACATACTGGCGGACGCTAGCACGTTCGTAGCCACAATAGATGAATTCGGGTAATTTAGTCCCAGCAAAAGTTAGAAAGACTGTTCGTAAGGGGTATTCTTTGCCATCTTGTTTTCGGGTAAGCCGGTACGCCTGACATACAAGTTGATCAGAGAGGCAACTTACTATTTCCTCATTTGCTAGACCATCTAAGCTGGAGGTGGTGACTACTCCTCTGCAGGTATTGAGCGTTTTGTGTGGGGCTACCCGGATAGGGTAGGAGCCCAACAAAGACGCTTTCTGCAGTTTTTTAGATTGGTCCGCTGTTGTGGTCTCTAATAGTAAGCTGCCGTCTCGGAGACGGGTAGCGTTTTTCACAGGGCCACTGATCCTATCGAGTTCACGCTTTATGTAAAACGGGCTGATATCCTTAAACGTTTTGCCATCACATGCCAAGGTCATCACTAAAAATGGGTCAGTAAAGGAGGTTTTGCGCGGAGACATGATGATATAGACCCCCTTCCGGAACCGTCGGCGTCAGCCTGCCATCCGGGGGTTAAACAAAAAAGACACCGAATCTTGACGGTCTGTGCCGTCATGGGGACCCCACCCATGACCGACCTCATTTGTACTTCAGAAAAGCTACCCTTCAATATCCACTGCTTGTCCGTATGGGTAAACCGTTCACCACGCACACCCCGGCTTTATGCCCCTACCACAGGAATAACCGCCTGTGGCTCCCCACTTTAGGCCGCGCTGCGCATAAAGGGCACACGCGGATTCAGGGGACTTGTGGTTGATTACACCGGGGTTCCGTCAGCGGTAACACGTCCGGTCCGTGATACTAACCCAACGGCAAAACGCGGCCGTCGGGAGATTACCACAGACCGGGCCCTCAAGGAGCTACGTGGGTGTACTTGACGGTGTGGACGGGCTCCGCACCTAAGGCTACACATAGGGGCAGTGCGAAGGGTCCGCTCAACCTTCACTTTTGAGACCTCCGGAGAGCACACATGTCGGAAGCCGCGCTGAAAACCGTGGGACAGAACCACGGAGATAGGAGAGATCCCTGCTGGTGAGACAGGAGTTATAAACCTAAGACCTTAAGTACTAATAATTATAATAAAAAACTAGAAGGGGAAGAAGGTGATGCATACTGACAAGCAGTAGCTACACGTGGCACAGTTGATGGAGATGAAGGGGATGAATTGGGGGTGAATGGCTAGGGACCCCGGGATCGCCAATCCCGTACCTACCGTAGTAGGTCCCTGGGGAAAAATACCAGAGCCTCTTCTGCCAGTTTTCGGGGTTACTGATGGGCCTTCTCGGCTGCCGTAGCGGTCGTGGGGTACATCAAGTCCCCACCGTACATCACCCCATCAGTCAGTCCCCTACTTCCTGTTGCCCACCCCTCGGGACGAGGACCGCAGAGGTTGGATTTTGAGGGGCAGGATGTGTATAGATGTCCTGCACAAACATGCTTTTAATCCCAATTATTTTTATCTTCCTATTTGAAATAAATTTAAATTAGTTCTGTAACGGATGTAAACACACCATTAAAGGTATCGACGCAGAGCGATAAGAGGCATAGCGTAGTGTGGAGATAAACAGCTTGCCTAAGCAAATAAACATAGTGCAGAGATAAAAGACATGGCAAAACAGATAAAGTTAGATAAAAAAGGAACATTCTAGTGACATCTTGATTGTCTAACAGAACATTCCATTTCTTGTTTGTTAAAGAATATTTGAGAAGTGTCTTGTAATATCAGTCGTGGTGTATATATAAGAAAGCTGCAAGTTGCCAAGTGACAGTGAAGACAGTCGTAAACAGGAATTGTAACAAGAGTTGTCGTAAACAGTGGAAGTTCAGTAAGCTCTTTGTTGTGTTGGAAGATTTTATTTGCGTTACGTAATTCTGCTGGCGGAAAGAGTGTATTGCTACGGAAATAAAGAACATTTTGAATTTCTGCAACTTGGACTTTTAATTCTACGAACCCACAAAGTCACAATACACTTAATGCTTATTTAACACCAATTTTTTTAAGCTTTCTATTTTACAATAAATTTAAATTACTTTTCTGCAACAGACGAAAACTTTCTCTTAAAGATTTGTTTTTGAATGGTACACCTCAAAATTTGGATAAACACACAGGGCACATCTTCAGATTTATGGCAAATAATACAAGTTTCCTTGCAAACTTCTTTTTCGTGACACACTAGGCATTTTTAAAATGGTCGCAACTTTTTTAGTGTGAGTGATATCCTTTAAGGAAAGTGTTTTCTTTCAAGTATGTGGTGGATTTCTTACTCCCAGTATGAACAGGCATCTGAATGTTATAGTACCCAAATGGGCTGTGAGCTATTGATGTGTCAAATTCCAGGTAGGTCGTTGACTTGAATGAATTTAGAGCTCTGTAAATCACTAATCAATTGTGTATGGTTACATCTAGTGGTATAAAAATACTTTTAGATAACATTTAACTGTTTTTTTTTTTTTTGTAAAAAGGGATAGCTTGAAATACCTGATTCACCACACCCATATTTGACTTATTTTCCCTAAAAATGGAGCCTACAAGTTATACTGAAAATACACACATTGAGTATTTTGATAAAACAGAAGAAGAGCATATTTAGCCTAAGGTCCATTCAGGTATAACAAAACATAACTCAAAAACAAAGTATGAGGTAAGTCTCAAACAACAGGAAAGTGCTCGTAGTGGGTGACTCCATATTAAAATTTGCAGGTGAAGCATGTAAGGAAAAGGGATACGATGTGCGCTGTTTCCCAGGCATTCGGCTGCGGGAAATGCGAGAACAAGTGGAAAAGATGCCAATAACAGAAGAAAAGCCAGAGATCGTGGTCCTTCTCGCAGGAACAAACAACATTAGTCCTGGTGTAAGGGTTGAGATGATAATGGGGGAAACGATCTACATGATAAACAGCATCAGGTCACAAGTGCCAGAAGCAAAAATCATGGTTAGTGGGGTTCTTCGCAGACGTGATGTTACAAACAGGAGACTTATGAGAATAAACAGTGAACTAGATTTGTTGTGTGCTAAACAGAGGTGTTTAATGGTAGACAGCAATTTCTGGCTTTGGAATAGTGATTTTGCCAGGGATGGGGTCCATTTAAATAGGAGGGGATCTAGCAAATTTGGCAGTTTGTTAAATAATGTAATAGCATCAATGTTTAAGGGAAACTAGGATCTCAAGTGGTGGATGTAAATTCAAAGGATATCTGTTTAGAGGCCAAGCATAGTAGGAAGACAGACCAAACAAATGTGTATGAGCCAACCAAATCAGGTAAAATAGGAATGACCAAAGAAAATAGTAAATTAGTTATAAGTCATTTAAACATTCAAAGTTTATTTAATAAAGTAGCTGAATTAGATATGTTGCTAGATTCAGATTTAAAGGAGGCAGATCTCTGCATAACAGAAAACTGACTAAACAAACACAGTGCAGAATGTGTAAAAATAGAAAATTTTAAACTGGCTTCAGTATTCTGCAGAAGTACAAGCATGCATGGAGGGTCGGGAACATTTGTAAAAGAGGGTCTGGAGGGAAAAGATGTAAAGCATGTACAAAACTTAAGGGTAGAAAAGCATTTCAAACTATCAGTGATAGAGGTACCTGTGGGCGAAATGGTAATAGCATGTATAGACAGAACTCCAGACAGTGATTTCAATATATTCATTAACAATCTAGAGCAGCTTCTCAGAGAGTTAACCTCAAAATACAAAAATGTAGTTGTCTGTGGGGACTGGAATATTAATTTATTACAAAATAATCTACAGGGAATGGAAGTACAAAATTTATGTAGAATATATAATATGAAAAATACAGTTCAAACCCCCACCAGAATATCAAAATATTCTGAGTCACTTCTTATGTAATAGTAACAAATATGGAATATTTAAAACAATCTTAAGTAACTGAAACAGGGTTATCTGACCACAAGGCACAGATACTAACAACCACATTAAATAAACCTAAACAAGACAATATAAAGACCACTAAACGGTGCTACAATGAAACCAATTTAGACAATTTCAAATGTCTACTAAGAAGGGAACAATGGACTGAGGTATACAGAAAAAATACAGAGGATTCAAAATTTACTAAGCTAATTCATACTGTTACTCTGTGAGTTCGTGAAATGAAAAGTCCAATTGCACCACTCAAAAATGTTCTTTATTTCCACCGACTTACAGTTAAACACTTGCCAATTACACAGAATTACGTAATGCACACAATTACGATTAACCAGTTCGTCCGTTACAATTCCACTTGCACTCGCAATTACGTAAACTCCTCCGACGCACGTACGCAGTCCGTCCGCTCACTGAGCGCTCCTCCTCACAGCTGTTCGCCAAACACTGACTAGCTCCGGCCCGGCGCGTCGCTTATATAAGGCCAGCTGGCCAATCTAGAAGTTTCCAGATTAGACGAGACAACCCGCACGTTCGAGAATCCAGGGGCAGGGGAAAGAGACGGCACAGTGGCCCGCGATCCCTCTCCTAATCATCCCTTCAGTTAGTAACCGAGATTAATGGGTGGGTGTATCCGAACGCCTCCGTCTCCTGCTGCCGCTGCCAGCCGGGTCTATTGGGAGTTCCGACGTTTGGGTGACATTACTTTTCTACACAACTTTGAAATTGCGTTTCTGATAAATAAGAGTATTGTAGTGGAGGGAAAAATAAGTGGGTAACTAAAGGGATTAGGATATCAAAGAGATTAAGGTTTTTAAGTGAGGTAGAAAAATGGGGAGGTGCGTCAAATGAAACAAGAGAGTATATAAATACTTATAGGAAGATCTATAGGAAAGTCATTAGGGCAGCAAAAAAACTAGAGAATGATAGATATATATTAGGGTCGGTAAATAAAAATAAGGCAATGTGGCAAGTGATAAAGAAGGAAACTGGTAAAACAAACCAAAAGGAAACCCAACTTGAACTAATAGAAAATGGTAATAAAATAAAAGACCCAGTACAGGTGGCAGAACTATTTAATAGACATTTCACGGAAATAGCAAACAAAATCTTAAATAACAAATATGGGTTACTAAATGGTCAACAGTTACAGTAAAAAAATACAGATATGCATAAATTCATTTTTTATTGGGCCAATAAGTATAGAAGAGATAAAAAGAGTAACAAAGGGACTAAAAAATAAGTTTTCATCAGGGGCAGACGATATACCTGATTACATAGTGAAAGAGTGCATAGAAGAAATATCAGAACCTTTATTGGATGTGTATAATGCATCTTTTGAGACAGGGGTATTTCCAGAAAAACTTAGTAATTTACTATGTTCAACAACAAACATTAATAAAAAACAGTCAGTTACATGATCATCAGACAAGACATAGGGAAAACTTACACATTCAACAATATAGAACTAATTTAGCAAAGAATAGTGCACTTCACAATGGTATAAAACTATACAATAAATTACCAACAAATATAAAAATTATCAAAGATAATAAAGTATTTAAAAAACAGCTTGGGTCATTCTTATTACAGAACTCACTTTATTCAGTGACTGAATTCCTAGACATGTAATGTACAGTTATTAGTTTGAATCTCTAACCAAATCAGGAATCTTAATTTTAAATGTATTTTAGTAAATTGTATATTTACCATTTTAGTAAATTTATATCAACTTGAAGAAGCCATGAAAATGTAACAATGTTTTTCAAACGGTGAATAAAGAATACAATACCTACCAAACTGTATAACATCCCTCCCAGTTCACTTTATACGAAAATGGGAGTAATGGAGAAGATTCATATACAGATGTAGGTTAATGGCTGTTACATCATTTTCAAGAAATTTAATAACAGTCAAGTTGAAATTGATTCATAACACTGATTGTAGTCTGTTTTTAACACTCCGCCATTTACATTTTAGCTTTTGGAGGAACTAGTAGTTTCAGGAGCTGTTGCCTTCATTTTAAATTTCTAAGCCATTTTTATAGCTTTTTGTTCCTTGAAGTACCTATTCTGCTTTATTTAAAAAACCACAACATTACAAAATATATAGTAATTATTACACAAGAAATCTTGTTATGCGATTTGGCAGGCTCATTTCATAGAATGATTCCAAAGAATTGGAGAGGAATTGGATTGACTTGGTATTACAGATAATCACTTGTCTCAAGAACTTCTTTGAATCCCTCGGTTAGTTTGCCTGAAAAAGGAATTGATCATGAGTAGCTTCAGTGTACATGTACCATTTCAAGTTCCTTGAACCGCCACCAAAGGAAACCTATGACAAAATATCACCAACTACACCAATTAGAACCAGTCGATGGCCAGTTGAGGATAGAGGCAAAGTCTCTGAAACATGTTCCGGAAAAATTTAGATGTGTTTAGTGTCATTAATCGACTCCCTTTAAATTTAATCCCTTAACCATTTTAATCTACAACTGGTTTATACACACAAATAAGTTTTGTGTTTTAGGGAGCTCATATATCATTTTGACTAAATAATATTCTATTTGAACTAGGTATTTAAAACTTTTATTTGCTTGGTGCATCAATGATTTATTGCAGAACAATGCAACATATAACTTCTTAAAGTACTAAATTGGAATTCCTATATTCACTGTAATAGTCTCCAACCAATACCTGAATGAAGTATAAGCTATAGTACATCCTAAATATGAACTTTCTTCTTTTGTGCCTTCTACTGTTTAACTGGAGGAGGGGGAGGGGGAAGCAGAGCAGGATGGCTCAGGTAGTTTCGTCTGTGGCCCGCATTTCATTGTTGTGACCAACTTACTTAACCCATGGATATTTCGGGGATTTTCCAGGGTTACCATGCGAATACTGGGTAAGTCAATTACATCACACAAATTTCCTGCCCATCCATTTCATCTCCATATCTAGTCATCTTGTGGTCTCTTTCAGAGTAGAAGTGTTGACTGGTGTCTCAGAGCTGCCATGATACCTTAGACCACCCTCTGTCTCCTCTCATCTCATCCTTCCTCCCGGGGATGTCCCACTTGGGGCTTAGGTACAATGAACGACAGTTTTTGGTACCGAATCCCCTCTGTAGTAATCCTAATCCTAGCTAAAGAAATATACAATTTTACCAAAATTCCTAGAATTGTGTGTTATATGAAATATATATTTCTTATTCAGTAATTAACATAATTCGTCAAGAGATTAGGTTAGGAAATTTTTCGTGCAAGCATACAGTGATAGGTCCTATATTCACAATTAGCACAAACATACATATATGGTCAAGTTATTCTCAGGAAATAAGTCAGGTGAAAATACGATTAGAAATAGACATTTCGGGAGTGTGCATCTCTCCCAGCATCAGGATATTTATTAAATGTTATAACGACAAGTGAAACACTTGATATATTTTTATTTTGTTATATCCAGTGTTTCATTTGTGATTATAATATTCAGGGACGTATTTAAGGGGCGGGGGTTAGAGGGGGTCCGGAACCCTCCCCCTCCAAATGAATTCTCATTTCAAACATTTAATAAATATTTGAAATAAATATTAGTTTTAAAAAAATCGAAAATTTTTATTCAAGCTTTTCATCTTAACGTCTATTCACTGTCAGACAGACATGAAGTTATTTAAGAGAAATGAAAAGTTACTGCACAGCAGCTGTAGAACTTGCTAAAATACACAAATAATGTCAATTACAATGTGTTGCAAAGTTAACCAATTCCGATATATTATAATTTGTTGGTTAGAATTCCCAGATACTTAAACGTGTGTAATTTTTAACTTCTATTTTTCTATTCCCTTTTTCATTCAAGGAGAACTAATACTTCAAATGCATCAATCAGTGGTTCACTTTTTAAATATCTGATTACTGCTTATATCACTTTATGCCAAATATAAGAACAAAAAATGTGCAATGTGCAAGGCCCTACTACAGACTTTATCCAAAGAAACAAGACAAAAACAAATTAAGAACAATTAGTAGAAGCTTGGGTGGAGAAAGTCATGTGAATATATTACATGTGTTTTTATTTTTTACTAACATGATAAAAAGCACATCTTGATTAATATTTATTAAAAGCAAACAATTTAATGTAGATCTTTCGGACTCCCCCCGCCCCCAACCAGGAAATTGACTTCTAAACACGTGCCTGGTAACATTCAATAAATATTCTGATGATGGGAGAGATGCACACTCCTGAAATGCCAATTTCTAATTGTCTTTTCACCTGACTTGTTCACTGAGAACAACTTGAGCATATTCGTCGCCAGGAAAGCTTCAGGTCTTATTATACATATATGGTTTATATTTATGGTCTTGTATGATTCAAATAGTTTTTGCCTTTGTTGTTTTTAGCAGGTTTAATGTTTAAGCTATTGTTGCAAAGTAATGTGAACACTAAACAATACCTAAATATTTAAAATGCTTTGCATTTATGATTTCTTATAATAATCTATAAACAGTACTGAAATGAAGTACGAGTTTTGGTGCTCTCATAACAAACATGTTCAATCATTTAATTAAAAAAAAAGACTACTTTAACTCTGGACATGTGTTTACTTTGGAAGTTAATGGAAAGTTATAAGTTGTAGGACTTTCTGACCCAAACCAACATTTCAAAGGTTACATGGCAAAAAATGAAATGCAAAAGCTTGATTACAAGATAATTATGTCGGGGAAAATGAATTTCATGACAAACATTTCTTCAAGATGTTCTTTATTACCATGTTAATGATAACAGGTCAAAGGTTAGGTTTGGAAACTCTTTATTAATTTTCATGTAAGCATTCATTTTTCATTACTTCCACAAATCTATGGTTTCACTTTACGATGCATGAATGATATTAGGTGACCTACCACCAGTGTGTTCTTTATTCCTTAGAGCTTCTAAATCAAGAATCACTAACAGTGCATCCATTTTTAAACAAGGAAAGAGTATCATTGCTGGCGCTAACATATTCTCACCTCTGGTTAACCTTAACCATAACTTTTTTCCTCAACAAGATGTAATGGTTACGATGTTACAGAATACCAAATTGTGCATAGCCAATGATTAGTAGCTTTAATTAGTGGTTCAGCTTCAACAAGAATTTACAGGACAGACCCCTGGATAATATCGAGCTGAAAATTGACATTTTTTTACTTTTCCTGTGTCAATTATCAAAAACTTAAGAGCTGCAATTGGATAATGCCACAACTACCCTCCTATATGCCAAGCAGCATACGTCGACACGAAAATTTGACAAATAAATATGATTTAAATGTAATGTACCAATTGCATTTGTTTTGCTTTTGTATAAGCCCATGAATAATTGAAGGGCTGAGAACCATAGAGGGCCAAGAACAACTTTTTAAAAAATGGAGAAATTGAAGATGAAAGCTTTTTCAATTTAATAATTTACTGAACCAAATTACACATGATAACTAATTACCATAGCAATCTAGAATCATTTTCTATCTTATATTAGTAGAACATTAATGCTTCATACATAGTTAGGTTTTACAGTAACTTATTTGGAACTATTTTCCTATGCTGGGATTTGGAAATATCTCTTAGAGGAATCGAACTGCACCATTGCCATACATCTAATCAGAGTCCTGCTGATCATTATTGAGTTGCACATGCAAACTCTTGTAAAAATTATGATTCACCAGAGGAATAAATGGTAGTGTGATTTTATATCCTTTAGTGTTTTTGGCAATAGACCTACTGCAACAACAGAAGTAAAGATACAGACAGGAATTCATGAACGACCATCAAATAATAAAACTAAAACAGGAACTTGACAATTTATTAAACATACCTGATCAAAATATTCCCACTTAACTTTATAGTTCCTTTTAAAAAAATGGACAAAACTCCATTTGTTTTGTTCTCTTGTATACAGGGAGTAACACAGATCCCCTTCTTTACCCTCTCAACACTTGAAACTTAAACAAGGGTTCGAGCTAACTCACCTCAACAAACATTTGCACAGTTAATCTGTATTAGCCTACTTTAAGAACAAAAGTATGTTGTTCTCACATTCATTGCATTGTGTGAGATCCTTGAAATAATTTTTGTACTATGGAACTAATATTCCATATTTACCGTTATTGTTTCTATGTATCGTGAGTTGACAATCATGCCCTAGTGTGGTAAGTACCATATGGGCAAGATTTCTTGAGCGCTGGATTTACGGTGTGGTGTGGGTACAAGGGTAGAAGAGAGAGCTAACACACTTTTGTTTCTGCAGTGTGGTCAACCTTGAAAAAAAAAAAAACATCAGCCAAATTGTGGTAAGATAAGCGAAGATGCCAAAGGTAAGAGATGTGGCAACAAACATTTGAATTCCATCCGATATGCTGTATTATATATTTACTGTTATGAAAAACATAAAAGTAGAAAACAAATGTTATGACATTTATAAACACCCACTTGCTTTGTGATGCTTCGGTTTCCAAGTCTACTGCGTCAATTTCATCGCTGGTATCCTCTAATGTGTTAATAATTTCATTGATTGCATTTTCTATTACACCATCATTTCTCCAATATTGCATTTCCAGCTCTTGGACCTTCTTATCATATCCTTCCCAATCCATCACTTATATAGCAAGTTTCCGCAGATTTGTGGCTCTTGTTAACATTGCATACTTTGTAAACATTCTTTACTTTTGCCCACACCAGCTTAATTGCATTCAGATCACAGTTATACGAAGGTAGACAAAAAATAGTGTGTCTCCTTTTGAGAGCCATAACAATGACAAAATAGTCTTGCTTTAAGATTTGTTGTGAACTGGGTACCTAAAACTTAACCTCAAAATTGCTAAAAAAGAAATGGCATCCATCTGAAAACTTAGCACATTAGCCACTAGATGTCACAGTATGTAGCACATTTCCTGTTTAAAAGTCATCTGTGTTTACGGAAATAGGCGAAACCTACCGAATGAGGACATAGGGCCCGAATGCTCAAGATATCATGCATATATAGTATTTCTCCATAGAACACATAGACGATTCATGTTCTAAAATCTAACATTTATCTTCAAATATATTAATATTTTAGTTAATATCTTAACCACTAAAATTCAGATTGATATAAATACACATAATAAAAACAATACACTTGTGGTAAGCACACAGCGGAATCTGGGCACAAGTGCCTAGTTCTTTGAAACCTTCCCCCATTCTGTATACATTAGTATTGCAATATACTATTACAAACGACTTCGTCATTTGACGTCTTCATATCAACGCCACCAATATGCCGGAATTTTGACCCACAGGAATTCTTTTAAATGCAAGCATATCTACTGACATGATGTTATCTTGGTTGAAAGGAATAAGCGGTTCACTGATAAGGAGCAAACTCTCGCATTCCTGTTCAAATAATTCCCTACGAGAACAAATTCTCTAGTCTGACTATACAATGTAACACTCCGACCGTAAACTGATCCTTGCTTTGGGCTATGGATCCTCGGTCTACCTCTAATCCTACTGCCACTACGTCTTTCTTCCATAACAAATTATTTTAATTATTTTCACAAAGTAGGCTAACAATACATAATGCAACAGAACACAAGCAAACTCTGTGCCCCACACAACTAGCGATAACAGACCTGGGAGTACATTCACCATTGTAACCAATCTGGCAACCTTTGTTTACATTACCATAGCAACGACCTTCCCCTCTTGCCTTCGCATCTCTTTCTTGATAACCACCGTGTATCTTCTTTTAAAAATCAGACTGTAGCTATAAAAATTTAGGTGAATGATAATTGAACAAAAGTAACAACATAGCCAAATAAGCAAAGCTTTACGTGCTGAACCTGCATGCACACCCTGTTTTCTTTGTTGCACATAATGTTGGCTCTGGGGGGGAGGGGGGGGGGTCAGTAGCATTTAGCAATTTCACTTCGGCTTCCTATAAGAACATATCACTTCCACTACATCACATGGATTGGGAGGCAATAGTCTTGCTATAATGAGAAACTGCCACTTATAAGTACAAAACAAAGGTAAACCTACATATGACTGACCGTCCTCTGATGGCCTCTTTGGCTGGAGCTTTGCCATCAGAAAAACATGCAAATGCATGAAGCTAACACTGGGTAACCCAACTAGCAATACACTATGTAAGATAGTGTTAATAATAATGATATAATAATTTTTTTAATCTCTTCCTTCCTCACCAATGCTGGTGTTACGTCCCTCTCAGAGAGAGGGAGCTGAAGCATAATGACCTTTGACCTGATGAATGAGATCAAGGTTGGTGGGTCCGCACAATGCCTGGGATGGATGAATGATGGAGCAATTGGTGGAATGATGGTGGGGGAAACTGGAAGACCTGGAGTAAACCCACCCCAGCGCCATGTTGTCCACCACAAATCCCAATTTGTGGTCCCCTGGGATCGAAACTGGGTCACCTAGGTAAAACCCAAGAAGTCTAACCACTCAGCCATGGTGCAGCTATATAATTAATAAATATTAATAATTTGAAATACTTTGATAGTCCTTAATTATTTATGTGTTGCTGAAACAATGTTTTCTAAAATAAAACTTGTGAATTTATAGATCAATGCAATTACTTTACCATATCCAAGAAAAAGCAAAAACTGTCAAGCTTTTGGTCCATTTAAAAGTTAAATTCAAAATTTCATACAGTTTCTTCAATCTGTGCACAACGATATTGGGTTAAACTATAGAAAGGCTACATTCAAATAGATTAATATGGAACGACATCATAGAAAATCATGTTGCCAACTGTAGACTTCACAATTATGCCAACAAAGCAAAATGTTGCCAACATATTTTCTTTTTCATGTTATAAATTAGTGATACTGTAATGCATATGGAATTCAGGGCAAAATAAGAGTTTACACCTTCGCTTTTTGTACTCGCATCTACACTATTTTCACGATAATTTTGGATCCTCCAGAGAGTGAACAAGGTGAACGCTTCCATCAAGTAATCAAAGAGATTGGTCAGGATCGATGGAGTACTGCGAGTAGACTAATGTTGGTCCCGAAAAAGGTAAGTTCCTTTGTCAGGACTTAAGCGTAAATCAGCAATTCTATTATTTTGCTTTTTTTATTCATTTTCTAGCACACAGTTATATAAAATCACCATTTTCAAATAATTATTAGTGATTTGTGAGAAAGCCTTACATGTTAGAGAAAACTGGACGGCATCATTCAATTTAGCACATTGATATTAGATTAAAAAAAGCTTTCAGATTGCTAACCGCTATCAAATTATATTTTGCAGTTATTAATGTAGGAACCTGTGTAACTTACTGTTATGCAATTTGGACATTAGAAAACATTTCTTAATGACGTATAACACATATAGTAATCCACAATTAGAACAATTTTCATTATTCTCGTAATTATAAACATACTAATGCACTAATCAAATTAAAAGAAATTGAAACCAGCGAGACTAAAATGGGTAATGATACACTGCCAGTTTCCTTACATAGTGTTGGTACTTTCAGCATGCCTTCACAGTTTGCAACACCTCACCCCTGACCACAGATTAATACCAGATGCTCAACTCCGTGTTAAAATCTGAAGACGCATAGGGCGCTCTTTCCTAAATCTTTAGACCCCGGCGACCTTGGCAACTACGGCCGGTGCGGCCGGTAATGTAGTAAGCTTCTATTGCGATCGAGCTATGGTGCATTCACCTCCCCTTCCCTTCGGCTCCCATTTTCACTGACTGATAGAATCCAACTTCTTTCGAAATCACTTCTCGTCGCACATGAATAGTTTACGGCACATATCAACTATATCATATTAGGATAATACGCGTCAAATACGCTGAGGAAATGTGCGATAAACTATTCATCAGTGTGCGAAATGTGACTTCGAAAGAAGTTGTCCAATTTGTAAAAAGAATTGGAAGAATCCACTTGAACTTTTCCTGTTAAATATGAATAATTGACTTCCACAAAGCATTATATCTTTATTCCTGTTGCAAATTGATAATTTTGTCTTTAAAAACAATTAAAATTTTAAAAACGAGAGAGTGAGATCACTTAAGATGCTGTTGAGATTATACAAGATATCTGTATACCCTTTCCCTCAAGCTTCTTAGTGTAATACTTAAAATAAAGATAACTTAACACTAAAATAATGATTCTGTAGATACAGGAAAACAGGTAAGGTTACCATAACGTTATATGTAATGCAATTTCTTTGTACACAGAATGTTGAAAAATTCCCTGAAATAACAGTGAGAAAAAAAACCTAAAGAAATATGTATATAAATTTGAAATTATAACAACTATGTACAAAAAAATAGCACTATTTCTTTAAAATGACACCAAAGCAGCTCTGTTAATGGTTATATTTAATAAGTATTTTAAAAGCTCAATAGTACATACATTATTTTCAGCACAAGTATACTAAAGTATATTCAGAGAAAAACATGAAATTTGTGATCGATTCATATAAGATTAATAATGTCAAATTAGTACAGAAGTCAGTATTAGCAACTGGTGACATAAATTTCATAAATGGCACTATTTTATATACTTCTAATCACTTTGGTTGAATTAACATTCACAAGTGCAGAATAAATTATGAAAAATAATAATTACATTAAAGCTGTATCATTCATTTAAAATTGTCCTAAGCTTAACTCTGTCTTCACAACACAAGAATATTACAGCGTTGAATTTTTAAATGCTTCAATGGCATGCATATGCACAGCAATGAATGCTGAAGAAGAAAATGTGCAGTTTTAAAAATAAAATTTAATGCACAGTGTATCTTCCAATAAGAGATTATTTCATGTAGTTATCTGACTGTGAAATATAATTTGCTTAATGTGCAGAGCAATTGTTTGGATAAATGGCTTGCTTTAACTTGATAGGACTTTAAGCAATGTACTTTATGACTAAGATGGCAAATGGAGCCCTCTGCATAGTGTAAACCTCTCAGTCCATGACATACAACTGAATGTGTGTCAAATAAATAACTCAATGAAAGATTACACTATGAACTATTAATGCTGTTTGTAGTTTTAGTTAAGAAGTGAAAGTGATGGAACTGTGTGTTTGAGTAGTTAATAAAAAATAATTTAGTAATGTAATTTATTTGCTCACACATCTAAACATTATTTCTTTTGACAGTCCATAATTCCCTTATGTGTTCACTACAAAGAAACAAGAAGTGCATTATATAGCAAAATAATGTGCAGTTTTATCTACTTTTCAAAATTATTATGTGGCTTCGCATCACTGCATGTAGCAAATGGCTCATATATTAGGTTAAACATCTTTTTCTCATGCCAAAGATTGAGATTTTCATTCCAACTTAGAACAATGAGAGGATGTTTAACAGTGTAGTTTCATGTGACATGTAACATTTCTGTGGGTCACGCTAGAAACGTTATATCACCCTTAAAATGGTTAGCATTACAGAAATTGTGTACCAATATTACTCATAAATGGTGGCAAGTACATGCTGAGAACAGAAATACCACAGAATACATAAATGCTGTGCAAATATCACTTTAACTTGTTATTTTTCTGAACCCATTTGTGTGTGTGTGTGTGTGTGTTAACAAGGAAGAGGATTTATAACCTATTATTTATTGTGAAGCTTTACTAATTTGAGATCAAGCCACACTGTGTTTAGGTCCTAGCTAGCTGACATTGTGCATGTTTTAAGAATAACTGGAATATTAGAAATAAAATTAAAAGTGGCATATAATGATGATGACACAATGACATTTTAATCATTTCTTGCAATGCACAATTACACCTAAAAACTTGTAAAGCTTTTTCAAATAAATTCTAATCCCATCAGATCTCTTCAAAGATGGTTATTCAGGTAAATAATTTACTGTAGTGTGTACAATAATATTGCATAGTGACTACTGCATTAAACAATATAGAACAAATTAGGTTTATGGAATCTTAGATCATACTTTTAATTGCTGTTAAAAGCTGTGACATTCTTGATCAATGATGTAGATATACACTGCTGAGTAAGGTTAAGAGAACTTAGTTCTTCAAAATACTTATCATTGCAATTTAAAGAAAAAGTTTATAAAATTCATATCAAGCATCTCGCCCAAAAATTTTAATTTAAGCCACCTAGATTATACGTAAACACAGATGCTAATTTTGGTATATCTGAAAATTCACAGCTATTCTTTCAGTATTTTAAACTGCATATTACTTACCTTACATGGACTTATATATTATATATATTTTAAATTTAAAACTACAAGTACAAACACAAAAACTAATACACCCAATCAACTGTCTAAAATAACTTCACTTTTCACTTTTCCTTGCTGGCCACAGTTATCCTCAAAGTTTTTGTTAAATTTTCCACTGATATGAAATGAAACTCAAACTTTCAGAAATATTTGATATGCCACATTAAATTGCTGTATACGCGGGAAAGAATGCTTTGTGCTACATTACTAAAGCTCCTGAAGATCACTGCACATCACCAAAACAAGAAACATACACAATATCCAGTAATCCTGCACTCTGATTTCTGCCATCGTATTCCTGGTAGCCTGAGATGATGGATAATCCCTGAAAGACAAAAAACAGAAAATCCCATTATTGCAGTAATAAAGTAACAAGGTTAATGAAACTAATGCTTTTGTATGTAAAACAACACACTTTTTCCATTATAAGGTGCTACATTAATCTAGAGAATTTAACTGTGAATGAATATGTATTAAGGCACATTTCAGGTTATGTCATATTAATTGTCGGTATTTAGCTACATGCTAAATCTTACTTACCAATAGGTCTTTGTGAAAATCTATTCTCGTTCTTCCTGCTGCCCATACGTCCTCGTAGTTCCTTCAATTTTTTACAATTTCACAAGTCGATGAAAATTGTATTCAGAACTTAATTTGGCTTGGCCTCCTTGTCGTTAAAGCTTTAATTCAAATATTTACAGGTTAGCCAATGTAGTGTCTTATTCATATAGTACATTGAGCTCAAATAAGGTCGATAATAGGCCAAAAATATTACGAAAATTACTTCGTAAGTAGTAAAATAATACAATAACTATTAAATTTTGAACTAAGCAGAAGTTATTTTATATATTAGTTAGTATGCAACACGGCAGACAAAATAATTATATTGGCGGCATTGAATCCGGCGCCTGCAGCGCTCAAAACTGTATCTGTAGACTCCGGGTGTTTCGCGAACCTTAATGTGTCTCCTGGTCTCCTATCTGAGTTATCAGGCCCTGCCCCTGACGTTTTCTTGCCATGTTGTTATCCCATCTTCATTTTAAAGCGATAATAATAATAGAATAAAAAGAATATAGGTTGGCAACATTTCATTGCCTCTGCATACTTAAGAACTCTGGACTTGGCAAGAGCTTGCTACGGTTGTCATTGCTTACCTGCCATTCTCTTAGCAGACGACGACCACTCACCTGCAGTAATACCCAAAACAAACAATTTGTGAGGAGCTTTTCCGTGAATAACAGAAAGATGGAGAAAATGCTGCAACTTTGTACACAATGTCAAAGAAACATATCGATCTGATGGATAAATGAATATTGCTATTGACAATTTCATAATTACAGCAGATGACTCGTGATCAGACGGATCTGATACAGCTTTGGGATTTCATTCACTATCAAAAATCGAACAGGACTAATGTAACCCGGCCTAAAGGTGTGACCGACTGCTCCTAAATCAGTCACATGACAGCCAAAACTTAACGGTTTCTTTTCCAACTTGTACAGTTCTACATATTTTGGTACACAATATATTGCCTTCTCAACACATTTCAGAACTGTGCAGTTGGCAACAGTCCCCTATAGATTACGTCATCGCGTATCCTTGCGGTAATGAGATGTGTGGCAGCTTTCACACAAGATAACCTAGAAATTTTGATTGTTAGTATTTTGAACAGCTCCAGCAGCCTAAACAAGGCTCGTGCAGCCATTCTTCAGGATAACCTATCCATATTTTTCATTCGAAATCTCCATTATTCGTGCGATTAGCTGGTAGAAATTTTTGTGTGTGCCTGGCGACGTAAACGATTACAACAAAAATTTACTCAAAGTTGGAGAAACTTGCGATTTTAATAAACTTGAGACAGTATCTCTACCGATAATATTGTATGTGTATTACAATGCACGATTCCTTTCCTTGGATCACCTTGGCCACGCCTAATGTTGGATTATACGGAATGGTATAATTACATTTTTATCCGAAGAAATCCGTATATAACATTAAACATTAAAACACATCCACAAAATATTATAAACCAGTACATTCTATAGAATTTGCTGAAATTAGATATTGACCGACAAAACATAACATAACGTGAAGAAACGAAACAAAAGCGAGGTCAGAACAATGTACTACATAGCACGTGATATAGAAATACCACTATAAAAGTAAGAACATTTTAGTTTAAACTTCGCAACACTTAAAGTATAATTTTTTGTATTGACTTCTAAAGTAATGCGTACATAGAATTACACTTTTTAATAACCTAAAACCTAATTTGGAAACTTGGTTCCTAAGCTTACCTTCTTCACCACAATAGAGCTGCCATCAGAATGATAAGAAGGACCTGTGCACGACCTGTGAGAAAGATAGATACATAAATGTCGCGCAGGTTCGCCAATTGTACCAGTCCAAATTCATCAACATTATTGCATCAAGTTTCGCCAAGGAGTGTTAAAGACACAGACTAATACATATTTAACAAAAACATTCTTTTATACTAAACTTTCCTAAGTGTCATCGGAAAAGCAAATTATATTTACAGATGCTGACACCTCCTGCTTCATTGATAATTACAATTTTAAATATATTCTGATTAAATAACACAAACTTGCGCCAAACTCGCTTCATTTGGGTTTTAGCCCAAAGCCATGTTCACTTTTTCCATATATTCAGAGAAAAAGTGTCGCTCCGTAGCGCTGTGCTTTTCCATGTCTATGTGATAACATTAGCTCACGCTACACATAACTTTTGGACACATACAGAACATTTCGCTAATAACCATTTAATAAAACCAGGTACCGATTACGTGTTATGAGCTTTTCAGGAACGCTCCTTTAGTTGCTGTGGTTTATTATGTGTTTCAAATGGGAAGGTGTTTGTCCTTGAGCGCTACCAGGTGAGCAACCAATCGTAGTCCGGGGTGTTGTGGCATTGCATTCTCCCTAAGTGCTGTGTGACGAGCGCCACACTAATCAATCTCTAATAAATACTATTCGCTCTAAGGCAAAAATTCAGATTTTACGAAAACTGACCCATGTCAAAGGTAATGTATTTAACATAACCGTAAAAATCGATTACTTTTAGCTCAAATAGCTTTCTTAATACAAATAAAGTAGCTGTCATTATATAATTACAAAGTATTGCGACGTAAGCACTGTAATGAGTATCATTATTGGTTGGCATGTATGCGTGAAGGTGTATTTGAAATTACTCAGAAATGAAACGTAAACATTTGACATGACGTGATAAAAGAAATATATACTTTGAATAAGCCAAGGTGTTTGTTAAATTCGATGAGAGGAAACGATACACTTCTTGCTGGTCTGACAGAACGTGTCTGGTCACATTATATCTTTGTATATGAATGGTTCGTAATCTCTATTTACTTTAGAGAGTTCAAAGCAACATTATTCAGTTACTCTTCCATGAAAAAGTGTTTCAGCTGGATCAATGAGACACGATCCTCCGCTTACTACTGCTAGAACAATCCAATAGAGTTAATGCGGCCTCAAATTATGTTGCAAACAGAAATAATATTTTTAATCTGACTTACTGAACGAAGAAGTTGACAAGGAACACAACAAGACTGGGAAAACTGTGAGACATCAGATAAACTACAAGAGTACGACTTTTGGAAAGAAATAGAACATATCGAGATTTTCGAACCTATCATCATAAATTTGCAGTACTCAGACGTTGAAGACAATGACAATGACGAATTATCTGTTAACGTAGGTAACATTCACAGCTATACGGATGCACCGCTGGTATTTTCGTTGGATTAGAAAACTAAGTAGTTCATAAACTATAATTAAATTTAAACTTAATATTTAAAACACTTGTAAAATATACGAATATTCATGTTGGAATTGTGAGTACAACTGCATTATTATAAAACTTTGGAAAATACAGTTTGTGTTCCCTTATGCCTAGCGCTACCAACACTCGCAGGTTTGCCAGGGAGAGGGAAATAAAAAAGGAGTGGGGATAATGAGGTGGCAACGGTACACGCTCTAATGCATCTGATTGGCTACAGGCGATAACTCTTCCCATTTGAAACACATAATAAGTGCCACATTCCATATTTGACATGAAAGACAGCTTAATTCTGTTCAGATATCTCGTCATTAGACGTCGTGTTCCTTTTGTTTTAAATATTAGGTATGGGACCACATCCTTGTTTCCGTTCGGAAGGAAGTCATGCTAAGAGATTTTATGCCCGAAACAAAACCCATCGCCCTTCGCCTAGTTTCATCAGCGTCTCCTGAGATACGAGGCTAAGATATAGTGTGTCTTGCTGCTTGTGTCGTCTGAGGCATGCAGTCATTGATAATGGTAAGGAATGCTTAAATAAAAGCACAGTAATATGAAGAAAATTGTTATCATAGCTCTTTATTGCTGTATTAATATTTAAATATGCCACAAGAATATTTGTGACGGCATGTAAAGTCAATCACTTAACCGGATAAAAGGGTACCGTGTTAGCACTCGATAAGAAAAAGAAGCACTATGTTCAAAATGGAACAGAGCAATATACCGGGATGAATTTATGACTACATAACCTTTACCTTATCATATAAAATTGTTCAAGAAACATCTTATCACTGTTCGAACTTACACGTGTGATTGTTTTACTTTAATTCCACCACGTGGTAATTAGACTGTGAGCAGCACACCAAAAGCAAAGAAAACAAAAGCCGATTTCGAGAAATTAATACATCTTCAACACCATTCAGCTGTTTTCAGTGACCACGTGACAGTACTAATAGTGGTGAATCTGCGAAAGCTGCAGTGCGTTAGCATTGGTATATCTTACTGAAATATAACTTCAGTTATAGTAACTTAAACTGTGTAAATAAACATGTTAGGTGGTATCTGAAGGTTCTGATGTCAATAAATGAAATAGCGCAATTACTGTAGGTGATTTCTTGATGTACTTAACGACCGAAAGAAGGGTAGCATCGTCGTGGCTTACGTGCACTCGAATTAGAAGAACAGGAAAATGTTTGCTGTAGTAATCTAGTATTTTGAACTTTGTGTTGACATCAGAAATAAATATATTAGATTTTATGAAACAAGCAGATGAGATGGCTGGCATCTAGATATTTCAGGTTTGGCTATATTGGAGTTGAGTAATAATATTGAAGCTTAGTAAAAAATGAAAAGAAGCAATTACCTGTTTTTGGAAGCCTTACACAAAAAGTTTTAAATAAATTAGGTCCTGTCAACCAAAGAAACTTCAAAATATATTGTTGAATCTACGATACCACTTATATTTACATTGTCAAGAGTAAAAATATCCAGCAATGCCACAAATCAGTCCTTGGTATAACTAGCATTTTTATATTTAATTAAAATCCTCCGACTTAAAATAAAATCCAATGATCAATGATATCGGTGAAATGAGCCCGTCGGCCATAGCGCTTAGCTGTCCCACGTATGTCTTTGAGGATGAGGAAAATGCAAAGAAATAACATTATACAGATGATTCGCCCAGACTGGAATTCCACATGGGGTCCTCTAACAGACATTCTACCACATAAGCTACAGAGGCGGGCAAGTTTTTCTTTTATATATTGTAGCAGTCTTGATCACATCTCTTAGCACTGTAATGTGCATTTTTATTTGGAAATTTGCGTCATCCAACGTTAAGCGATATCGGATGATGGATGAAATTGGTGAAATGATGCTGAAAATGAGTCCGGGGTCAATGGAGCTTAGTTACGTGACATTCGTCAATCAGGATAATGGATAACCCCGGATAAACCTTATCTAGGTATCTCGCCCTAACAGAGATTCGAACTCGGGACCTGTTGAACGTGAGGCAAACATGCTACCACCACGCTACCGAGGCGGGCTACTGTAATGTGCATTTAATTATATACATACATGGACACACACAGCTTTTTCTAAAGATAACCTTTGTATTTGGGGAACTCAGAACGCGAGTTTCAACTAAATGTCGGTATCAAGGGGGAAATGCAATACTTTTCCTACTTACTGTAAATAAATTGCAGAGAAAGTAAAAATGAATGCTCAATCACAAGTGACTCTAAAGATAAACTTTCGAATAATGAAGTACAACATACAGTGTTGAATGTACTTCACATGCTGATGATTCTAAAATAAAGTGTCGAAATACCGGCATATCAGAATACAGAGAATACTGCGATCGAGATCCGAACTCGGGACCTCTTGAACGTCAGGCAGACACGCTACCGAGGCGGACTTTACGTGATTGTTGAGGGTACAGTTATATTATTCAGTGTGCTTAAGTCATATTACTACGGATGTTCAATGAAGAATGATCATAATTTTTTTACGGTCATAATTTTTCGCACTAAAATTCAATCTTATTATATCCTGTTAGCCTAATGTGAAACAAACACGCCGTAGTAGTTTCATTGTTGGTACTCCTGGTTTCCGCCTCTGAGAACCAGGCAAGTTCAGACATGTTCAGCATCACCTACCGCTGTAATGGAGTTAACACGCGAGGAACAAAATGCGGCTTTCAAATTCTGCATTCGTGTCAACAAATCTTCAGTTGAGGCCTATACAATGTTACAGGAGGTCTATGGAGTCTGTTCGTACCTACAGCACAGCTCGAAGGTGGTTTAAATGTTTAAAGAGGGGAGAGAATCAATTTCAAATGAAGGTGGAACTGATGCTGCAGTTGATGCTCTTATGGAAGAAAACATCAACACTGCTGCTGCTATTGTGAGAGAGGATCGACGAATTACCTTAAGAACACTTTCTGAAATACTGAACATTTCATTGGGTGCCACCCACACGTTGGTGACAGAAACGTGATACATGAGACGTGTTTGTGCGCGATGGGTTCCAAGACTGTTGATTCCCAAAAAAACATTCGCATGCAGCTCTGCATGCAGTTAAAGTTGATGTTAGAGGAAGATCCGGAGTTTCTTTCAAACGTAATCACTACTGATGAAAGTTGACTACATCATTTTGATCCTGAGAGCAAACAGCAAAGCTCAGTGTGGAAATCTCCTTCATCACCAACCCCCCAAAAAGCAAAAGTGTTTGCTTCTGCTGGGAAAGATATGGTCATCTCATTCTTTGATATTCATGGAATGGTTTATCAGCATGTTGTACCTGCACACACATCATTAACTGGACAACACTACGGGGATGTCCTGAAAACATTGCAAGTCCATATCAGGCGCAAAAGACCACATTCCCGTGAATCAGTCTGGAAGTTGCACCACGATAGTGCACAGCCGAATATGGCCAATGTTGTTGCTAAATATCTTCCAAAAATCAACGTGATGTGCATCCCTCACTCTCCCTATAGTCCGGATTTAGCCCCATGTGACTTTTTTCTATTCCCTAACTTGAAGAAACGCCTTCGTGGGAGACATTATCCATCATCAGAAGCAGTGGTGAAGGCTGCGGAGGCGATTTTGAAGGATATCTCTAAAATGGTTTCCAGCATGTCTTTGAAGACTGGCAGAAACGCTGGGACAAGTGCATCGCATTCAGGAGAGACTATTTTGAGAAGGACCATCAAAATTATGAGGATGAGTAAAGGTACGTTGTCAAAAAAGTGGTCATTCGTTATTGACCAGCCTTTGTATTTAACATAATGGTGGTGTAGCAGCAGCCGGAGCTTCATGGCTTGCTTTGGAAAGGGAAAGAATTGCACAAAGGTACACTAACACTTGAGCATCCAACATGCATTTATTAAGCATTACAAGATGCAAACGTTAATCTAAATCGTCACAAATATCATACAGTATAAAAGGAGAAGTGTTACGTTTGCAATTACAAAGATGTTACTCCCTAAGTCATTATTAGTCTGCTGAGCATTTGTGGCTAAAACGCATTCTGCATGTTTGAATATATTTACATTCTATACTAATATTTTATTCCACCTAGATAAAGAACGACGAGTTTTCCCTATGTATTGTTGTGCGGCCATTGGTACTTCATTGTCAAAACTGTTCGATGATCTGTTCCTAGGGCTGTTTATTGGCAACTTTCGGTATATGATTCAGCATTTAGGAGGTAGTAAGATGAGTTGATGACACTGCCCCTCCAAGTTTCGAAATGTCCTTTTATAAAGCGAGACTGATGTGATATTTGTTAAGCTGTGTACAGCTTGGTTAAGATGAGGTGGCAGCTAACTGTGCAGTAGAAGAGGGGCAACCAGGAGAGTGCGGGTAGGACTGGCAGCCACATGCGTGCAAGAGAGAGGAGAAATTGCATACATCTTACCTTGAGGCTGGTTTCAGGCAACAGAAGTAACACTAGGAGATTGTTCAGCCGCAGACTGAGGAGTCTTTTCTTCCGGAAAATTCCCCCCTTTATCTTTACTACAAATTCCCCCCTTCATCTTCATCGCTGTCATGTCCTAGATGAATGATGATTTCCTGTCCTCCATGCAGTAAACCTTCATTGCGCATGAATTCATGTTCAATCTGAATGACGTGTTCACATCTTTTCTGCCAATCTTCCGCAGAAATGTCAGCAAACATCTCGTCAGCTAACTTAATGACGTCATCCATTTTGAACGTGACATTTCTTTCTGCAATCAAGTTCTTTACAGTAGCCCAAATCAGTTCGATTGCATTTAACTCGGGATGATAAGGTGGAAGGCGTAAAACTGTATGGTTATGTGCCTGAAGAAAACTGTCTATTTTGTACTTGGGGATTTTGGGTTTGAGGGGGATGGTCATATTGTAAATGTCTGGTTTGTACCGGGAGGAGAAATTAATGTTTGTAAAATGTTCCATGGAGAGGTTTTGTTTCAGCCACGAAATCATTGTCTGTTCTGGAACCGGCAATGGGCGCCTTATTAAGGATCACATTGTGGTAAGTTGCATTGTCGATTACCAATACGGAATTTTGGGGAAGATTAGGGATCAGTCTTTCTTTTATCCACTTCTCATAATTCATATAGTTCATGTCATCGTGGTAGTCACCGGTTTTCCGCTGGCACTTGAACCGAATATAAGCGTTAGGGATAAACCCTTGCTCGCCTCCAGCATGCACGATGATAAGACGCTGACCTTTGGATACCGGTGCTAAGAGACCGTGGCAACTGTCATCACTACGAGCATACGGAGTAGTGTGAGATAAATGGATATACATCTCGTCCGTATATATTATGGGACGACCCTCGCTTCTATGTTGCTTCATCATTCTGAGAAAATGGAGGCGCTTAGTTCTGATGTCATGGCGCTCCATTAAAATTATTCTGTTCTTCTTTGTCCGCTTCCATGTGAATCCCAGCTTTAAGAGTATTTTTCTTAGTGTGGATACGCTCCCTTCAAAGTTTATCGAATCCTTTAATTTAGCATGCACCTTCCTCAGTGTCGGTCTTTGTTTGTAAATTATATAGAATTCGTTCACAATTCGGCGCACTACTGCCTCATTAAAAGTATCCAAGCAAGCACGAAAAGACCTCTTTGGTCTCTTTTTGTGTGGTGTGGAGAATGAAGTCGAAGTACCACGATCAATATCTTTCGTTTCCTTAATAATTCTCCTTACACTTCTTTCAGAATCACCTGTTGCCTCAGTCACACTCTTCCCAATGTTTTGATGCTAAGAGTTACTAAGCCAGCTTCTGCATGTCTTTTCATGTACTTATAAAGATTACTAACAACTTCCCTGGTTTGGGAGTGCAACACTTTACCTTGTAGTTTGCTGTCCATGTTTTAAAATATTAAAGTCTGCAGTAAAAGAAAATACACTTAACGCAGGCGCGCACGCGCGCACACACACTTACACAATCACGCACGCACTACAAGTACGCTGAAAATAACTAAGAACAACGAGAACTGCTATTTACTGTACATATATTAAAGTACACTGTCATTTACATATAAAAATATAAATCACACGGACCCGAGCCTTAAAAAAATTCATAAGACGCACGTGCAACCTCAACGACTTCACAAGTGTAACTGACCCCCACACTTAGTGCCAATAGGTGGCGGAGAGGGTGAGTCACTGAGCATATGGTCGCCCTGGCGGTAGGCTCGCGAAGCCGAAGCCGAAGCCGGTGGAGATTCGGAAAACTTCGGAACCAATCGTCACCTGTAGCGCCAGACAGTTGAGAGTAGAGTTGGTAAAACAAACAGTTTTAGGTTATCTAGCACATTGTGATGTGACGAATGTATTTGCTAGGAAAATAAAGTGCAGTTTTTGTATTTGAAGCCTCGACATTTGATTTTCACGAACCCATAAAGTCACAACTGGTGTCAGGAAGCGGGATTACATCACCGAACATTATGGCCATGGAATCGGCATTGGAAATGCTTTTGCAGAAGATGAACGAATTAACAGCGAAGTCGGAAGCGGCAAATAACAACTTGGCCGCGAAGATGAACGAGTTAACAACAAAAACAGAAGCGGCAAATAACAACCTGGCCGCAGAGTTGAAAGAAATAAAGACCGAATTGACCACAGAAATGAAGGCAGCGTACGGCAGTCTGGCCACGGAAATGAAGGAGGCGAACGAGGTCCTCGCCACCAAATTTGAGGAACAGTTGGCCGGCGTGAGGGATGACGTGACGGAGCTGGGCAAGCGGATGGGCCAAGTGGACGAGCGCGTCGAGGACCTGGCGAACCGCTTCAATGACCTAGAGGAAAAGGCCGACAATAACGCCAAGTCCCTGAACGCCATGGTTGAAGACGTCGAAGACCTCGCGAACCGCGTAAACAACCTGGAGGCAAAGGCCGACAGCAGCGTCAAGTCCCTGAACGCCATGGTGGAGGACGTCGTCGGCAGGAGACTGAAGGATTTGAAGGATGACGCACCGGGACGCGACACAACATCGGCGCGCGTCAAACCTCCGAAATATGACGGCGCGTCAACATTCGAGGTCTTCCACCGCCAGTTCGACACAGTGGCCAAGCACAACAGATGGTCACCGGAGGAGGAGGCCACACAGTTAATAGCCGGCATCCAGGGACGGGCCGCGGAAATCCTAAACGCGGTGCAGACAACGGCGGCGCCCAAGGACATCTGGGAGGCCCTGGAGAATCGTTTCGGGAACCACCGCTTAGCCGCAGCGTACCGCAGTCAAATAAAGGCAAGGTCACAGCAGCCGGGGGAGACGCTGCAAGAGTTAGCCATAGCGATTGAGCAGCTAGCTAGCAAGGCCTTGGTTGACCTGCCACTGGAGTTCGTATCCCGGGAAGCTGCCTACAACTTTGTCGACGGGGTACGGGACACGGAGATTCGTCAGCGCCTAATGCTCGGCGATTATAAAACCATCCACGAGGCGCTGACAGCGGCATTAAGAATGGAGGCGGCCAAGGTAGCATCTATCCCGACGTCGAGAACGAGGAGTGTCCGCTACGCCGGAGACAGAAGACCAGCTGTGGGACGCCGGAAAACACCTAGTGGCCTGTGTTGGAGGTGTGGACAGCCCGGACACCTGCGGAGAGACTGCCCACACCAGGAAGAGCAGCCGGAAAACGAGTAAGGCCCGGCGTGGAGAGGGGCACGTCGGTGCCAATACCACCATCCCCTCGAGTGACAATCCGCGCCGTCAGCCGGCGGATGGATGACCACCTCATCGCGGACGGTTGGGTAAGAGGAAAGTCATGCCGCGTGCTGGTGGACACCGGGGCGTCCGTGACCATCATCAGACCCGACGTGGCGAAGGGTTTGCCGACGAGGAAACCGAGCCAACCATACCAGCTTGTGACGGCATCGGGCGACACCATGCCTATGCAGAAGAAGGCCCTGCTGGAGCTGAACTTGGGACGGAGTGCCGTGCGTCTGTGGGTGTTCGTCGCGAATGTGGCTGAGGAGGTGATTCTGGGACTGGATGCCCTCAGGAGCCACGAGGCGACGGTGGACGTCGGCAGGAAGGTCCTGAGGCTCAACGGAGAAGAGGTTATACTCCGTCAACCAGAAGAGCGCCTTAGAATTGGCAGGGTCGTATTGAGCGAAGACGTGGTTGTCCCCGCGAGGAGCGAAGTGATAGTGACGGCGCGACCGGAAGGCCAGACAGCAGGTAGGGTCCAGAGGCAGCAGGAGTACGACTTCACCTCGGAACATCGCAGAGGGAAGAGTCACGGTAACGCGGACGCTATGTTCCGAAGAACCTGTCCAGAAGATTGAGGTAATGCACAAGAGTGGAGGGGAAGGAGCGTGCCGCAGCAGTTCGAGTAGTCACGGCAGTGCCTGCGGATGGCTGGGATAGCGCAGGCCTGAGGAGGGAGCAGCTGGCGGACGCAAACTTGGGGCCACTCTTGAGGGATGTGGAGAACCTAGTGGACCACCTCCACGAGATGGCTCGCCAGAACATCCAGAAGGCGAGCGACCGCATGAAAACCCGATACGACAGGCAAGCCAACAGCCAAGGGTTCCAGCAAGGTGACCTGGTCTGGTTGTACCGCCCGACCCGGACCAAGGGACGCTGTCCGAAGCTTCAGCAGTCATGTCAAGGACCGTACCGTGTGGTGAAGAGGATTAACGACGTGGTCTACCGCATCCAGAAGGTGCCCCGAGGAAAGATGTTGGTGGTACACCTGGATTGCCTGGCCCGCTACGACGGCGCTGTTCGGGACGATCAGCCTTGAGGAGGGAGGAGTGTCGCTCTGGCGGTAGGCTCGCGAAGCCGAAGCCGGTGGAGATTCGGAAAACTTCGGAACCAATCGTTACCGGTAGTGACAGACAGTTGAGAGTAGAGTTGGTAAAATAAACAGTTTTAGGTTAGCTAGCATATTGTGATGTGACGAATGTATTTGCTAGGAAAATAAAAGAGCAGTTTTTGTATTTAAAGCCTGGACTTTTGATTTTCACGAACCCACAAAGTCACAATATTTTCTCAGCTGCCACGTCAGAATAAACATACTGTACAGGGCCGTAGTGGAGGGGGAACGTGGATGTACGCTGTCCCTCTACTATATTTCGGAGGGGGACGCAGTCCACTTACTAATATTATTGTTTATACTTCTTAATTTAATTTGAATTTAATTGAAATGCATGTGTCACTACTACAAGCACGATGCAACTTTGTTAGTATTTGTATTTAAAACGAGATGCAAAGGACAAGTGCTTTAAAAGTTTCGAGGCGGGTGGTGGACAGTGTATTATCCACATAATTCAGTGAATTATAAAATCACAAAGTTATTAATACTTGAAGCTTACGCGAGGTCAGCATATTCCTTTCTATGCAAGTTCTAACTCAGTATTAGTAAATTTAAACGAGGTGCGAAGAAGTACAAGTGACGACTGTCTTGAATGTTTCAAGACGGAAGGTGGACACATAATTCAGTGAATTATAAAATCACAAAATTATTAATACTTGAAGCTTAGGCGAGGTCAGCATATTCCTTTCTATGCATGTTCTAACTCAGTATTAGTAAACTTAAAACGAGGTGCGAAGGGCAAGTGACGAGTGACTTGAATGTTTCAAGACGGAAGGTGGACACATAATTCAGTGAGTTATAAAATCACAAAATTATTAATACTTGAAGCTTAGGCGAGGTCGGCATGTTTCTTTCGATGCATGATCTAACCTCTCTTGTACTTCCGCAGTAACCTTCATAGCAACAAGTTTCGACAGTCTATACCTCCGTAAAAATTTTTCTACGGATAGCTCCTCAAAATAATTTCTCCTCATAGGCCGTACACTATTATGAATGACATTTAGACAGTCTTAAATATAGCAAATCGACATCAACAGCTGAGTTCATGCTCGCCATCTTGATTATTTACAACTGTTAAGGACTTAACATCAGAAATTTTACTTGATAGTTTAACAAGAAATTTAACACATATATTACGCTAACACTTGTTGGTGAAATGCAATTTTTGTTTGAAGTGTTGCTAAACTTGTGTTAAGTCTTAACATCTGTTGGTGAAATTGGGCACTATTTTCTTTAAAGTACATAGTCTCTTCTTAAACAAGGAGCCTCCTACTACAGATAATGTACTTGCTTTAGTAAGTTTTTACTCACAAAATTATATTGCATAATTCCTCGTAGCTGTTTCGTTAATTACTTTATTTAGTAAATATGGGTGTTTTCTAACGCTACACTGCTGCAGTGAAACGTGACGGTTGCTATGACTCAGGGTAAACAGCTGACGGCGCAGCACAATAAGTCTTTGCTGATAGAGTGATACATAGCGTAATGTTTATATGCGTTCACAATTTAAGCCTGGAGCGAGTAGTATTGTAGACTAAAGATTCGACAAAATCCTGATTTAGGGTGACATTTGGGCCATACTTCTGCAGAATTTGTAATTTCTCGCTTACCAAGGAACATTTATCTGACTGCACCAGAATAGACTGTAAAATGCACAAAGTTCAGAGAAAGACTAAAAGCATAAGTTTTTAAAGTACGAGTATAAATTTGTTTCACGAAAAGTTGTCGTTAAACGCCCGATGTTGTGTACAGGAATGGTTTTACAGGTAAAACAGTCGAACTGCAACTATCTCTTGGCGCAGTCACACAAACTATCTTCAGACGATACGTTTTATGAAACATGCAGCTGTAACTGCCAATTATGACGGCGGTGTACGTACAGATGTAGTATTTTATCTTGAAAAGTGCAGAGCGATACACAGTGGTATCTGGACGAGTCCACCTCAGAACGGTTGCAACTGGAGGGGAGGGCAGGTCAGTTGCGAGCAAATAAACACGTGCAGAGCTACTCGGTAACACTACAGCTTGTTTCAAAATGTGCTTGTCTCCTGGTTCCAAGAGGGCATTTATAAATGAGGCCTCCTAGCAGCACATTAAAAAAATGAAGTGCTACTTTTAAAAACATGAGAAATAATAACCAATAACCATAGAATTATAAAAAAGGAACAATGGTGTGGGTCAGCTATAAAAATCTGGGGAAGGGTATCAGTAGTGTCTGAAAGCAGTTTAGGTGAGTTATTAAGGAAAGAAAAACCAGTTCTTTTAGGTTCTTTTTTCTTATTTATGCCCCTTGCCGCGACAATATAAAAGATTAAAATAAAGTTATCAATGGAAGTGGAATACTGCCATGATTGCTATTGGATGTTAAACAGGGACAGCTCCAAACATGCGATATCGAAGAGGGTATTGAGGTTAGGTTATAAATGTGCTTATGATTGATTAGACATATAGGACAAATTATATTTATAGCCTAGTTTTTCATACATAATTCTTGTTGAAAGTAAATGTTATTAGGTTGCACAAATCTTTCACTTCATTTGTTATTTATAAATTGTTTGAAAACCTGACAAGGGAGAAATTGGAGATTATTTTCAAATTCAATTCAGAATCATAAGAATAAATTAATTTAAAAAAAGTTTGAAATGCAGAACGACAACTGAAATGGCAGATGCTCCTAAAAACAGTTTATATATTGACTGCAGTAAAGAACTGTATACTTTTATCCTGAATTAAGGTAGGAATTTTATAAATTTCATCTTGCAGTTTTGTTCAGAAGTCAATTAGACCTGCAGCTTTGGAATAAAGCTATGTAGAATTCCTTGAATGATCGGTTTTTAAAATCAACTCTTAACTAATTCAATATAAAAGTAACAATACACAGCATTGAGTATTCTAGCACTAACAAAAATGAAAGCTCCTGTGGCCTTTCAAGGAGAGACCATGCTTGAGTGGTTTATGTCTAAGCATTTGAACTTTTTACATTACATATTGTGACTTTGTGGGTTCGTGAAATAATAAAACGAGGTTACGAAACACAAAAACTAAACTTTATTTTCCTAGCAAATACATTCGTCGCCATTTCAGTTTGCTAGCTAACCTTAAACTGTTTATTTTTCAAACTCTACATTCAACTGTCTGTCGCTAACGGTAACGATTGGTTCCATCATTTCTCATCGGCTTCGCGAGTCGGCCGCCAGGGTGACACTGCTCCCTCCTCAAGGCTGGTCGTCCCGAACAGCGCCTTCGTAGCGGACCAGGCGATCCAGGTGTACCACCAACGTCTTTCCTCGGGGCACCTTCTGGATGCGGTAGACCACGTCGTTAATCCTCTTCACCACACGGTCGCTGGCTGTTTCACTTCCCTCAAGAGTGGCCCCAAGTCTGCGTCCGCCAGCTGCTCCCTCCTCAGGCCTGCGCTATCCCAGCCATCCGCAGGCACTGCCGTGACTACTCAAACTGCTGCGGCACGCCCCTTCCCCTCCACTCTGGACCCAACGTGCTGTCTGGCCTTCCGGTCGCGCCGTCACCATCACCTCGCTCCTCGCGGGGACAACCACGTCTTCGCTCAAGACGACCCTGCAAATCCCAAGGCGCTCTTCGGGTTGACGGAGTATGACCTCTTCTCCGTTGAGCCTCAGGACCTTCCTGCCGACGTCGACCGTCGCCTCGTGGCTCCTGAGGACATCCAGTCCCAGAATCACCTCCTCAGCCACCTTCGCGTCGAACACCCACAGACGCATGGCACTCCGTCCCAAGTTCAGCTCCAGCAGGGCCTCCTTCTCCACAGGCAAGGTGTCGCCCGATGCCAACAAAAGCTGGTATGGTCGGCCCGACTTCCTCGTCGGCAAACCCTTGGCCACGTCAGGTCTGATGATGGTCACGGCCGCCCCAGTGTCCACCAGCACGCGGCACGGCTTTCCTCTTACCCAGCCGTCCGCGATGAGGTTGTCATACATCCGCCGGCTGACGGTGCGGATTGTCACTCGAGGGGATGGTGGTAATGGCGCCGACGTGCCCCTCTCCACGACGGACCTTACTCGTTTTCCGGCTGCTCTTCCTGGTGTGGGCAGTCTCTCCGCAGGTGTCCGGGCTGTCCACACCCCCAACACAGGCCACTAGGTGTTCGCCGGCGTCCCTCAGCTGGTCTTCTGTATCCGGCGTAGCGGACACTCCTCGTTCTCGACGTCGGGATATATGCTACCTTGGCCGCCCACATCCTTAATGCCGCTGTCAGCGCCTCGTGGATGGTTTTATAATCACCGAGCATTAGGCGCTGACGAATCTCCGTGTCCCGTACCCCGTCGACAAAATTGAAGGCGGCTTTCCGGGATACGAACTCCAGTGGCAGGTCAACCAAGGCCTTGCTAGCCAGCTGCTCGGTCGCTATGGCGAACTCCTGCAGCGTCTCCCCCGGCTGCTGCGACCTTGCCTTTAGCTGGCTGCGGTATGCTGCGGCTAAGCGGTGGTTCCCGAAGCGATTCTCCAGGGCCTCCCAGATGTCCTTGGGCGCCGCCGTCGTCTTTACCGCGTTTAGGATTTCCGCGGCCCGTCGCTGGAGGCTGGCTATTAACTGTGTGGCCTCCTCCTCCGGTGACCATCTGTTGTGCTTGGCCATTGTGTCGAACTGGCGGCGGAAGACCTCGAATGTTGACGCGCCGTCATATTTCGGAGGTTTGACGCGCGCCGATGTTGTGTCGCGTCCCTGTGCGTCAGCCTTCAAATCCTTCAGTCTCCTGCCGACGACGTCTTCAACCATGGCGTTCAGGGACTTGGCGTTATTGTTGGCCTTTTCCTCTAGGTCATTGAAGCGGTTCGCCAGGTCCTCGACGCGCTCGTCCACTTGGCCCATCCGCTTGCCCAGCTCCGTCACGTCATCCCTCACGCCGGCCAACTGTTCCTCAAATTTGGTGGCGAGGACCTCGGTCGCCTCCTTCATTTCCGTGGCCAGACTGCCGTTCACTGCCTTCATTTCTGTGGTCAATTCGGTCTTTATTTCTTTCAACTCTGCGGCCAGGTTGTTATTTGCCGCTTCTGTTTTTGTTGTTAACTCGTTCATCTTCACGGCCAAGTTGTTATTTGCCGCTTCCGACTTTGCTGTTAATTCGTTCATCTTCTGCAAAAGCATTTCCAATGCCGATTCCATGGCCATAATGTTCGGTGATGTAGTTATCCCGCTTCCTGACACCAGTTGTGACTTTGTGGGTTCGTGAAATAATAAAACGAGGTTACGAAACACAAAAAACTACACTTTATTTTCCTAGCAAATACATTCGTCGCCATTTCAGTTTGCTAGCTAACCTTAAACTGTTTATTTTTCAAACTCTACATTCAACTGTCTGTCGCTACCGGTAATGATTGGTTCCATCATTTCTCATCGGCTTCGCGAGTCGGCCGCCAGGGTGACAATATGTTAGACAATGCCTTCCATTTTTTGTATTAGTCATGATCTTATCAATATCTGTGTCAAAGTAGAAAAGAGGACTTATCAAAGAACACACCAGAGTTTTTGACCACACAAATTAAGGTACGTCAGCAGCAAAAACTTACCTGCAACTATTATGAGCCTATTAATTAAACATAAGTCTGTATTTTATGAAACATGCCACTCCAGAGAAATAGTTAGGAAACAAAAAAATTGGCAAAAGAGATGGAGGGAATATTGATATGGCTCTTATGTGAAGCAGTTTTGAAATAAGAACACAAGAGCTCTCAATCTTATTAAATTGTATTTCCAGCAGTTATGTTTACAAAACATTCTCTAATCGTTTACTAGCTTTTATAAACTTTTTATATATATTTATTTTCTAACCATTAATATTAATGAACATTATGGTACCACTAGCTGTGATAAGGAATTTTGTTGGAAATACAAAATGGATGTAACAGAACTCTGTCAAACACATCCTTAAAACACAGGCAAAGCTTTATTCGGTCCATAAAGCTAAATGACAGCACTTCAATTAAGAATAATGTAGGACATGTTGCATAAATGTCAACACATCAGAAATGTTGTAATGTCTCTTCCACCCCAAAAATATTGAAGATTAGGTTTTCATAAACATGCTGGAGTATCTGTCCCTCTTGGTATTATTACCAATGAAACAAAAGTACAAAAAAAAAAAAAAAATCATTCTAATAAGTAGAAGTTCAACATACATGGATATTAAACTTATAAATTTGTTGAACATCTGTTTTAACTGAGAATATTAGATCCACTTACAAAAAAATAAGACAGGAATAGTACAAGTACTGCATCCTCATGGAAATAATGTCATGTGCTTGGAAAATAAAGAACTTAATCATATTTAACAACTTATGCCTTTCAGCTACATTTAATTGTCTAGTCCTCAGTTGAAGGACAAGAAAACCCTGTTCATTATAATTCTTTCACAGCATACAATGTCTTTAGCCTGATATATCCACATGTCAGGTCAAGTTTACTAAAGAGTGCCCTGATAATTACATTACTAAATGCTTGGGGTTACAGTAAGAATGTACCAATATATACAATACAATATACCCAAGAGTCAAATAAAGTTGACAATACACTGCTTTAATAATTACGTAACTAAACACTCGAAGTTGCAGTAAAAGAATTTGTGTCTGTTACAGAGAATAAACATATATCCAATTAACTTTAAAGAGAGTCGATTACAGACACTAGACAACGCTTACTTTTAAATTTTTCCGGAACATGTTTCTGAGGCTTTGCCGATGATAGAGGCAAAGCCTCAGAAACATGTTCCGGAAAAATTTAAAATTAAGTGTTGTCTAGTGTCTTTAATCGACTCTATTTAAAGTTAATTTATCATAACAACACTGTTTTCAACACTTCCAAGAAAGGAATATATCCAATGTTAATGACATTATGAAAACCTGAGGTTTGTGTGAAGTGAAAGTTTTTAATCAGTAATACATTCAGTTTATAAAATGGCTGTGCTATGTGGCAGTTACAATCGGATATAAGAGGAGCTGCAATGGTGGCTGTTATCCTAGAGCTAAGTGCATAGGTTGACACTTCTCTCAGGTAGACATATTCCAAGTAAATATTCTACCTCTTCAAGTATTCACAAAGTGATGTGTTAACTTCTGCTTGTGCATATGACAAAGGGCTTCTGCCCTTCCTATCATGTATAGTAACTGAAGCACCATGAGCAATAAGCAGCTTTACAGTATCAATATGTCCTTTATAACAGGCCATGTGTAGGGGCGTGGCACCCGCACCACCCTTAACATTAACTTTTGCCCCCTTGTCCAGAAGATATTCACAGATTGCTGTATGTCCTTGTGCTGAAGCATAATGTAGAGGAGTAGATTTAGCTAAGTTAGTTATGTTAACAGAAGCACCACGAGCAATAAGCAGCTTTACAATATCAACATGTCCATTATAACAAGCCCTGTGTAGGGGAATGGTACACCTGTAACCCTTACCATTAACTTTTGCCCCCTTGTCCAGAAGATATTCACAGATTGCTGTATGTCCTTGGTCTGATGCATAATGTAGAGGAGAAGATTTAGCTAAGTTAGTTATGTTAACAGAAGCACCACAAGCAATAAGCAGCTTTACAATATCAATACGTCCTGTATAACAAGCCTCGTGTAGGGGAGCCCCCTTGTCCAGAAGATATTCACAAAGTGCAACATGCCAATGTTGTACTGCATAATGTAGAAGACGGTAACCCTTATTATCTGCAACATTCACATCTGCTCCTGATGTTAAGATGGACTTCACCTCAGATAAATTTCCATCTCTTGTAAACTCAAATAGATCTTCAACTCTTGTAGCAACATTTTGTGTAGCATCTGTGTTTGGTACATTCACCCGAAGCTGCAACAGATGAAATCAACAATCATAGTATTCCAAACATTGATAATGAATGCAATGAATGGGGCAACACATCAAAATTAAACTTAAAAAAATTGTATATATGTAGGGGAGCCTTCAGAGAACAAAAAATAATGACATTACCAAGCCTGTATATGTATAAAACTAATTTATATATGATCAGATGATGATATATATAAGGGCACTCAAATACGGCGGTCATCAGCCGTAAAAACTAGTCATGGCAAAAGCCAGATATAAAGCTTTCTAGAAACTAGACAAGTGTAACAAAAACTATTAAAAATACACGTACATAAAAAACATCAATCAAAACCTACTAAAAATTTTGTTCACTAAAACCTAAATTCTAAACTAGACAAGAATCTAAAAACCTTCTCCACGGGTCTCCACTACGGCCTACACGTGGGTGGGCCTGTTGACCGTCTCCCTCAACCACGAAGAGGAGCCCACACGAGGGAGACTGTTGGCTTGGGACCCCGGGTGCGCCAAACCTGTACCTACCGAAGTAGGCCCCTGGGGGGTATATATGATCAGATAGAAATTTCCAATGCCAGCATCATAACACAAGAAACAAAAGTAACCTTGCCATTACTACACACAGACTTCCACTATTTGAAAAGCTGCCTAGTTATGCTGGTGCAAAGTTGTACAATAGGCTGCCAGCTGAGATAAAGCAATGTGAGAATTATAAAGAATTTAAAACTGCTCTTCAAACTTATTTAATTAAAAATGTATTTTACTCTTTAGAGGAATTCTTAGGTAAATGAAATGGAAATATAATTAAGTTTTAAGTAAGTATATTATTAGTTGTTGAGCCATTAATAAGTATACTTAGTACACTAATGAAAATGTAAATACAATCAACTTTTAAATAATGACATGTATTATGTATATTGTATTATAAATTATTAGTTTAATAAGCTTAGTATAATTATTACACTGACCAAGAAGCTTAAAGCACTGTAAATATGTAAATATGAAAAGCTTGTTGCACTGTAAATATGTAAATTGACGAGTCGCCTGTTTCTGTATCATAAGATGATGATAAAGTATTATATATTATTATAGTTTAAGTCATGAGTAAACAATGTACATATATGTTCAAGTGATACTGAATGAAAATTAACACCAGAGCATTTCTGACGTTACTTCTCAATTACTGTGTGAGATATAAGAACTAAAGCTACTGACAGCGAAGCAATACAAATATCACAATAAAATTTAATAATTTGTTACCAACTTCAGCTATCCATACATTATATTAATATTTATTCTTGTTATATTTAATTGTTGTCACACATTGTTCTGCCTTCATTGAACTGTTGCACGAAGGAACACATTAGGCACATCTGTGGTACCATCATCACTCAACTGGTGACGAATTTCAATAGGTGTCACACCAGAAAATGGAGAAAACGAATGATTACATGCTGTTCTTGTAATGAAAGTATCACCATAATAACTATCTTCAGGAACATTATTAATGTAGAACAAAACTTTCTTTCTCACCTATACAGCAATTTATTGTGGCTTATCAGATATTTCTTAAAGTTTGAGTTTCATTTCAATATCAGTGGAAGATTAACAAATGTTAATACAAAATACAAGCAATAAAAATTGGAGGGAAAAAAGCAACCTATGAGACGTTTTGAACCTGGCCTTTGCATCACTATATTCCAGCAAGCTAACCCTCTCGGCCAGCTTTCACCTACTCTCTGGTACCCTTTAGGACCTTAACTCCATCTAACATCAAAGTTAAAACAATGCAACATTCATAACAATAAAAAATCTCAGCAAATTGTAAAGAACGTTAGTACATTTTACTTACGTCACCACTGCTGTTACTGGCAGTGTTACCAGTCATCATTTGGACTTTCATTTCTTCATATCTCTTCTCTGAATCCTTTAACTTTTCCTCCAAATCTTTAATCATTTTTTGACTTGTCTCAAGTTCTTGCTTCAGCTTGATTATCTCTTGTTCTTTATCGACATCCAGGGTATCTAGCTGTTTTTTCACAGAGAAGTCAATATTTGTCAACATTTGCTCAGAGTTCAAACTCATCTTCTCCTCCAGAGCGATAATCCTTGGAAGAAGTTGTTCGTTCGGTTGGGGTTGAGCAGTCATGTTATTCATCTTCTCCTCCAAAGCTATAATCTTTGGAAGCAGTTGTTCATTAGGATGGGGTTGAGCAGTCATGTTAAATCTGAAACAAAATACACGTGAGGTTATAAAGTATCACTATGACCTATTTAAAATATTCAATAGTGTATTGCTACAAAAGATGACAATTATTAGTTATTTTATGTGAGTTTTAACCAGTTGCTGAGTTGAAAGATGGTTTAGTATATTAAATGAAAGATTTTGAGGCTAATTTTGGGGCCAGTGGAGAAAAGCAGTGTCTGGAGAAGAAGAAATAATCATGAATTGTATAACTGATATAGCAAACCAAACATTGCTAATTGTGTAAAAATCAGGTCCGAGTGGGTAGGACATGTGTGTGCCTATGACAGAATGATAAAAAGGATATTTAATGCATTGCCAGAAGGAACCAAGAAAGTTGGAAGACCAAAGTTAAGATGGGATGTCAGGCTGAGAGAGGATGTAAGAACAATTGGAATCAACAACTGGAGCAGCACTGCACTTAACAGGAAACAATGGGGACACTTCAGAAGGTTAAGGCTCACACAGGACTGTGGTGCCAATTATGAAGTTAATTGCTCTAAAATAAATTTGAATGATTCAATTTGTGTATAGCATCAGCAATAAACAATGATAAAATAACCATTATGATAAATATACTGAATATTGTCGAATTATTGTATTACACAGCCAGCGCACACAAAGCAACAGATACTACATCGCGGAGATAAAAGGCTAGCCAAAACTGATAAAAGATAGATAACTGGAAAGTTTGTCTTGCTAGTGCCGTCTTGATTGTTAGAGAACATTCCACAAACTTCTGGAATCATGAATGGATGTATAAAAGGGAGCTGCAGTTAGTTGAGTGGATAGTCGTAAATGGAGTCAGGCACCGTGATTTGAAAGTGAACTCTTCTGTTCATTCACGTTTATTCACCCACAAAGTCACAATATTTAAATTGCCACAAGTATGAAATATCAGCAGCAGCATTTGGTTAGCACAAAACCGCTAGGTGCCAAGCTCTTTTGCATCTATTTTTAATGCTTATAAAAAGGCAAGTACACGAGTGAACATGTTACAAAAGTGGAAATATTAAACAAAAATATATAAATATTTAACAATAAAAACCCACAATTCATGTTAAAACAATAACACACCTTCACCAACAAGCAGCTAAGACAGTTCTGGAAGAGCTCTAGATTGATAACTCATGGGAAACTGCAAAAGTTGAAGTGTTTAAGAAAACCAGTGAATTGAACATATTGGAAAAGTTTGGAAATAGAGACAAAGTCATTAGCTAAACCAGTAACTAAATCGTTAGATAAACAAAGCTGCTTAGGCAAGCTGCAAGGCCAGCACAATCAACTGTGTCAACGCCGCCTTTTGTAAGGTTGCAGAAAGTAATTGTCTGCGACTTTTTCTCGTTTCTTCAAAATTTCTTCAGCAAGCAACATACAAGTGTACCAATTGTCTGTTGTGATGTTTCGGTCAGGTTCTTGAATCGACTCAGTAAGTATCAAAACATCGTCTTTGACTGGATTAGAAACTAGGAAGGGGCCCTTTGGCTTATTTCCGGCATACACTTCCATTTGAGATTATATCAAGCACCTCCATTACATATTAACTGTATCTTGATTCCATAGTTAGCAGACTTACATGCAATAAACACTATAAAGGGACATTTACCTCTGAAGGGCGTCGTGTCACTTGTACAGTAACTGATAAATCTGTATGTATGTATTTCTGCAGTTGTCGCTCAACAACATGATTACTTTGCGATTTTATAATTCACTGAATTATGTGAATAATACAGTTAACCTCCCGTCCTGAAACATTCAAGACAGTTGTCACTTGTCCTTCGCTCCTCGTTTTAAATTTACGTAATACTGACGAAGTTGTTTTGTGCTTCTACTGTGACACATGCATTTGAATTAACTTTTCCCACGTGACATCTTTCTTTTACATTCACCAAAACCGTCATCTGATTTTCCACGATACCCTTATACTTCGTCACCAATTCAATTAACATTTCTTTCTCCATCAATGAAAAGTTTGTCTCACAGCTTTTGTTTACGATGTTGTTTACCCGCCATTTTTCAGCCGTGTGCAGACAAAAATTAAAACAAAAGCGCATCACAATAGGTTCAGAAAAATACGACTCATCCATAGCGTTCTATAGGTGTAATATTTACACGTTTCTTGGCCTTAACACGTGTTTGTTAATATTTTCAGAAAATAGGTTGGTGAAATGCAAGAAATTTAACAGCCTTGTTAGTGCAATGACAATTGTTACGTTACATTTTTTTTTTTTACAATGTCCTCAATTGCTTAAGGTCGGTACATTTCACACAACTTGTGAAACACGTTCAATAAATTGCTTTCACCACTTTTTAACGATTTACCTCTGTGATGTATAAATATTGCACGGAAGCAGCCTTGTTGTGCATCTGATTCTCTCTTCCTTCGCCCTTTGAACTGAACAAGCACAGCGTGCACTCTGATAAATACAAATGACACATTTACCAAATAATATAACAATTAATTACTGTTTGACTGTTTTATTTGTAATAATGTGATGTTGTTTAGATATTTTCCATTAGATGTCAAGTCCTTAGAAATTATATGGAACTATGTTTTTCATTTACATTGAGTTACATGGCGTCGCACACGTACACGTACTTTTGTTTACATAACCACATAAAATAAGGACACCGCCGGTTTATATAAAAGTGAGAGTTACAAAGTATTTGGAAATACAGTACAATAATTTGGCAAAATTAATTATTGAATATATTGGCTCTAAAGTTTCTCTAAATTCCTATTTTACATTTCAAATACTTTTTCATGATCCTCAAGGTAAAAACACTTTTATTCTAGAACGAATTAAGGCAGTGAAACAGTTTAGTTGGAACAAAGGTGTTAAAACACATTTTAAGGCAGTATCAATACACAGTGTCCCAACCCTGGCGCAATGGACTGCCCCAGTGCTTTGGTTCGCTTCCACGGATTGCGCCCGACTTCCATCCCCCACCCCCCTGGTAGGGTGCGGATTTTAAGTCCCGGGAATAGGACAGGTGCCCACTCAACGTGAGGAAATTGAGGACCTACGATAGATAGCGAACCCTGATCTAGAAAGTCAACTTTCCGGCTAATACTGACCACATCTGTCTATGTGACAGTGAGGCCAGCAGTCAACTCGGCCGGCAGTAGGGCGCTGTTACACCATGGTTTATGTTTACTTCTTTATCAGTACACAGGTTCAAATAATGTGATATATACCGATATAAGATAATACTGCAGACATCGGAAATGATGCTCAAATATATCCAGTGGGTCCATGGAGCTTAGAGCTACCGACATTCGTCTTTAAGGATAAAGGAAAACCCCGGAAATACCTCTTTCAGATAACTCACCCTGATCGAGATTCGAACCTGGGGACCCTTTGAACCTGAGGCAGACACGCTACCATCTACGCTACCGAGGCAGGCAGTACAAATGTGATACAGCTCAAATTTTGTCAATTTAACTTTGATACATAGAAAATATATCACATAAAATGTCCCTTGCGACAAAATAACTTAAATTTTGGTCCAATATTTCAACATGCTCCCAATACCTCCATTTGTATAATTAGCTCTATGTTTCACCGTCTAAATAACTTTAGGCTTAAGAAATTTGTAACGCTATGAATATGGCTTTTTTGCCCAGAATTTGAAAGTATTTGCGTTTTGAAGTGAAGAAAGTATGCTTTAATGCATCTCACAATAAAACCCAGGGCAATTTCTATTCACCGTGTCTCTGTGAACATGTGTAGCAAGTTTTATTAGTTTAAAATCAAAACTGTGGTAGGCGATACTGAACACGTCTGAACTTTCCTGGTTCTCACCGGCGGGAACCAGGAGTACCAACAATGAAACTACTATGGCGTGTTTGTTTCACATTAAGCTCACAAAATATGAGTCTGAATTTTAGCGCGAAAAATTATATCATTCTTTATTGAACAGCCGTCATATATATTCAAGTAGTTTGTACATATGAGAAAATAAAGCTGACTTACAAATTTTGAGGCCCTTGATGCACAGAATGACGGTTGGTAGAAAGAAGCAAAATAGTGAAATTTCCTGTTTTGTCGATACTCTTTTTTTTATACATACATAGACTGCCCTTAACGTGTTCAAGTTGTTTCATTTAAATAATTTAAGAAACATGGAACATAGAAATTGTATTTATGAAGCATTGTGTCAGCATTTAACAATTTAAATGTCTTGCATTGCTTTTGGATATCTATTGCCGGCCCATACAGAATTTAAATGGCCATTGCTGGAGTGGTTATGCTGGTCACCAATCTAGAAAGTGGCATTACGGATGCAGAGAGAGGCGAAGTTGCTGCTTATTGCTGCCACGTGGAGAGTGCAATAGGATTACAAGTGCGAAGGTGTTTCAGTTGCAACTGCAATGGGTATTTATTATTTATAATACTGTACACAAAGACAATAGAAAAGTCGTGGATCTACATGCAAACACTAGAACATGCAAGAACACATCAATGTAAAGGTCATCGCAGCAAAAGAGGCATACCTGTCTCATTAATGATTTGGCAGATAATGTAGAAAACAGAAGCGATATAAATGTTACACTTTTGCAGATGATACAAATATTTTTATCAAAGGCCTTATTGAAGTGCGGAAATGCCGTCTACATACTTTTTTCCGGGAGTTTCTAATTTAACCCTGATGCCAGACTTTTTTCTTTAAAATACTTTTCTTTCCCAATCTTAACCTCAATACTGATACCTACAGCACGTGAAGTCCCATCAAGCACCTTAGAGAATGGAATAATAGGCTCCCGTTTCAATGTCTCCTCTTCGAAGTATTCTCTCATGGAGCATATTACTCATATTTCCTGTGTCTGTCCTTTAATTGGAATACCTTTACCAAATATAGTTTAATTTGGTTCCCAAGCACGTTCAGATTTTCACTTGTCACTATATTAGACATACTTAAACATTCATTAAAACACAATTGCAAATGATCACAACACACGCACAGAAAGACGAACTCATACACATGTAAACCAAGGGAAATTGTCACAAAATGCAAAAAAACTTGCCAGTACAAGATCTCTAACTGTCGTAACCCTATATAAAATAACAGCAACATTTACGTCAAAGCAGTCTGTTTGTGCAGCGTTATTAGAAGAGAAACAAACACCGAGGGATTGTGTTTACTGCAGCATTTGCTTAACTCACTTGTCCCACGTAATGCCAAGCACATGTTAGAATATTGGAAACCAAGGTGTAGCATCTAACGTCATGGAAACGTCTTAATTCTAATGGGTCCTTCTAATGGTTACTATGACAACCGTTATGACGTCCTCATCCCGTCCCATTTATTTACAGCATTTTACCATGTGCTTACTGTCAATCACATTGTAGTTTGGCGACCAGTATAGTTATTTTTACTGAAACAAGAATACAAATGTACATCTTCTATTGCATTTCAGTTGATGGTAATGTGCTTTTTAAACAGCAAAAGAAGATTAATCATTAAGAGACAAACTTCCATACAGAGTGTACATATGATAAAACAAACTTCCATACAGAGTGTACATATGATAAAACATTTATTAGCAGTATTTTCTTCATATTCCTTTAAATAATATATGTTGCATATCATATATTTGGATGAGTGATATTTGCACATAATAACAGATGTATGGGTGTGTGAAATAATACAAAGAGTAATAAACATACAAAGTAATACTTTAAACTCATTTATACTAATTAATACAAATACCTTGATCAACCTCAGTTACTCTGGAACGGAATTATCGCAATAGAACTTAAAACGTGTCACACAACTGGAAACACGTGAATAAAACAACTGATATTTAGTGATATACAAAGCTTTCATCCGATACATATTTGGCTTTCTTACATTACTGCTATATACAGCAGACGTAATCACAAATATAATTAACATAGATGGGCTTACTGATCCAGAGAAGTGTAGCGTAATGGTTATTTTGTTTTTTCTAACATCCTATACTAACATTTCAGGAACATGTAACCTATATGTTACCTGTACACTGAATTTTTTTTAATATATAATTTAAAAGTTTGCACTGAAGTCAGCACCGTGACAATTGCAGCAGAGTGCAAAGGTACAACTCGAGATGAATAACTTTCTCGGCATTTCTTCTTGGTATACCATCTAATACTCATGCAGGGAGAATTGCTTTACAAACAGTTAATCATCCACTAGTCACACAAGGTCTGGGAGGACCCTGGTTTTATTTAAATGTATTTTATTTAAATGTACTTTATTTAAATACACAGCATTAAGTATTCGAGTTCTAACAAAGATGAAAGCTCCTGTGGCCTTCAAGAAGAGACACCATGCTTGAGTGGTGTATGTCCAAGCATTTGAACTTTTTACATTACATATGTTCGACAATGCCTTCCTGTTTTTGTATTAGTCATGATCTTATCAATAATATCTTTGTCAAAGTAGAAACGAGGACTTATCAAAGAACACACCAGTTTTTGACCATACAAATTAATGTACGTCAGGAGCAAAAACTTACTTCCAACTATTATGAGCTTATTAAACATAACTCTGTATTTTATGGAACATACCACTCCAGAAAAATAGTTATGAAACAAATAAATTGGCAAAAGAGATGGAGGGAATATTGATATGGCTCTTATGTGAAGTAGTTTTGAAATAAGAACACAAGAGCTCTAAATCTTATTAAATTGTATTTCCAGCAGTTATGTTTACATAACATTCTTTAATCATTTACTAGCTTCGATAAACTATTTTATATATATTTATTTTCTAACCATTAATATTAATGAACATTATGGTATCACTAGCTGTGATAAGAAATTTTGTTGGAAATACAAAATGGATGTAACAGAACTCTGTCAAACACATTCTTAAAACACAGGAAAATCTAAGCTACATTAGAAAATCTTTATTCAGTACATAAAACTAAATGACAGCACTTCAATTAAGAATAATGTAGGACACATTGCTTAAATATCAACACATATCAGAAATGTAGGAATGTCCTTTCCACCCCAAAAATATTAAAAACTAAGTTTTTAAAAACATGCTGGAAGCATCTGTCCACCTTGGTATCATAACCAATTATACAAAAGTACAAAAAATCATTCTAATAAGGCAAATTTCAACATACATGCATATTAAACTTATAAAGTTGTTGAACATCTGTTTTAACTGAGAATATTAGATTCACTTAAAAAAAATAAGACATTAATAGTACAAGTACTGCATCCTTATGGAAATGTCAAGTGCTTGGAAAATAAAGCTAATCATATTTATCAACTTATGCCTTTCGGCCACATTTAACTGTCTAGTCCTCAGTTGAAGGACAAGAAAACCCTGTCCTATGTAATTCTTTCACAGCATACAATGTCTGTTCAGCCTGATATGTCCACATGCCAGACCAAGTTTACTAAAGAGTACTCTGATAATTACATTACTAAATGGTTGGGGTTACAGTAAGAATGTGCTAAACATCTTTCACAATGTCAGAAGGCTGTCTCATTGAGAATTCTTTACTGTATTATACGACCCTGGAAGAACTTATAAAGAAGATGTAAATGTGTACACAATTGTCTAATACAGTTGCTACAAGATAAATATGTTGTTAAACACACACACACATAAAAGCAGAAATAGAAATACAAGACACCAATTAACCTGAAAAGTACAATTATAACTGCATCATTAAAACAACCAGAAACATTGTTTTCAGTCAGTAGCACATTCAGTTTTATAAGATGGATGTGCTCTGTACCGGACACAAGAGGAGCTGTAATGGTGGCTGTTTCAGAGCTGACTGTATAAGTGTACGCTTCTCATAGGGGCACATATTTCATGTAGATATACTACTCCAAGTACTCACAAACTGATGTGTGACCTTCTGCTTTTGCATATGACAAAGGAGTTGCGCCATTAATATCTGTTATGTTAACAGAAGCACCACCAGCAATAAGCAGCTTGACAATATCAACGTGTCCGTAATAACAAGCCTTGTGTAGAGGAGTGGCACCCCAAACATTCTTATCATTAACAGCTGCTCCTGTGTCCAGAAGATATTTACATATTGCTGTATGTCCTTGTTCTGATGCATGATGTAGAGGAGTAAAGTTAATCCGGTTAGTTATGTTAACAGAAGCACCACGAGCAATAAGCATTTTCACAATATCAACATGTCCGAAATAACAAGCCCAGTATAGTGGAGTTTCACCCTGACCATTTTTTATATTAACATCTGCGGCCTTGTCCAGAAGATATTCACATATTGCTGTATGTCCTTGTGCTGATGCATAATGTAGAGGAGTAGATTTATCTGAGTTAGTTATTTTAACAGAAGCACCATGAGCAATAAGGAGCTTTACAACATCAATATGTCCGAAACAACAAGCCCAGTTAAGTGGAGTGAAACCCTGACCATTTTTTATATTAACATCTGCGGCCTTGTCCAGAAGATATTCACATATTGCTGTATGCCCTTGAGCTGATGCATAATGTAGAGGAGTAGATTTCTTCGAGCTAGTTATTTTAACAGAAGCACCATGAGCAATAAGGAGCTTTACAATATCAATATGTCCGTTAAAACAAGCCTTGTGTAGAGGAGTGTGACCCTGACCATTTTTTATATTAACATCTGCGGCCTTGTCCAGAAGATATTCACAAACTGTAAAATGCCCATGTTTTGCTGCAATATGAAGCAGAGAGTAGCCCTGATCATCTACTCCTGATTGTTCTACATCTGTTATAAACTTAAATAGTTCTTCAACTGTTGTAGCAACATTTTGTGTAGCATCTCTGTTTGGTACATTCACTGGAAACTGCAATAAAGGAAAACATCAATCACTAATTGCAACAGTATTAATCCAGTGCCCAGAAGCAGGACATGCTGATAGTCTACACATCACTAATGAATGCAGTAAAATATCATCATGAATAAACAGTGTACATGTGTTCAAGTGATATACTCATTCACTGCATGTATATTAATTAAGGTTACTTTTCAAATTATTACTGTGCAATACATAAATATTAAAGCTACTGGTATTGCAGAATACAAATATTACAATAAAGTATAATAATTTGCAAGCTGCTTTACTGATCCTTTATTATATCGTAAAAATATTTTATTTTAATATTACTGTGTAGTGTACTGCTTGAACATGTGCTATGATTTATTTGCATTACATGTTTTACACAGAGGTAGTGTGTACTTTCCTGAACATTGTATGTAATTACGTTTTGGTATGATCTGGGTTTACATTTGAACCACAGCAAGTATCGCTTTAATCAGAACTTGCTAACCATGATTGTAGCACTGGAATTAGAAATGAGTGCTTTCTATGTGTGACCACTTTTTTTAATACTACTGTATGTGAATATGTACATAGTAGTTTCTTTAAAAATAAATTTCAAACAACAAATAAAATTAAAAGTTTTATCAAAATTCCGGGTGCTGAATTCATTAGATCAGCTCTACTCTATGCTTAAAGGAATGTCAATTTGGACACTTGATTAATAAATCCCATGGTAAATTATGCTGATTCTTCTTAGGATTTTCTATCATAATTGTACTTTAATACCCAATTTCACCAAAAGATATTAAAATTTACATTAACAAATGAAACGTAATAATTGTTACATTCCCTGTGAATGTGGGACACCATATATAGGACAAACTGGAAGGACCATTGCTACCAGAATAAACAAACATAAAGAAAGCAATTGTTTAATGCATCCTGAGAAGTAACGGTCATAGAGTGAACTTTCGGGAGACGACCATCTTGGCAAATAACAGTTACTGGGAGCTGAGAATAAAGGAGGCTGTGGCCCTTTCCTGCTAGAGCACGCTTAATTGTGATGCTGGATTTCAGTTCAGTTCCTCTCAGAAAGAGGCCTTAAAAATGGAAATCAGTCGGCTTAAGAAGCACAGAGCTATACAACTCGATCATCAAGTATTTATGTTTCTTTCACCTAATTAGTTTTCTACTCACACCATCTCCCGGCCCACCTCGGTAGCGTAGATGGTAGCATATCTGCCTCACATTGAAGAGGTCCCGAGTTCGAATCTCTGTCGGGGGAGTTACCTGGATAAGCTCTTTTCCGGTTTTTTCCCTAATCCAGTATGGCGAATGTCGGGTAGCTCTAAGCTCCATGGACCTTGGACTCATTTGAGCATCATTTCAGCCAATTCATTCCCCGTTCGATATGACTTAACATTGGAGGATGTAAATTACAAAAAACATCTACTGACCTGGCATTTAGTTTACTGCAAACAATTTTTTGTTCGGAGATGCGAGTGTTGGTAGTGTTTTTTCTGTCGATATTTGTGTTATATCTATTTTGTGGTTATAAAAATATCCTAATGATGCGAGCGAAATATGCTCAAAAAATGGCAATTTCTAATAGTGTTTTCACCTCGCTTGTTTCCCGAGAGTATCTTCAACATATTCGTCACCGGGAAGGCTTCACGTCTTATTTTAATTGTAATGGAGTTAACAAAAGTGTTATCTTGCATTTCACCAACTTGTTTTCTGAAAATGTAAAACAACAATTGTGTTAACGACGAGAGACTTGTAGATATTACAAATACAGAAGGCTGTGGATGAATCTTATTATTTCCTGAACGTACTGCAGTGCACTTTTGTTTTTATTTTTGTTTACACAGCTGAAAAAATGGCGGGTGAACAAAATCAGAAGAGAAGCCATGCACAAATTTCTCATCAATGGAGATTTTTTGTTGAAATGTTACATCCTCCAACATTGTCATATCTGACGGTGAATGAATTGGGTGAAATGAAGCTCAAATGTGTACAGGGTCCATGGAGCTAAGAGCTGCCCAACATTCGTCCTTATGAATAAGGGAAAACCCCGGAAAAACTTACCCAGGTAACCCACTCTGAGCGAGATTCCAACTCGGGGACCTCTTAAACGTCAGGCAGACACGTTACTATCTACGCTACCAAGGAGAAAGAATTGTTCGTTGAATTAGTAACTAAATATCAGGAGGATATTGAGGAAAATAAGAGGACAGATGCAGTAAATGTGAATGCCATTCAGACGGTCTAAGTAATTTAATGTAATTTTATCTCCTTGTTTAAACATAATCTCATTTCAAATAAAATTTTGTTGCATATTTAAGTTTACACAGTTCCCTCTTAACAGAGTTTCCAAACTGTATTGCTAGTGAAATCTGAATCCCAGAGGTTTGTGTTAAACTCAAAAATTTTATTACCTTTTGTATTATCTCTTGGGGCCTATAATTTGATATTATAATACAAATTACACTTTTATAATGATATAGGTGTTTAAAAATACAACAGTAGCCATGCTTACCGCTAGCACATAGTTATAAATGTGTAGTTCCTAGTAGATATTTTATTACGGTTGGTATTGTGCTTGACCCATTCAACCAAGTTTCAAACATTGCAAATGCAAAGTGCAACATAAGAAATAAGCATGATACAAAAACTATTAGATTTAATGTCGTCAAAATTCTGTTAAAAATGAAAGCCAACTACGGAACATGGTTTACAACATATATACCGTACAGATTATAAGGGTCACAAAGTTAAACACGATCCTTAATAAAAGATAAAGATAGGCCGTGGTTACCCTTTAAAAGTCAAGGGCCTAACTACCTGACGTTAGGGTGAGCTTAGCTCAACTTATATGGTGAGCAAATCCCTATAGGTTACTAATTATCGGATTGCAATTTGTCTTTGGCTCACAAGTGAACTAATAGCAACAATAAATATATTAGCAACTAAAATACAAGCAATAAAAATTGGAAGGAAAAAAACAACCAATGAGACGTTTTGAACCTGGCCTTTGTATCACTATACTCCGGCAAGCTAATAATTTCGGCCAGCTTTCACATACTCTCTGGTGCCCTTTAGGAAAGTATTCATTTATCACCTCGTTAGTACTATATGCATGAAAAATCATTTATTTAAGCTTTTTGCAACTTCTTGGTCCTCATTCAGTGCTGTAAGTATTAATGTTGGGTAACTACAGTTCGGCCGCTCTATCTCCGGCTCTGACATTTCTCGAGAGGGGGAAACAGGCTGTTGCCAGTTCTTTAGCGGGAATTTCAAGCAGAGAAACAATGCGTATTTTAAATATTTCACGTATTTGCATTTTTCACGAACCAGTAGCCATATTATTATAATAGCGATAATAATAGGATTTACGAACACTAACAATCGAAATTCAGGCACGAAAAATATACCAAAGAAAGTTCACCAGCACAAGCAGCTAAAAGGCCACGTGGGTCAAACAAATTTAACCTGGCAACACAGGGTTGGGTTCCAAAGCCACGCCTAGCACTGACAATGCTGATTGGCGCTAGCAGACAGTTTTAACTTCCTGACCACGACACTGGATGTCGAGGCTCCCAGTACTACCAACAGATACAGTTATTGTGTGTGAAAGGTGTGAACAAAATTTTCGAATGGAGTAGTGTTGTAATAAATATCTTGCATGATAATGAAATTGCAAGTTGTATTTCATTGTTTTAAAGCTAATAAAAGCTATATTTTCATTCTAAATATAATTTTGAGGATGTTTTCAATTGCTCGTCACTGTATGTTGGTACTATTAACCTTCCTCCTCCAGCTCTTGCATTCACAAAACGTCAGAGCTGGAGATACAACGGCCAGACTGTAGAGTACCAAATACAAGGAGCGAGGTGCTGTAACGGCTCTTATATTAAAAGGGTCAATGTTTTCACATCAAACTATACACAGCTGGTTGCATAAATCACAATAAATAGGGGTAGAAGACTCACCTGGTAAAACTTTAAATGTATCTACTGGTAAGAATACTGAGAAATCTGCATTGTTACTTCTCTGCCCAACTCCATTAGTTTCTTTCTGCTCACAGCAGACTTTATACGAGAAACAGTGTTAACTGGTTTCTTCAAGTAAGTATGCATGCACTTATGATTATTTGTTTAACTTTAACTACATCTAACATCAAAGTTAAAACAATTCAACATTCATAAACAATCAAGAATCTCAGCAAATTGTAAAGAACGTTAGTACATTTTACTTACGTTACCATTGCTGTTACTGGCAGTGTTACCAATCATTTGGACCTTCATTTCTTCATATCTCTTCTCTGAATCCTTTAACTTTTCCTCCAAATCTTTATACATTTTTTGGCTTGTCTCAAGTTCTTGCTTCAGCTTGATTATCTCTCGTTCTTTATCGACATCCAGGGTAACTAGGTGTCTTTTCACAGAGTGGTCAATATTTGTCGAAATTTGCTCGAAGTTTAAACTCATCTTCTCCTCCAAAGCGATAATTCTTGGAAGCAGTTGTTCGTTAGGTTGGGGTTGAGCAGTCATGTTATTCATCTTCTCCTCCAAAGCGATAATCCTTGGAAGCAGTTGTTCATTAGGTTGGGGTTGCGCAGTCATTTTATTCATCTTCTCCAACAAAGCTATAATCCTTGGAAGCAGTTGTTCATTAGGTTGGGGTTGAGCAGTCATGTTATTCATCTTCTCCTCCAAAGCTATAATCCTTGGAAGCAGTTGTTCGTTAGGTTGGGGTTGAGCAGTCATGTTATTCATCTTCTCCAAAGCTATAATCCTTGAAAGCAGTTGTTCGTTAGGTTGGGGTTGAGCAGTCATGTTATTCACCTTCTCTTCCAAAGCTATAATCCTTGGAAGCAGTTGTTCGCTAGGTTGGGGTTGAGCAGTCATGTTATTCACCTTCTCTTCCAAAGCTATAATCCTTGGAAGCAGTTGTTCGTTAGGTTGGGGTTGAGCAGTCATATCAAATCTGAAACAAAATACACGTGAAGTTATAAAAAGTCACTATGACCTATTTAAAATGTTCAATAGTGTAGATGACAATTATAAGTTATTTAATGTGAGTTTTAACTAATTGCTGAGTTGAAAGATGGTTTAGTATATTTAAATGTAAGATTTAAAGGCAAATTTTGGGTCAAGCGGAGAAAAACGGTGTCTGGAGAAGATATAATCATGAATTGTATAATTGATATAGCAAACCAAACATTGATAATTGTATAAAAATCAGAAGGTTGGAGTGGGTAGGACATGTGTGTGCCTATGAGAGAATGATAAGGATATTTAATGCAGTGCCAGAAGGAACCAAGAAAGTTGGAAGACCAAAGTTAAGGTGGGAGGACAGGCTGAGAGAGGATGTAAGAACAATTGGAATCAAAAACTGGAGAAGCACTGCACTTAACAGGAAACAATGGGGAAATTTCAGAAGGCTAAGGCTCACAAAGGACTGTCGTGGCAATCATGAAGTTAATTGCTCTAAAATAAGTTTGACTGATTCAATCTGTGTATAGCATCAGTAATAAACAATGATGAACATAACCATTATGGTGAATATACTGAATATTGTCGAATTATTGCGATAGGACAGCCAGCGCGCACAAAGTGATAGATACCACATCGCAGAGATAAAAGCTAGCCAAAACTGATAAAAGATAGATAACTGGAAAGTTTGCCTTGCCAGTGACGTCTTGATTGTTAGAGAACATTCCAGAAACTTCTGGAACCATAAATGGATGTATAAAATGGAGCCGCAGTTAGTTGAGTGGACAGTCGTAAATGGAGTCGGGCACTGTGATTTAAAAGCGAGCTCTTCTGTTCATTCACGTTTATTCACCCACAAAGTAACAATATTTAAATTGCCACAACAATGAAATTTCAGCACCAGCATTTGGTAGGCACAAAACCGCTAGGTGCCAAGCTCTTTTGCATCTATTTTTTAATGCTTATAAAATGGAGATTACAGAAGTGAACATGTTATAGCAGTGGAAATATTAAACAAAATTATATAAATATTTAAGAATAAAAAACCCACAATTCATGTTAAAACAATAACACACCTTCACCAACAAGCAGCTAAGACAGTTCTGGAATAGTTCTAGATTGATAACACATGGGAAACTGCAAAAGTTGAAGTGTTTAAGAAAACCAGTGAATTGAACCTATTGGAGAAGTTTGGAAATAGAGACAAAGTCATTACTTAAACCAGTAACTAAATCGTTAGATAAAGCTCCTTTGATAGAAAAACTGACACTGGGTGACGAAATGCATTTGTAACTGGAAAGGGCACGTTGTGGCTGAGTAGTTATAGACCTTTCGACTCTCACCCAGGCGGAATGGTTTCGATCCCGAACAACTGCAAAGTGAGATTTGTTGAGGACTACAACCTGCTGCGAGGGGTCTTCTCCGGGATCTCTGGTTTCCCCTGCAATTTCATGCTATGAGTGGTCCATCCCCATCTAATGTATCGTCAGCATCACAACACTATCTTCTGAGTGTCGATGACAATAACAGCGTTCAGTTTACAACGCTCTCAGCTGTTCTCTGCTTACCTTTCATGACTCACTCACTCTTGTTACATGTCTTACAACTCTTGTTTCACAACTTGCCACTCGCGCTGGTGTGTCACAATCTCTTAAATACCTCGCTGAGAATTTCTAGACTATTTGAAAATACACCAGACCCCAACAATCTCTATCAGTCCAGAAATTTCCATTTATCCCAGTTTATTTGCCTCGACAGACCCTTGTCTGCATGTTAACTTTGTCTGCGGGTTCCTGGTTTTCACACTGCCCACCTATCAGTTCCTTTTGTTTAAACAAGTCGCGCAATCGTAGATACGGGTTTGCGATAATAGTAATGCCTGCTAAGAGCTGCAGCATCAATTTGCAAATGGCAGTTCCAGGAAGTGCTACCAAGAACATGAAGCAATTGCTCATTAGCAAGGAAAGTGACATGTAGAATATGGGTTCCCTACAGAGCTTTCTTTAAAAACAGATACTGATATATTCAGCATCCTCAACAAGAAAGGCTTTTTCACTCCACCAAAAAGATGGAGTACAACCAACTCCTTAAAATACCCCTTCAAAAATAGTACATTCCTTTTTCCAAAAAAAATTTAAACCCAGTATCAGCCCTCCAGGTGTGCAAGATATTGAGAAAACACTAAAGGCAGCTTTGAATGAAACATGTTCATCCAGAGCTACAACGGCTTACAAAATTGTCAACCACAAGAAACAGAGTAATGCCCGATGGAACTGTTGCTTCTATATGAATAATGGCCATAACAAACAAAATAACACTAAACACGCAGTCCTGAGACACTGTTCTCCTTTCAAAAGACCAGAAACAAAGGTTTCACCTACACTCAAAAAGTACAGACAGGCATAAGCTCCTGTGAGAATAGAGATGATGGCCTTGAAAGTTTTAAAAGAAGAGCTGGCTTATCACAGAAGTTTTCCAAGTCTTTGTTGTCTGTACAAAAAGTTAACAGGCGCAAGTTGCTAATGAAACCAAATGGGCAATAGTAGGCTGCTACAGTTGAAAATAGCATTGTACAGGAGTGAGAAGGGCACAGATTTCAAGCCACCACATTCCTTGGCATTCACCTTGCAATTACTTGACAAATACAACTCTATTTCAAGCCACCACATTCTTTGGCATTCTCCTTGCAATTACTTGACAAATAACACTCTTTAGAAAAACGGTTAATAGTTTATGGCACCCGTTGAATTTTTTAGAACCTAATAATAAGAAATATAACAGATATTGGAAAACTCCATGTAGCCAATATAGTTAAAAGTGGAACAACTGACTAGCAGCAGGTAAGTCAGCGATTATTTGTGCATGTATATCATTTGGGACAGTGGCAATATCAGAAATGATCTGCAGGGTAACAGTTAATGGTGTCTAAAAGAAACAGCTGAGTTGGGAGACGTAAGTGTTTTAAGTATGTGTATGGCTGAGTCCTTCATATCAACCCTTTCACCGGTATGGACGTCATATGACGTTCAAGTTAAAATACCCCAATACGTTATGGATGTGTATAGATGTCCTGCACAAACATGCTTTTAATGACAATTATTTTTATCTTCCTATTTGAAATAAATTTAAATTAGTTCTGTAACGGATGTAAACATACCATTAAAGGTATCGACGAAAGCGATAAGAGACATAGCGTAGTGTGGAGATAAACAGCTTGCATAGGCAGAAAAACATAGTGCAGAAATAAAAGACATGCCAAAACAGATAAAGTTAGATAAAAAAGGAACATTTAAGTGACATCTTGATTGTCTAATAGAACATTCCATTTCTTGTTTGTTAAAGAATATTTGAGAAGTGTCTCGTAATATCAGTCGTGGTGTATATATAAGAAAGCTGCAACTCGCCAAGGGACAGTGAAAAGACAGTCGTAAACAGGAATTGTAACAAGAGTTGTCGTAAACAGTGGAAGTTGAGTAAGCTCTTTGTTGTGTTGGAAGATTTTATTTGTGTTACGTATTTCTGCTGGCGGAAAGAGTGTATTTCTATGGAAATAAAGAACATTTTGAATTTCTGCAACTTGGACTTTTAATTCTACAAACCCACAAAGTCATAATACACTTAATGCTTACTTAACACCAATTGTTTTAAGCTTTCTATTTTACAATAAATTTAAATTAGTTCTGCAACAGATGAAAACTTACTCTTAAAGATTTGTATTTGAATGGTACACCTCAAAATTTGAATAAACACACAGGGCACATCTTCAGATTTATGGCAAATAATACAAGTTTCCTTGCAAACTTCTTTTTCGTGACACACTAGGCATTTTTAAAATGGTCGCAACTTTTTTAGTGTGAGTGATATCCTTTAAGGAAAGTGTTTTCTTTCGAGTATGTGGTGGATTTCTTACTCCCAGTATGAACAGGCATCTGAATATTACAGTACTCAATTAGGCTGTGAGCTAATGATGCGTGCATGTCCAGGTAGGTCGTTGACTTGAATGAATTTAGAGCTCTGTAAATAACTAATCAATTGTGAATGGTTACATCCAGTGGTATAAAAATACTTTTAGATAACATTTAACTGTTTTTTTGTAAAAAGGGATAGCTTGAAATACCTTATTCATCACACCCATATTTGACTTATTTTCCCTAAAAATGGAGCCTACAAGTTATACTGAAAATACACACATTTGAGTATTTTGATAAAACAGAAGAAGAGCATATTTAGCCTAAGGTCCATTCAGGTATAACAAAACATAACTCAAAAACAAAGTATGAGGTAAGTCTCAAACAACAGGAAAGTGCTCGAAGTGGGTGACTCCATATTAAAATTTGCAGGTGAAGCATGTAAGGAAAAGGGATACGATGTGCGCTGTTTCCCAGGCATTCGACTGCGGGAAATGCGAGAACAAGTGGAAAAGATGCCAATAACAGAAGAAAAGCCAGAGATCGTGGTCCTTCTCGCAGGAACAAACAACATTAGTCCTGGTGTAAGGGTTGAGATGATAATGGGGGAAACGATCTACATGATAAACAGCATCAGGTCCCAAGTGCCAGAAGCAAAAATCGTGGTTAGTGGGGTTCTTCGCAGACGTGATGTTACAAACAGGAGAATTATGAGAATAAACAGTGAACTAGATTTGTTGTGTGCTAAACAGAGGTGTTTAATGGTAGACGGCAATTTCTGGCTTTGGAATAGTGATTTTGCCAGGGATGGGGTCCATTTAAATAGGAGGGGATCTAGCAAATTTGGCAGTTTGTTAAATAATGTAATAGCATCAATGTTTAAGGGAAACTAGGATCTCAAGTGGTGGATGTAAATTCAAAGGATATCTGTTTAGAGGCCAAGCATAGTAGGAAGACAGACCAAACAAATGTGTATGAGCCAACCAAATCAGGTAAAATAGGAATGACCAAAGAAAATAATAAATTAGTTATAAGTCATTTAAACATTCAAAGTTTATTTAATAAAGTAGCTGAATTAGATATGTTGCTAGATTCAGATTTAAAGGAGGCAGATCTCTGCATAACAGAAAACTGACTAAACAAACAGTGCAGAATGTGTAAAAATAGAAAATTTTAAACTGGCTTCAGTATTCTGCAGAAGTACAAGCATGCATGGAGGGTCGGGAACATTTGTAAAAGAGGGTCTGGAGGGAAAGATGTAAAGCATGTACAAAACTTAAGGGTAGAAAAGCATTTCAAACTATCAGTGATAGAGGTACCTGTGGGCGAAATGGTAATAGCATGTATATACAGAACTCCAGTGATTTCAATATATTCATTAACAATCTAGAGCAGCTTCTCAGAGAGTTAACCTCAAAATACAAAAATGTAGTTGTCTGTGGGGACTGGAATATTAATTTATTACAAAATAATCTACAGGGAATGGAAGTACAAAATTTATGTAGAATATATAATATGCAAAATACAGTTCAAACCCCCACCAGAATATCAAAATATTCTGAGTCACTTCTTGATGTAATAGTAACAAATATGGAATATTTAAAACAATCTTAAGTAACTGAAACAGGGTTATCTGACCACAAGGCACAGATACTAACAACCACATTAAATAAACCTAAACAAGACAATATAAAGACCACTAAACGGTGCTACAATGAAACCAATTTAGACAATTTCAAATGTCTACTAAGAAGGGAACAATGGACTGAGGTATACAGAAAAAATACAGAGGATTCAAAATTTACTAAGCTAATTCATACTGTTACTCTGTGAGTTCGTGAAATGAAAAGTCCAATTGCACCACTCAAAAATGTTCTTTATTTCCACCGACTTACAGTTAAACACTTGCCAATTACACAGAATTACGTAATGCACACAATTACGATTCACCAGTTCGTCCGTTACAATTCCACTTGCACTCGCGATTACGTAAACTCCTCCGACGCACGTACGCAGTCCGTCCGCTCACTGAGCGCTCCTCCTCACAGCTGTTCGCCAAACACTGACTAGCTCCGGCCCGGCGCGTCGCTTATATAAGGCCAGCTGGCCAATCTAGAAGTTTCCAGATTAGACGAGACAACCCGCACGTTCGAGAATCCAGGGGGAGGGGAAAGAGACGGCACAGTGGCCCGCGATCCCTCTCCTAATCATCCCTTCAGTTAGTAACCGAGATTAATGGGTGGGTGTATCCGAACGCCTCCGTCTCCTGCTGCCGCTGCCAGCCGGGTCTATTGCGAGTTCCGACGTTTGGGTGACATTACTTTTCTACACAACTTTGAAATTGCATTTCCGATAAAAAAGAGTATTGTAGTGGAGGGAAAAATAAGTGGGTAACTAAAGGGATTAGGATATCAAGAGATTAAGGTTTTTAAGTGAGGTAGAAAAACGGGGAGGTGCGTCAAATGAAACAAGGGAGTATATAAATACTTATAGGAAGATCTATAGGAAAGTCATTAGGGCAGCAAAAAAACTAGAGAATGATAGATATATATTAGGGTCGGTAAATAAAAATAAGGCAATGTGGCAAGTGATAAAGAAGGAAACTGGTAAAACAAACCAAAAGGAAACCCAACCTGAACTAATAGAAAATGGTAATAAAATAAAAGACCCAGTACAGGTGGCAGAACTATTTAATAGACATTTCACGGAAATAGCAAACAAAATCTTGAATAACAAATATGGGTTACTAAATGGTCAACACAGTGAAAGTAAAAAAATACAGATATGCATAAATTCATTTTTTATTGGGCCAATAAGTATAGAAGAGATAAAAAGAGTAACAAAGGGACTAGAACATAAGTTTTCATCAGGGGCAGACGATATACCTGATTACATAGTGAAAGAGTGCATAGAAGAAATATCAGAACCTTTATTGGATGTGTATAATCCATCTTTTGAGACAGGGGTATTTCCAGAAAAACTTAGTAATTTACTATGTTCAACAACAAACATTAATAAAAAACAGTCAGTTACATGATCATCAGACAAGACATAGGGAAAACTTACACATTCAACAATATAGAACTAATTTAGCAAAGAATAGTGTACTTCACAATGGTATAAAACTATACAATAAATTACCAACAAATATAAAAATTAACAAAGATAATAAAGTATTTAAAAAACAGCTTGGGTCATTCTTATTACATAACTCGTTTTATTCAGTGATTGAATTCCTAGACATGTAATGTACAGTTATTAGTTTGAATCTCTAACCAAATCAGGAATCTTAATTTTAAATGTATTTTAGTAAATTGTATATTTATCATTTTAGTAAATTTATATCAACTTGAAGAAGCCATGAAAATGTAACAATGTTCTTCAAACGGTGAATAAAGAATACAATACAATACCTATCAAACTGTATAACATCCCTCCCAGTTCACTTTATACGAAAATGGGAGTAATGGAGAAGATTCATATACAGATGTAGGTTAATGGCTGTTACATCATTTTCAAGAAATTTAATAACAGTCAAGTTGAAATTGATTCATAACACTGATTGTAGTCTGTTTTTAACACTCCGCCATTTACATTTTAGCTTTTGGAGGAACTAGTAGTTTCAGGAGCTGTTGCCTCCATTTTAAATTTCTAAGCCATTTTTATAGCTTTTTGTTCCTTGAAGTACCTATTCTGCTTTATTTAAAAAACCACAATATTACAAAATATATAGTAATTATTACACAAGAAATCTTGTTATGCGATTTGGCAGGCTCATTTCATAGAATGATTCCAAAGAATTGGAGAGGAATTGGATTGACTTGATATTACAGATAATCACTTGTCTCTAGAACTTCTTTGAATCCCTCGGTTTGTTTGCCTGAAAAAGGAATTGATCATGAGTAGCTTCAGTGTACATGTACCATTACACTAACATCCTTTAACCAATTTCTTTCTTGGAAGTGTTGAAAACAGTGTTGTGATAAATTAGCTTAATTGGAGTTGTATAATGACAATAAACAACACTTTTAAATTTTTCCGGAACATGTTTCAGAGACTTTGCCTCTATCAAAACTAGCACCAGTCAACCATTTCTCCTTAAAAAACCTAATTTGCTCCAACATCAAAGATGCCATGCCATCTAACAAAAAATCTGGTATATATCAAACTGAACATAGCGAATGTAGTCAAATTTATACTGGAAAAACCAAAAGAAATTTAGAAACAAGAGCAAAGGAACACTTTAGAAACATAAATCCAGAACCAAAACTACTAAAGCATACATCAGCAAAACAAAACAAGAACTATCCACATGGGAACAAATCTTCATTCAAAAAATAGGAACAAAGTATTCAATATTGACATAACCCAGAAAGATTTGTTCAGCAAGTTCCATGAACCGCCTCCAAAGGAAACCTATGACAAAATATCGCCAACTACACCAATTAGAACCAGTCGATGGCCAGGTTAGGATAAAGGCAAAGTCTCTGAAACATGTTCCGGAAAAGTTTAAAAATGTTGTTTAGTGTCACTAATCGACTCCCTTTAAATTTAATCATTTAACCATTATAATCTACAGGTGGTTTATACACACAAATAAGGTTTGTGTTTTAGGGAGCTCATATCATTTTGACTAAACAATATTCTATATGAACTAGGTATTTAAAACTTTTATTTGCTTGGTGCATCAATGATTTATTGCAGAACAATGCAACATACAACTTCTTAAAGTACTATATAGGAATTCCTAATTTCACTGTAATAGTCTCCAACCAATACCTGAATGAAGTATAAGCTATAGTGCATCCTAAATATGAACTTTCTTCTTTTGTGCCTTCTACTGTTTAACTGGAGGAGGGGGAGGGGGAAACAGAGCAGGATGGCTCAGGTAGTTTCCTCTGTGGCCCGCATTTCATTGTTGTGACCAACTTACTTAAACCATGGATATTTCAGAGGTTTTCCAGGGTTACCATGCGAATACTGGGTAAGTCAATTACATCACACAAATTTCCTGCCCATCCATTTCATCTCCATATCTAGTCATCTTGTGGTCTCTTTCAGAGTAGAAGTGTTGACTGGTGTCTCAGAGCTGCCATGATACCTTAGACCACCCTCTGTCTCCTCTCACCTCATCCTTCCTCCCGGGGATGCCCCACTTGGGGCTTAGGTACAATGAACTACAGTTTTCGGTGCCAAATCCCCTCTGTAGTAATCCTAATCCTAGCTAAAGAAATATACAATTTTACCAAAATTCCTAGAATTGTGCGTTATATGAAAGATATATTTCTTATTCACTAATTAACATAATTCGTCAAGAGATTAGGTTAGGAAATTATTTCGTGCAAGCATACAGTGATAGGTCCAATATTCACAATTAGCACAAACATACATATATGGTCAAGTTATTCTCAGGAAATAAGCCAGGTGAAAATACGATTAGAAATAGACATTTCGGGAGTGTGCATCTCTCCCATCATCAGGATATTTATTAAATGTTATAACCACAAGTGAAACACTTGATATATTTTTTTTTGTCATATCCAGTGTTTCATTTGTGATTATAACATTCAAGGACGTGTTTAAGGGGCGGGGGTTACAGAGGGTCCGGACCCCCCCCCCCTCCAAATCAATTGCTATTTCAAACTTTTAATAAATATTTGAAATAAATATTACTTTAAAAAAAATCGAAAATGTTTATTCAAGCTTTTCATCTTAACATCTCTATTCACTGTCAGGCAGACATGAAGTTATTTAAGATAAATGAAAAGTTACTGCACAGCAACTGTAGAACTTGTTAAAATACACAAATAATGTCAATTACAATAATGTATTGCAAAGTTAACCAATTCCGATATATTATAATTTGTTGGTTAGAATTCCCAGATACTTAAGGTATGTAATATTTCTTCTAAGTTTCTATTCCCTTTTTCATTCAAGGAGAACTAATAATTCAAATGCATAATTAGTGGTTCGCTTTTTAAATATCTGATTACTGCTTATATCACTTTATGCCAAATATAAGAACAAAAAATGTGCAATGTGCAAGGCCTTTCTACAGACTTTATCCAAAGAAACAAGACAAAAACAAATTAAGAACAATTAGTAGAAGCTTGGGTGGAGAAAGTCATGTGAATATATTACATGTGTTTTTATTTTTTACTAACATGATAAAAAGCACATCCCTGATTAATTATTTATTAAAAGCAAATAATTTAATGTAGATCTCTTGGACTCCCCCCCCCCCTGGAAATTGACTGCCAAACACGTGCCTGATAACATTCAATAAATATCCTGATGGGAGAGATGCACACTCCCGAAATGCCAATTTGTAATCGTCTTTTCACCCGACTTGTTCACTGAGAACAACTTGAGCATATTTGTCGCCAGGAAAGCTTCAGGTCTTATTATACATATATGGTTTATATTTATGGTCTTGTATGATTCAAATAGTTTTTGCCTTTGTTGTTTTTAGCAGGTTTAATGTTTAAGCAATAATTGCAAAGTAGTGCAAACACTAAACAATACCTAAATATTTAAAATGCTTTGCATTTATGATTTCTTATAATAATCTATAAACTGTAATGAAACGAAGTATGAGTTTTGGTGCTTTCGTAACAAACATGTTCAATCATTTAATTAAAAGAAATAAAAATAGATTACTTTAACTCTGGACATGTGTTTACTTTGGAAGTTAATGGAAAGTTATAAGTTGTAGGACTTTCTGACCCAAACCAACATTTCAAACGTTACATGGCAAAAAATAAAATGCAAAAGCTTGATTACAAGATAATTAAGTCGGGGAAAATGAATTTCATGACAAACATTTCTTCAAGATGTTCTTTATTACCATGTTAATGATAACAGGTCAAAGGTTAGGTTTGGAAACTCTTTATTAATTTTCATGTAAGCATTCATTTTTCATTACTTTCACAAATTTATGGTTTCCCTTTATGATGCATGAATGATATTAGGTGACCTACCACCAGTGTGTTCTTTATTCCTTAGAGCTTCTAAATCAAGAATCACTAACAGTGCATCCATTTTTAAACAAGGAAAGAGTATCATTGCTGGCGCTAACATATTCTCACCTCTGGATAACCTTAACCATAACTTTTTTCCTCAACAAGATGTAATGGTTACGATGTTACAGAATACCAAATTGTGCATAGCCAATGGTTAGTAGCTTTAATTAGTGGTTCAGCTTCAACGAGAATTTACAGGACAGACCCCTGGATAATATCGAGCTGAAAATTGACATTTCTTTACTTTTCCTGTGTCAATTATCAAAAACTTACGAGCTGCAATTGGATAATGCCATAACTACCCTCCTATATGCCAAGCAGATAACATCGACACGGAAATTTGACAAACAAATATGATTTAAATGTAATGTACCAATTGCATTTGTTTTGCTTTTGTATAAGCCCATGAATAATTGAAGGGCTGAGAACCATAGAGGGCCAAGAACAACTTTTTAAAAAATGCAGAAATTGAAGATGAAAGCTTTTTCACTTTCATAATTTACTGAACCAAATTACACATAACTAATTACCATAGCAATCTAGAATCATTTTCTATCTTATATTAGTAGAACATTAATGCTTCATACATAGTTAGGTTTTACAGTAACTTATTTGGAACTATTTTCCTATGCTGGGATTTGGAAATATCTCTTAGAGGAATCTAACTGCACCATTGCCATACATCTAATCAGAGTCCTGCTGATCATTATTGAACTGCACATGCAAACTCTTGTAAAAATTATGATTCACCAGAGAAATAAATGGTAGTATGATTTTGCATCCTTTAGTGTTTTTAGCAATAGACCTACTTCTCACAACAGAAGTAAAGATACAGACAGGAATGCATGAACGACCATCAAATAATAAAACTAAAACAGGAACTTCACAATTTATTAAACATACCTTATCAAAATATTCCCATTTAACTTTATAGATCCTTTTAAAAAAATGGACAAAACTCCATTTGTTTTGTTCTCTTGTATACAGTCTGATTTTTAAGAGATAAGTGAACGGTTCTGTTACTTCATGTGGGTAGTGCAATCTTGCCTGACAGCAGATAGGAAGTAACACAGATCCCTTTCTTTACCCTCTCAACACTTGAAACTTAAACAAGGGTTCGAGCTAACTCACCTCAACAAAAGCTTGCGCAGTTAATCTGTATTAGCCTACTTTAAGAACAAAAGTATGTTGTTCTCACATTCATTGCGTTGTGTGAGATCCTTTAAATAATTTTTTGTACTATGTAACTAATATTCCATATTTACCGTTATTGTGTCTATGTATTGTGAGTTGACAATCATGCCCTAGTGTGGTAAGTACTATATGCGCAAGATTTCTTGAGCGCTGGATTTAGGGTGTGATGGGGGTACAAGAGTAGTAGAAGAGAGAGCTAACACGCTTTTGTTTCGGCAGTGTGGTCAACCTTGAAAAAAAAAATTCAGCCAAATTGTGGTAAGATAAGCGAAGATGCCAAAGGTAGGAGATGTGGAAACAAACATTTGAATTCCATCCGATATGCTGTATTATATATTTACTGTTATGAAACAGAAAAGTAGAAAACAAATGTTATGACTATTATTAATTTATAGATGAGTCGCATTTATTACACATCTACTTCACTTTCGTACCTATTTTGAGGACATGTTTCGCAAATCATCGTTTGCTACTTTGGTTCTTATGCGACTAAAGCTTGATCCAGTGGTGTGGGTAATTCTGGAGTTGCTGCTGCCATCTGTTGATTTAGTGATGAACTTAAAATTAGGATTCTCTTCTGGCGGGATTTCAAAGTTCATTAGTTGGTTTTTATGTTGTTCTATGTATATTCTCTCCCATATGAAGAGTTCACTTGTTTTTGTACGTATTTTCGTAATTTGGTGCTATCTTCAATTTCATGATTTTCAGACCAGAAATGAGCTGCTATTGCGGACTTATCAACATTTTTGTACCTTAAGTGCCTGAAGTGTTCTTTCTTTCTAGTGCCTATGTTTCTTTTTGTCCTCCCTATGTAAATTTTATCAGTCTTTACACTTAATCTTGTAAATGCCTGACTTTTCCTCTGGTTTTATCTTATCAGTATTATCACTGTTAAGTAGAATTTTAATGTAAGTTTTTTTTTTTTTGGTGCCAATGTTATATTGTATTTCTTGAATATTTTTTGGAACTTTGTTGTGGCCCAGGGGTGGTAAGTAAATTAAGCAAATCTAATTTCTTGTTTTATTGGTGTGAGAGCTGTGATCTGTTATAATCTCTTTTGAAGTTTGAATGATTTTAGTTTTTAATCTACAAGGTTTTTTCCATATCCATTTTTAATTGCAGGTTTTAGGATTTGATGGTATTCTTTGATGTTCTTGCTGGCTGAGAGGTAGATTTAATAATCTGTGTGTGAGACTGTTGATGGTGGCATGTTTTTATGGAATTGGGTTGAAACTATTTGCTTTGATGTAATTATCTGTGTGTGTTGCTTTTCTATGGATACCAAATTCTAGTTTTTCATTGCTTTTTGTGATTTTAAGGCCCAAAAAAGGTAGAGTACAGTCCTCTTCAGTTTCTACTGTGAATTGTATGCTGGGTTCTTGCAGGTTGAGTAGTTTCAAAGCATCATCTATTTGTTTGTGGGGCACTATTGCAAAGATGTCGTCTACGTATCTGTACCATGTTTTAAAAATATGAGGGAAGGCTTTAGTTATGTGTTTTGAAAAAGCTCATGTATAAATTGGCCAAAAATGGTGATAGCGGGCTTCCCATAGCTTGTCCTGAAATTTGTTTATAATACCTTCCATCAATGAAACTTGCCTAAACTTTATTTATCAAATAAGGAACTGCAGGATCCCCCCCCCCACACATGGAAAAAAGCCGCTATAATTCCAATTCTGAAACCTGCAGAACATCTTTCTGTTGTCCAATTTCACTGACTTATGTTCTCTAAGACAATGAAACGAATGGTTCAGTCTACACTTTACATGGTACTCAGAAAAAAAGAAAATATTAGCTCAAGCAGCATTTCCAACTCGGCACTCCACTGCTGAACAGACTCTGAAATTTAGTCAAGAAACTACAGATGCTCTCGTTTTACAAGAAACTGTAGCAACTATCCCTAAATTCCAATAAAACTTTGTTCATAAATTTTAGTGTCACATCTGCTTACAATAATCCTATTTGCAATGCAAAGAGCACAAGGTTTCTAAGTATTATGATTGATTCAAAGCTAAAATTGAACGATCTTACAACTTATCTGTCCGTAAATCTATGTAAATTAATATTCGCTTATAGATGTCTAAGTAACAGAATCACAACTACATCAAAAACTATATATTGTGGCTATGTACAGTCACTCCTCACTTCTGCCATACCATTCTGGGGTTCTACCGAAAACAATTTACAAATAATCTTTAAACTACAAAAGAAAATAATTCTAATTATATTTGGCGTACCACATTACACAACATGTTTACAAAAATTGAATTTACTACCTCTACCATGTTTGTACATCTTAGAAACTGTTTTATACATAAGAAAAATAGGAGATTTTAAAATGAACAGGGAATACCAGAACACAACATATCCATCTTTCTAGTCAAAGAACTTCAAAAAATTTAAAATCCATAGACCATCAGGGCATGAAATTATAAAACAAACTAAGTAGGGGATTAATTGAATGACACATCTGTAGAGGTAGAAAATCAAATCTATCCTAATGAAATGCAAATACTACTCTGAAAATGAGGTATTAGTGGGCACTTCCTCTGTGATAAATTTAGACTGATTTTAAATGGATTAAATTGATTGTAATTAATGTATGAATAAACATATTTAAATGAAACTCATAACTTACTCTAAATATTGTTTGTAGCTCCTTGTAAATAGTATACATATATAACTTTCTTGATTTTTTTCCTTCTTGACGAAGAAAAAAAATTGTATCAATTTCTATGTGAATAAATGACTTACCTTGAAGATGCCTTCGAATCAATTCGGAAATTATGAGTTCTGCATAAAAATCCTCTAAAGAATAATATAGGCAATATGTTATGTTGGATCTACAGTTTACACAATCAAAGATTTTGTGCAACAAAATATGGTATAACCCGACCAAGGCCAGTGCAGTCCTGCACTGGAAGTGGCAAGCAGGCAAATTAACGCAATGACGACATGTATACGTCACAAAATTCTGTATAGTCCGATTTACTAGTGTGCAGCATAGTATTCACACCTAGTAATGGAACATACAGGAAATAGTTATTCATGAGCAAGCTAGGCAAGTTATTTATGTTATTCTGTTTTGTGATGAGGAACAAGATCAGAAAATACCCATTACAAATGCCACCAAACATGCTGTCGCTTCTACTGGCTACTGCAAGACAATGATTTGCAAGATTAGAAAGGAGGGGCAGTGTGAAGAAAGTAGTGTGAGCAAAATAAAATCACCTCGCAAGATTGGTAAACCTCCTCCAAATAAAATTGTTTTGGACGAAATGGGTAAGTGCATCATTAGAAATTACAGGAGTATTATGAGGTTATTAACAGGAAATCCCTACACTGCGAAAATCAGTGCACCTTTATAAAAAAAGAGATGAATTTCATTGGGGGGGGGGGTAAGAGATGCTCACATTGTACTTTAAAGCGTTTATAAATATATTTCACTGCTTATGATATGAATATGCATATGATTATACAAACAGTGAAAACTTCTGCATGAGATCTGTTATCGTTCACCTTTTGCCAAGTGGACTGCACCAGAGGGCAGGCAAGTGGTGCACCCCTAAGCAGGACAGCACTGGCCTTGGTCATGAGTAAAGGGGTTACAGCCATGATCTTATATGTAATTTTCAGACTGTTTTGGCTTCCTGTAAATTCTGAATTTTATTTTTGGGTTGCCCGCATAAAAATATACTAAATACTAAAAATATGTAGGTATGTTTTAAATGTATATAACACTGCATTAACCCTTTAAAAGATTTGAACATCAAATGAGGTCCATTTAAAAATGGAGGCAAAGCATCATGGATTCTAACAAATGTCTTGTGCACAAATGCATTTAATGGTTATTATTTTGATTTTGCTCCTTTACAATAAACCTAAATTTTATAAGAGATAAAGGTTTACTTTCAAAGGTTTAATCTTGAATGCTACATTTCACTAATCTTTTGTTGTAATTTACATACTTCATCAAGTCATATTGGACGGTGAATGAAATGCTCAAATGAACCCAGGGTCCATAGAGCTTAGTTATACCAAATTAGTCTTTGAGGATAAGGAAAAACCCCAGAAAAACCTTATCTAGGTAAGTCGCCCTGGCAAGATTCGAACTCGGGACATCTTGAACATGAGGTAGACATGCTTTCATCTACGCTACTGAGACAGGCTTCACTGATCTTGAACGCTACACATCAAAACATGATAAACACAAAAGGTACATCATATTGGTTTCCTCATAATCCTTTTTTGCAACATACTACACATTTTGGAAATATCCCTGACCTTTTTTGCTGTGGCTAGTATCCTTTTAGAATAGTGTTTCCAAGATTAAGGGATGCTGGGGTTGTGGAATTTTTTACCCCAAAAATGAACAGGCCTCTGAATGTTATAGGGCTCGATTAAACTGTCAGCTTATTAATAGATAAAGTCACGGTCAGTCATTGTCTTGCATGGGTTTACAGCTCTCCAAATTACTAAAGAATTGTATATGGTTCTATCCAGCTTGGTATCCCATGTAACTGTAAGGAGAGATATGCTTATAATACCTGCTATACTAGATCCACACCACCCATATGCATATTCAGGGTTATTCTGCAACTTCTGGTTAACAATATTGCCAACAATTATTCTTAATGCTAATAACTGACCAGGAACAAATACTGCAGACTTTCATATTTAATAACCATGCTTATAATGGTGACAGATCATCTCAACCATATTGTTAAACACCTGGAGTAAGTCATCACAAATTCATACGCTTTGCAGGCATGTTTAGTTTATCCACTGCTATCGGCGCAACAGTACAAATGTGATCACTTCATTCTAGATGTCCGTTCTGTGCAGACAGATGGAATACAAGTGAGTTACAAAGACTTCGGTAGAGCAATACAAAATATATATTAATTATTACAGGAGAAATCTTGTTATGCGATATGGCAGGCTCACTTCATCAGATGATTCCAAGGAATTGGAGACGAAATGGAGAAGTTGATATTACAGATAATCATAAATCCTTGAATTCTTTTCTCTGTTTGCCTGAAAAATGAATTGATCATCGGTTGCTTCAGTGTACCTGTACCATTACACTAACATCCTTTAACCATTTTAATCTACAACTGGTTAATACACACAAATAACGTTTGTGTTTTAGGGTAGCTCATATATCATTTTGACTAAATAATATTTTATATGAACTAGGTATTTAAAACCTTTATTTGCTTGGTGCATCAATGATTTATTGCAGAACAATGCAACATATAACTTCTTAAAGTACTATATAGGAATTCCTATTTTCACTGTAATAGTCTCCAACCAATACCTGAATGAAGTATAAGCTATAGTGCATCCTAAATATGAACTTTCTTCTTTTGTGCCTTCTACTGTTTAGCTGCAGGAGGGGGGAAGGGAAACAGAGCAGGATGGCTCAGGTAGTTTCGTCTGTGGCCCGAATTTGATTGTCGTGACCAACTTACTTAACCCATGGATATTTCGGGGATTTTCGAGGGTCACCATGCGAATGCTGGGTAAGTCAATTACATCACACAAATTTCCTGCCCATCCATTTCATCTCCATATCTAGTCATCTTGTGGTCTCTTTCAGAGTAGAAGTGTTGACTGGTGTCGAAGAGCTGGCATGATTCCTTAGACCACCCTCTGTCTCCTCTCACCTCATCCTTCCTCCCGGGGATGCCCCACTTGGGGCTTAGGTATAATGAACTACAGTTTTCGGTGCCGAATCTGCTCTGTAGTAATCCTAATCCTAGCTAAAGAAATATACAATTTTACCAAAATTCCTAGAATTTTGCGTTATATGAAAGATATATTTCTTATTCAGTAATTAACATAATTCGTCAAGAGATTACGTTAGGAAATTCTTTCGTGCAAGCATACATTGATAGGTCCTATATTCACAATTAGCACAAACATATATATATGGTCAAGTTATTTTCAGGAAATAAGCCAAGTGAAAATAATATTAGAAATAGACGTTTCGGTAGCATGCATCTCTCCCATCATTAGGATATTTATTAAATGATATAACCACAAGTGAAACACTTGATATATTTTTATTTTGTTATATCCAGTGTTTCATTTGTGATTATAATATTCAGGGACGTATTTAAGCGGCGGGGGTTAGAGGGGGTCTGGAAGCCCCCCCCCCCCTCCAAATGAATTCTCATTTCAAACATTTAATAAATATTTGAAATAAATATTAGTTTAAAAAAATTGAAAATGTTTATTCAAGCTTTTCATCTTAACGTCTATTCACTGTCAGACAGACATGAAGTTATTTAAGAGAAATGAAAAGTTACTGCACAGCAACTGTAGAACTTGCTAAAATACACAAATAATGTCAATTACAATGTGTTGCAAAGTTAACCAATTCCGATATATTATAATTTGTTGGTTAGAATTCCCAGATACTTACTTAAACGTGTGTAATTTATAACTTCTATTTTTCTATTCCCTTTTTCATTCAAGGAGAACTAATACTTCAAATGCATCAATCAGTGGTTCACTTTTTAAATATCTGATTACTGCTTATATCACTTTATGCCAAATATAAGAACAAAAAATGTGCAATGTGCAAGGCCCTACTACAGACTTTATCCAAAGAAACAAGACAAAAACAAATTAAGAACAATTAGTAGAAGCCTGGGTGGAGAAAGTCATGTGAATATATTACATGTGTTTTTATTTTTTACTAACATGATAAAAAGCACATCTTGATTAATATTTATTAAAAGCAAACAATTTAATGTAGATCTTTCGGACTCCCCCCGCCCCCAACCAGGAAATTGACTTCTAAACACGTGCCTGGTAACATTCAATAAATATTCTGATGATGGGAGAGATGCACACTCCCGAAATGCCAATTTCTAATCGTCTTTTCACCTGACTTGTTCACTGAGAACAACTTGAGCATATTCGTCGCCAGGAAAGCTCCAGGTCTTATTATACATATATGGTTTATATTTATGGTCTTGTATGATTCAAATAGTTTTTGCCTTTGTTGTTTTTAGCAGGTTTAATGTTTAAGCTATTGTTGCAAAGTAATGTGAACACTAAACAATACCTAAATATTTAAAATGCTTTGCATTTATGATTTCTTATAATGATCTATAAACAGTATTGAAATGAAGTACGAGTTTTGGTGCTTTCATAACAAACTTGTTTAATCATTTAATTAAAAAAAAAAAGACTACTTTAACTCTGGACATGTGTTTACTTTGGAAGTTAATGGAAAGTTATAAGTTGTAGGACTTTCTGACCCAAACCAACATTTCAAAGGTTACATGGCAAAAAATGAAATGCAAAAGCTTGATTACAAGATAATTATGTCGGGGAAAATGAATTTCATGACAAACATTTCTTCAAGATGTTCTTTATTACCATGTTAATGATAACAGGTCAAAGGTTAGGTTTGGAAACTCTTTATTAATTTTCATGTAAGCATTCATTTTTCATTACTTTCACAAATCTATGGTTTCACTTTACGATGCATGAATGATATTAGGTGATCTACCACCAGTGTGTTCTTTATTCCTTAGAGCTTCTAAATCAAGAATCACTAACAGTGCATCCATTTTTAAACAAGGAAAGAGTATCATTGCTGGCGCTAACATATTCTCACCTCTGGTTAACCTTAACCATAACTTTTTTCCTCAACAAGATGTAATGGTTACGATGTTACAGAATACCAAATTGTGCATAGCCAATGATTAGTAGCTTTAATTAGTGGTTCAGCTTCAACAAGAATTTACAGGACAGACCCCTGGATAATATCGAGCTGAAAATTGACATTTCTTTACTTTTCCTGTGTCAATTATCAAAAACTTAAGAGCTGCAATTGGATAATGCCATAACTACCCTCCTATATGCCAAGCAGCATACGTCGACACGAAAATTTGACAAATAAATATGATTTAAATGTAATGTACCAATTGCATTTGTTTTGCTTTTGTATAAGCCCATGAATAATTGAAGGGCTGAGAACCATAGAGGGCCAAGAACAACTTTTTAAAAAATGGAGAAATTGAAGATGAAAGCTTTTTCAATTTAATAATTTACTGAACCAAATTACACATGATAACTAATTACCATAGCAATCTAGAACCATTTTCTATCTTATATTAGTAGAACATTAATGCTTCATACATAGGTTTTACAGTAACTTATTTGGAACTATTTTCCTATGCTGGGATTTGGAAATATCTCTTAGAGGAATCTAACTGGAGCATTGCCATACATCTAATCAGAGTCCTGCTGATCATTATTGAATTGCACATGCAAACTCTTGTAAAAATTATGATTCACCAGAGGAATAAATGGTAGTATGATTTTACATCCTTTTAATGTTTTTAGCAATAGGTCTACTTCTAACAACAGAAGTAAAGATACAGACAGGAATGCATGAACGACCATAACATAATAAAACTAAAACAGGAACTTGACAATTTATTAAACATACCTGATCAAAATATTCCCATTTAACTTTATAGATCCTTTTTTTTAAAAAAATGGACAAAACTCCATTTGTTTTGTTCTCTTGTACACAGTCTGATTTTTAAGAGATAAGTGAAGGGTTCAGTTTCTCTATGTGGGTAGTGCAATCTTGCCTAACAGCAGATAGGGAGTAACACAGATCCCTTTCTTTACCCTCTCAACACTCGAAACTTAAACAAGGGTTCGAGCTAACTCACCTCAACAAAAATTTGCACAGTTAATCTGTATTAGCCTACTTTAAGAACAAAAGTATGTTGTTCTCACATTCATTGCATTGTGTGAGATCCTTGAAATAATTTTTGTACTATGTAACTAATATTCCATATTTACCATTATTGTTTCTATGTACCGTGAGTTGACAATCATGCCCTAGTGTGGTAAATACCATATGGGCAAGATTTCTTGAGCGCTGGATTTACGGTGTGGTGTGGGTACAAGGGTAGAAGAGAGAGCTAACACACTTTTGTTTCTGCAGTGTGGTCAACCTTGAAAAAAAAAAAAATTCAGCCAAATTGTGGTAAGATAAGCGAAGATGCCAAAGGTAGGAGATGTGGCAACACCAATTGAATTCCATCCGATATGCTGTATTATATATTTACTGTTATGAAAAACATAAAAGTAGAAAAAAAATGTTATGACATTTATAAACACCCACTTGCTTTGTGATGCTTCGATTTCCAAGTCTACTGCGTCAATTTCATCGCTGGTATCCTCTAATGTGTTAATAATTTCATTGATTGCATTTTCTATTACACCATCATTTCTCCAATAATGCATTTCCAGCTCTTGGACCTTCTTATCATATCCTTCCCAATCCATCACTTCTATAGCAAGTTTCCGCAGATTTGTGGCTCTCGTTAACATTGCATACTTTGTAAACATTCTTTATTTTTGCCCACACCAGCTTAATTGCATTCAGATCACAGTTATACGAAGGTAGACAAAAAATAGTGTGTCCCCTTTTGAGAGCCATAACAATGACAACATAGTCTTGCTTTAAGATATGTTGTGAACTGGGTACCTAAAAATTAACCTCAAAATTGCTAAAAAAGAAATGGCATCCATGTGAAAACTTAGCACATTAGCCACTAGATGTCACAGTATGTAGCACATTTCCTGTTTAAAAGTCATCTGTGTTTACAGAAATAGGCGAAACCTACCGAATGAGGACATAGGGCCCGAATGCTCAAGTTATCATGCATATATAGTATTTCTCCATAGAACACATAGACGATTCATGTTCTAAAATCTAACATTTATCTTCAAATATATTAATATTTTAGTTAATATCTTAACCACTAAAATTCAGATTGATATAAATACACATAATAAAAAAAATACACTTGTGGTAAGCACACAGCGCAATCTGGGCACAAGTGCCTAGTTCTTTGAAACCTTCCCCCATTCTGTATACATTAGTATTGCAATATACTGTTACAAACGACTTCGTCAATTGACGTCTTCATATCAACGCCACCGATATGCCGGAATTTTGACCCACAGGAATTCTTTTAAATGCAAGCATATCTACTGACATGTTATCTTGGTTGAAAGGAATAAGCGGTTCACTGATAAGGAGCAAACTCTCGCATTCCTGTTCAAATAATTCCCTACGAAAACAGACAAATTCTCTAGTCTGACTATACAATGTAACACTCCGACCGTAAACCGATCCTTGCTTTGGGCTATGGATCCTCGGTCTACCTCTAATCCTACTGCCACTACGTCTTTCTTCCATAACAAATTATTTTAATTATTTTCACAAAGTAGGCTAACAATACATAATGCAACAGAACACAAGCAAACTCTGTGCCCCACACAACTAGCGATAACAGACCTGGAAGTACATTCACCATTGTAACCAATCTGGCAACCTTTGTTTACATTACCATAGCAACGACCTTCCCCTCTTGCCCTTCGCATCCCTTTCTTGATAACCTTCGTGTATCTTCTTTTAAAAATCAGACTGTAGCTATAAAAATTTAGGTGAATGATAATTGAACAAAAGCAACAACATAGCCGAATAAGCAAAGCTTTACGTGATGAACCTGCATGCACACCCTATTTTCTTTGTTGCACATAATGTTGGCTCTGGGGGGGAGGGGGGGGGGGGTCAGTAGCATTTAGCAATTTCACTTCGGCTTCCTATAAGAACATATCACTTCCACCACATCACATGGATTAGGAGGCAATAGTCTTGCTATAATGAGAAACTGCCACTTATAAGTACAAAACAAAGGTAAACCTACATATGACAGACCGTCGTCTGATGGCCTCTTTGGCTGGAGCTTTGCCATCAGAAAAACATGCAAATGCTGAAGCTAACACTGGGTAACCCAACTAGCAATACACTATGTAAGATAGTGTTAATAATAATGATATAATAATTTTTTTAATCTCTTCCTTCCTCACCAATGCTGGTGTTACGTCCCTCTCAGAGAGAGGGAGCTGAAGCATAATGACCTTTGACCTGATGAAAGAGATCAAGGTTGGTGGGTCCGCACAATGCCTGGGATGGATGAATGATGGAGCAATTGGTGGAATGATGGTGGGGGAACCCGGAAGACCTGGAGTAAACCCACCCCAGCAATATGTGTTCCACCACAAATCCCAATTTGTGGTCCCCTGGGATCGAAACTGGGTCACCTAGGTAAAACCCAAGAAGTCTAACCACTCAGCCATGGTGCAGCTATATAATTAATAAATATTAATAATTTGAAATATTTTGATAGTCCTTAATTATTTTATGTGTTGCTGAAACAATGTTTTCTAAAATAAAACTTGTGAATTTATAGATCAATGCAATTACTTTACCATATCCAAAAAAAAGCAAAAACTGTCAAGCTTTTGGTCCATTTAAAAGTTAAATTCAAAATTTCATACAGTTTCTTCAATCTGTGCACAACGATATTGGGTTAAACTATAGAAAGGCTACATTCAAATAGTTTGATATGGAACGACATCATTGAAAATCATCTTGCCAACTGTAGACCTCACAATTATGCCAACAAAGCAAAATGTTGCCAACACATTTTCTTTTTCATGTTATAAATTAGTGATACTGTAATGCATATGGAATTCAGGGCAAAATAAGAGTTTACACCTTCGCTTTTTGTACTCGCATCTACACTATTTTCATGATAATTTTGGATCCTCCAGAGAGTGAACAAGGTGAACGCTTCCATCAAGTAATCAAAGAGATGGTCAGGATCGATGGAGTACTGCGAGTAGACTAATGTTGGTGCCAAAAAAGGGAAGTTCCTTTGTCAGGACTTAAACGTAAATCAGCACAACCGACCTTCCAGCCAAGGAAAATGTAACTTCACACCTTATTTAAAGTCTGTCTACCCAACGCAATTGCACGGCGGCCGCTTTCTTTGACAAATCTTCATAATCGTTTTACAACACGGACCCTCCTCCTGACGGTCCTTTCTACAATGTTGCAACATTTTAACATCACCGTCTTGCACCTAATGAAACAGAACAACTGGAAGTTGGAAATTTGGCAACTGAGACTCCACGCGGAGTAGACATGCAACTGGCATTTTCAACAAATGGGGGCTGCTATTGGTCCCCAACGTCAGTGTTCCATTTATGAAGTGTGGAGATAGATTTATGACGGTCATTAGTGGGCGGGGAGGTCCCGTCCTTTGAGGTCCCTTTGACTGGGAAATGCACACACGTTGGCTAAACAGACTTTAACAGATATACAAGTCTAACATTTTTTAATCTATTATTTTGCTTTTTTTATTCATTTTCTAGCACACAGTTATCATATAAAATCACCATTTTCAAATAATTATTAGTGATTTGTGAGAAAGCCTTACATGTTAGATAAAACTGGACAGCATCATTCAATTTAGCCCATTGATATTAGATTAAAGAAAGCTTTCAGATTGCTAACCGCTATCAAATTATATTTTGCAGTTATTAATGCAAGAATCTGTGTAACTTACTGTTATGCAATTTGGACATTAGAAAACATTTCTTAATGACGTATAACACATATAGTAATCCACAATAAGAACAATTTTCATTATTCTCGTAATTATAAACATACTAATGCACTAATCGAATTAAAAGAAATTGAAACCAGCGAGACTAAAATGGGTAATGATACACTGCCAGTTTCCTTACATAGTGTTGGTACTTTCAGCATGCTTTCACAGTTTGCAACACCTCACCCCTGACGTTTTCTTGCCATGTTGTTATCCCATCTTCATTTTAAAGCGATAATAATAATAATAGAATAAAAAGAATATAGGTTGGCAACATTTCATTGCCTCTGCATACTTAAGAACTCTGGACTTGGCAAGAGCTTGCTACGGTTGTCATTGCTTACCTGCCATTCTCTTAGCAGACGACGACCACTCACCTGCAGTAATACCCAAAACAAACAATTTGTGAGGAGCTTTTCCGTGAATAACAGAAAGGTGGAGAAAATGCTGCAACTTTGTACACAATGTCAAAGAAACATCGATCTGATGGATAAATGAACATTGCTATTGACAATTTCATAATTACAGCAGATGACTCGTGATCAGACGGATCTGATACATTGATTGATTGTGTGGGGTTTTAGGGCCCATCGACAGCGAGGTCATTTGGGCCCGTTAAAGGATCTGATACAGCTTTGGGATTTCATACACTATCAAAAATCGAACAGGACTAATGTAACCCGGCCTAAAGGTGTGACCGACTGCTCCTAAATCAGTCACATGACAGCCAAAACTTAACGGTTTCTTTTCCAACTTGTACAGTTCTACATATTTTGGTACACAATATATTGCCTTCTCAACACATTTCAGAACTGTGCAGTTGGCAACAGCCCGCTATAGATTACGTCATCGCGTATCCTTGCGGTAATGAGATGTGTGGCAGCTTTCACACAAGATAACCTAGACATTTTGGTTGTTAGTATTTTGAACAGCTCCAGCAGCCTAAACAAGGCTCGAGCAGCCATTCTTCAGGATAACCTATCCATATTTTTCATTCGAATTCTCCATTATTCGTGCGATTAGCTGGTAGAAATTTTGATGTGGGCCTGGCGACGTAAACGATTACAACAAAAATTTACTCAAAGTTGGAGAAACTTGCGATTTTAATAAACTTGAAACAGTATCTCTACCGATAATATTGTATATGTATTACAATGCACGATTCCTTTCCTTGGATCACCTTGGCCACGCCTAATGGTGGATTATACGGAATGGTATAATTACATTTTTATCCGAAGAAATCCGTATATAACATTAAACATTAAAACACATCCACAAAGTATTATAAACCAGTACATTCTATAGAACTTGCTGAAATTAGATATTGACCGACAGAACATAATATAAGGTGAAGAAACGAAACAAAAGCGAGGTCAGAACAATGTACTACATAGCACGTGATATAGAAATACCACTATAAAAGTAAGAACATTTTAGTTAAAACTTGGCAACACTTAAAGTATAATTTTTTGTATTGACTTCTAAAGTAATGCCTGCATAGAATTACACTTCTCAATAACCTAAAACCTAACTTGGAAACTTCGTTCATAAGCTTACCTTCTTCACCACAATAGAGACGCCATCAAAATGATAAGAAGGACCTGTGCACGACCTGTGAGAAAGATAGATACATAAATGTCGCGCAGGTTCGCCAATTGTACCAGTCCAAATTCACCAACATTATTGCATCAAGTTTCGTCAAGGAGTGTTAAAGACACAGACTAATACAGATTTAACAAAAACATTCTTTTAAAATAAACTTTCCTAAGTTTATATTTACAGATGCTGATACCTCCTGCTTCATTGATAATTACAAGTTTAAATATATTCTGATTAAATAACACGAAGTTGCGCCAAACTCGCTTCATTTGGGTTCTAGCCCAAAACTATGTTCACTTTTTCCTATACACAGAGGAAACGTGTCGCTACGTAGCGTTGTGCTTTTTTATGTCTATGTGATAACATTAGCTCACGCTACACATAACTTTTGGACACATACAGAACATTTCGCTAATAACCATTTAATAAATCCAGGTACCGATTACGTGTTATGGGCTTTTCAGGAACGCTCCTTTAGTTGCTGTGGTTTATTATGTGTTTCAAATGGGAAGGCGTTTGTCCTTGAGCGCTACCAGGTGAGTAGCCAATCGTAGTCCGGCGGTGTTGTCGTATTGCATTCTCCCTAAGTGCTGTGTGACGAGCGCCAAACTAATCAATCTCTAATAAATACTATTCGCTCTAAGACAAAAATTCAGTTTTTGCAAAAACTGATCCATGTTGAAGGTAGAGGGTAATGTATTTAACATAACCGTAAAAATCAATTACTTTTACCTCAAATAGTTTTCTTAATACAAATAAATAAAGTAGCTGTCATTATATTATTACAAAGTATTGCGACGTAAGCACTGTAATGAGTATCATTATTGGTTGGCAAGTATGCGTGAACGTATATTTGAAATTACTCAGAACTGAAACGTAAACATTTGACACGACGTGATAAAAGATATATATACTTTGAATAAGCCAAGGTGTTTGTTAAATTCCATGAGAGGAAACGATACACTTCTTGCTGGTCTGACAGAACGTATCCGGTCACATTATATCTTTGTATATGAATGGTTCGTAATCTCTATTTACTTTAGAGAGTTCAAAGCAGCATTATTCAGTTACTCTTCCGTGAAAAAGTGTTTCAGCTGGATCAATGAGACACGATGCTCCCCTTACTACTTCTAGAACTATCCAATAGAGTTAACGTGGGCTCAAATTATGTTGCAACAGAAATATTTTTAATCTGACTTACTGAACGAAGAAATTGACAAGGAACACAACAAGACTGGGAAAACTGCATGAGACATCAGATAAACTACAAGAGTACGACTTTTGGACAGAAATAGCACGTAACGCGATTTTCGAACCTATCATCATAAATTTGCAGTACTCAGACGTTGAAGACAATGACAATGACGAATTATCTGTTAACGTAAGTAACATTCACAGCTATACGCATGCGCCGCTGGTATTTTCATTGGATTAGAAAACTAAGTAGTTCATAAACTATAATTAAATTTAAACTAAATATTTAAAACACTTGTAAAATATAGGAATATTCATGTTGGAATTGTGAGTACAACTGCATTATTATAAAACTTTGGAAAATTCAGTTTGTGTTCCCTTATGTCTAGCGCTACCAACACTCGCAGGTTTGCCAGGGAGAGGGAAATATAAAAAGAGTGGGGATAATGAGGTGGCAACGGTACACGCTCTAATGCATCTGATTGGCTACAGGCGATAACTCTTCCCATTTGAAACACATAATAAGTGCCACATTCCATATTGGACATGAAAGACAGCTTTATTATGTTCAGATATCTCGTCATTAGACGTCGTGTTCCTCTTGTTTTAAATATTAGGTATGGGAAGACATCCTTGTTTCCGTTCGGAAAGAAGTCATGCTAAGAGATTTTATGCCCGAAACAAAACCCATCGCCCTTCGCCTAGTTTCATCAGCGTCTCCTGAGATACGAGGCTAACATATAGTGTGTCTTGCTGCTTGTGTCGTCAGAGACATGCAGTCATTGATAATCGTAAGGAATGCTTAAATAAAAGCACAGTAATATGAAGAAAATTGTTATCATAGCTATTTATTGCTGTATTAATATTTAAATATGCCACAAGAATATTTGTGACGGCATGTAAAGTCAATCACTTAACCAGGTAAAAGGGTACCGTGTTATCACTCGATAAGAAAAAGGAGCACTATGTTCAAAATGGAACAGAGCAATATACCGGGATGAATTTATGACTACATAACCTTTACCTTATCATATAAAATTGCTCAAGAAACATCTTATCACTGTTCGAACTTACACGTGTGATTGTTTTACTTTAATCCCACCACGTGGTAATTAGACTGTGAGCAGCACACCACAAGCAAAATAAAAAAAGGCCGATTTAGAGAAATTAATACATCTTCAACACCATTCAGCTGTTTGCAGTGACCACGTGACAGTACTAATAGTAGTGAATCCGCGAAAGCTGCAGTGAGTTAGCATTGGTATATCTTACTGAAATATAACTTCAGTTATATTAACTTAAACTGTGTAAATAAACATGCTAAGGTCGTATCTGAAGGTTCTGATGTCAATAAATGAAATAGCGCCATTACTGTAGGTGATTTCTTGGATGTACTTAACGACCGAAAGAAGGGTAGCATCGTCGTGGCTTACGTGCACTCGAATTAGAAGAACAGGAAAATGTTTGCTGTAGTAATCTAGTATTTTGAACTTTGCGTTGACACCAGAAATAAATATATTAGATTTTATGAAACAAGCGGATGAGATGGCTGTCATCTAGAGATTTCAGGTTTGGCTATATTGGAGTTGAGTAATAATATTGAAGCTTAGTAAAAAATGAAAAGAAGCAATTACCTGTTTTTGGAAGCCTTACACAAAAAGTTTTAAATAAATTAGATCCTGTTAACCAAAGAAACTTCAAAATATATTGTTGAATCTACGATACCATTTATAGTTACATTGTCAAGAGTAAAAATATCCAGCAATGCCACAAATGAGTTCTTCGTATAACTAGCATTTTTATATTTAATTACAATCCTCCGACTTTAAATAAAGTCCAATGATCAATGATATCGGTGAAATGAGCCCGTCGTCCATAGCGCTTAGCTGTCCCACGTATATCTTTGAGGATAAGGAAAATGCAAAGAAATAACATTATACAGATGATTCGCCCAGACTGGAATTCCACATGGGGTCCTGTAACAGACATTCTACCACATAAGCTACAGAGGCGGGCAAGTTTTTCTTTTATATACTGTAGCAGTCTTGATCACATCTCTTAGTACTGTAATGTGCATTTTTATTTGGAAATTTACGTCATCCAACGTTAAGCCATATCGGACGATGGATGAAATTGGTGAAATGATGCTGAAAATGAGTCCGGGGTCAATGGAGCTTAGTTACGTGACATTCGTCAATCAGGATAATGGATAACCCCGGATAAACCTTATCCAGGTATCTCGCCCTAACAGAGATTCTAACTCGGGACCTCTTGAACGTGAGGCAAACATGCTACCACCACGCTACCGAGGCGGGCCACTGTAATGTGCATTTAATTATATACATACATGGACACACACAGCTTTTTCTAAAGATAACCTTTGTATTTGGGGAACTCAAAACGCGAGTTTCAACTAAATGTCGGTATCAAGGGGGAAATGCAATACTTTTCCTACTTACTGTAAACAAATTGCAGAGAAAGTAAATATGAATGCTCAATCACAAATGACTCTAAAGATAAACTTTCGAGTAATGAAGTACAACATACAGTGTTAAATGTACTTCAGATGTTGATCATTCTAAAATAAAGTGTCGAAATACCGGCATATCAGAATACAGTGAATACTGCGATCGAGATCCGAACTCGGGACCTCTTGACGTCAGGCAGACACGCTACCGAGGCGGACTTTACGTGATTGTTGAGGGTACAGTTATATTATTCAGTGTGCTTAAGTCATATTACGAGGGATGTTAAATAAAGAATGATCATAATTTTTTTACGGTCATAATTTTTCGCACTAAAATTCTATCTTATTATCTCCTGTTAGCTTAATGTTAAACACGCCGTAGTAGTTTCATTGTTGGTACTCCTGGTTCCTGCCTGTGAGAACCAGGCACGTTCAGGTATTTTCAGTATCGCTTACCGCTGCAATGGAGGTAACACGCGAGGAACAAAATGCGGCTTGGAATTCTGCATTCGTGTCAACAAATCTTCAGTTGAGGACTATACAATGTTACAGGAGGTCTATGGAGATTCTGTTCTTAACTACAGCACAGCAAAAAGTTGGTTTAAAACGTTTATAGAGGGGAAAGAATCAATTTCAAATGAAGGTGGAACTGATGATCCAGTTACTGCTTTTACTGAAGAAAACATCAACACTGCTGCTGCCATTGTGAGAGAGGATCGACGAATTACCTTAAGAACACTTTCTGAAATACTGAACATTCGTTGGGTGCCACCCACACGTTGGTGACAGAAACATTACACATGAGACGTGTTTGTGCGCGATGGTTTCCAAGATTGTTGATTCCAAAAAAAAAAAAAAAACATTCGCATGCAGGTCTGCATGCAGTTAAAGTTGATGTTAGAGGAAGATCAGGAGTTTCTTTCAAACGTAATTACTACTAATGAAACTTGACATCATTTTGATCCTGAGAGCAAACAGCAAAGCTCAGTGTGGAAATCTCCTTCATCGCCAACCCCCAAAAAAGCAAAAGTGGTTGCTTCTGCTGGGAAAGATATGGTCATCTCATTCTTTGATATTCATGGAATGGTTTATCATCATGTTGTACCTGCACACCATCAGTAACTGGACAATACTACGGGGATGTCCTTAAAAAATAGCAAGTCCATATCAGGCGCAAAAGACCACATTCCCGTGAATCGTGCTGGAAGTTGCACCACGATAGTGCACAGCCGAATATTGCCAATGTTGTTGCTGAATGTCTTGCAAAATTCAAAGTGAAGTGCATCCCTCACTCTCCCTATAGTCCGGATTTAGCCCCATGTGACTTTTGTCTGTTCCCTAACTTGAAGAAACGGTCTCATGGGAGACATTATCCATCATCAGAAGCAGTGGTGAAGGCTGCGGAGGCGATTTTGAAGGATATCTCTAAAATGGTTTCCAGCATGTCTTTGAAGACTGGCAGAAACGCTGGGACAAGTGCATCGCATTCAGGGGAGACTGTTTTGAGAAGGATCATCAAAATTATGAGGATGAGTAAAGGTACGTTGTCAAAAAAAGTGATCATTCGTTATTGAACAGCCTTCGTATTTAACATAATGGCGGTCTAGCAGCAGCCGGAGGTTCATGGCTTGCTTTGGAAAGGGAAAGAATTAGACAAAGGTACACTAACACTTGAGCATCCAACATGCATTTATTAAGCATTACAAGATGCAAACGTTAATCTAAATCGTCACAAATATCATACAGTATAAAAGGAGAAGTGTTACGTTTGCAGTTAGAAAGATGTTACTCCCTAAGGCATTATTAGTCTGCTGAGCATTTGTGGCTAAAACGCTCTGCATGTTTCAATACATTTACATTGTATACTAATATTTTATTTCATCTAGATAAAGAACGACGAGTTAGTTTTCCCTCTGTATTGTTGTACGGCCATTTGTACTTCATTGTCAAAACTGTTGTTCGATGTATCTGACTGATGTGATATTTGTTATACTTCTTAATTCATTGCCTTTCTTAATTTAACATTCAAAATACTGCAAAAGTACAAAATATATACATTCAAATAACGTTTATAACTATTAACGGACCTCCAGTACATATGTGGAACCCGGAGGATTACCTAAAAGAACGGATAAAAGGTTGTATGCATGCTGAGAACAACCAAAACAGGAAGTCAAATCTGCAAGTGCAGGATTCTGATCGGTTCTCCAGCATCTGGAAAAACTTATAGGTGTGCTCCACCCACGTTTTTGTTAGGAATACGACCCTGGATGTGTACCAATATCAATATTACGCTTTAGCACAACATTCAGAGGGAACGAAACAGTTAAATATGAGAGGAAATGGTTCTTTACTACACTTATCGGTCATTTGAAACACTTAAGTAGTGAACGGAGTGAGTTAATACCGTAATTGAACTTCTATAATATTTAAACATGAGATCAGACATTTCACTTTCACTTATTGTCACGCGGTACTTGGTAATCTCCCGATTACGTTGTTTACTGCAGTAAAGCGATGCTCTTCCACTCGTCCTATTAGTATTGCGTGTCAGTAGGACGAGCTGCTCAGTTCCTCTGATTAGTGTACAGAAACATAAGAGTGGAAAACCTCTAACGACTGTTGCATTAAACGCTGTGAACTTCTTGATTCAACGTAACGACACCCGGACTGTGAAAGGCTTAACTCAACTAACGCCTGAAGCAACTGGTGAGAGAGAATCGAAGTTAAAGAAACGGATACCGCTAAATGCTAATTGATGTTTCAGAGCAAGTAGATGATTTTGTTAAGTCATATTATGCCAGATTTCACCAACAGATGTTAAAATCTACGTTAAAAATTGTCACAGCGCTAACTATAATGCTAATTTTTTTTTTTTTTGCATTTAACCAACCTGTTTTTTGTAAATGTTAACAAAACTGTGTTACGCCAAAAAAAACTGTAAATATCACAGCTATAGAAGGTTATGGATGAGTCGTATTATTTTCTGAACGTACTGCGATGCGCTTTTGTTTTCATTTTCGTCTGCAGATGCTGAAAAATGCCGGATGAACAAAATCATAAATAAAGCCGTAAAACAAATTTCTCATCGATGGAGAAAGAATTGCTAATTGAAATGGAAACGAAGTGTAAGGATATCGTGGAAAATAAGGACGGATGCGGTGAATGTTAAAGAGAAAGATGTCACGGGGAAAATATTGGAAACGAATTTAATTGAAATGCAAGCGTCACTACTACAAGCACGATGCAACTTTGTTAGTATTGCGTATATTTAAAAAGAGATGCGAAAGACAAGTGCTTTAAAATTTTCGAGGCGGGTGGTGGACAGTATATTATCCACATAATTCAGTGAATTTTAAAATCACAAAGTTGAAGCTTAGGTGAGGTCGACATAATCCTTTCTATGCATGCTCTAACTCAATATTAGTAAACTTAAAACGAGGTGCGAAGAAGGGCAAGTGACGAGTGACTTGAATGTTTCAAGACGGAAGGTGGACACATAATTCAGTGAGTTATAAAATCACAAAATTAATAATACTTGAAGCTTAGGCGAGGTCGGCATCTTTCTTTCAATGCATGATCTAACCTCTCTTGTACTTCCGCAGTAACCTTCATAGCAACAAGTTTCGACAGTCTATACCTCCGTAAAAATTTTTCTTCGGATAGCTCCTCAAAATAATTTCTCCCCATAGGCCGTACACTATTATGAATGCCATTTAGACAGTCTTAAATATAGCAAATCGACATCAACAGCTGAGTTCATGCTCATCTTGATTATTTCCAATTGTTAAGGACTTAACATTAGAAATTTTACTTGTTAGTTTAACAAGAAATTTAACACATGTTACGCTAACAGTTGGTGAAATGCAATTTTTGTTTAAAGTGTTGCTAAACTTGTGTTAAGTCTTAACAACTGTTGGTGAAATTGGGCACTATTTTCTTTAAAGTACATAGTTTCTTCTTAAACAAGGAGCCTCCTACTACAGATAATGTGTAGTTGCTTTAGTAAATTTTTACTCACAAAATTATATTGCATAATTCTTCGTAGCTGTTTTGTTAATTACCTTATTTAGTAGATATGGGTGTTTTCTAACGCTACACTGCTGCAGTGAAATGTGACGGTTGCTATGACTCAGGGTAAACAGCTGACAGCGCAGCACAATAAGTCTTTGCTGATAGTGATACATAGCGTATTGTTTATATACGTTCACAATTTAAGCCTGGAGCGAGTAGTATTGTAGACTAAAGATTCGACAAAATCCTGATTTAGGGTGACATTTGGGCCATACTTCTGCAGAATTTGTAATTTCTCGCTTACCAAGGAACATTTATCTGACTGCACTAGAATAGACTGTAAAATGCACAAAGTTCAGAGAAAGACTAAAAGTATATATTTGTGTCATGAAAAGCTGTCAAATGCCCTTTGTTGCATACAGGAATGGTTTTACAGGTAAAACAGTCGAACTGCAACTATCTCTTGGCGCAATCACACAAACTATCTTCAGACGATACGTTTTATGAAACATGCAGGTTAACTGCTAATTATGACGACGGTGTACGTACAGATGTTTTATTTTATCTTGAAAAGTGCACAGCGATACACAATGGTATCTGGACGAGTCCCCCTCAGAACGGTTGCAACTGGAGGGGAGGGCAGGTCAGTTGCGAGCAAATAAACACGTGCACAGCTACTCGGTAACACTACAACTTGTTTCAAAATGTGCCTGTCTCCTGGTTCCAGGAGGGCATTTATAAATGAGGCCTCCTAGCAGCACATTAGGAAATAAAGTGCTACTTTTAAAAACACGAGAAGTAATAACCAATAACCATAGATTTATAAAACAGGAACAATGGTGTGGGTCAGCTATAAAAATCTGGGGAAGGGTATCTGAGGTAACAGTTGTGCCTGAAAGCAGCTTAGGTGAGTTATTAAGGAAAGAAAAGCCAGTTCCTTTAGGTTCTTTTTTCCTATTTATGCCCGTTGCCGCGACAATATAAAATATTAAAATAAAGTTATCAATGGAAGTGGAATACTGCCATGATTGCTATTGGATGTTAAAAAGGGACAGCCCCAAGCATGCGATATCGAAGAGGGTATTGAGGTTAGGTTATAAATGTGCTTATGATTGACTAGACATATGTGACAAATTATATTTATAGCCTAGTTTTACATAAATAATTTTTGTTGAAAGTAAATTTTATTAGGTTACACAAATCTTTCACTTCATTTGTTATTTATGAATTGTTTGAAAACCTGACAAGGGAGAAATTGGAGATTATTTTCAAATTCCGTTCAGAATCATAAGAATAATTTAATTTAAAAAAAGTTTGAAATGCAGAACAACTGAAATGTCAGATGCTCCTAAAACCAGTTTATATATTGACTGCAGTAAAGAAGTGTATTGCTTTTATCCTGAATTAAGGTAGGAATTTTATAAATTTCATCTTGCAGTTTTGTTCAGAAGCCAATTAGACCTGGAGCTTTGGAATAAAGCTATGTAGAATTCCTTGAATGATCAGTTTTTAAAATCAACTCTTAACTAATTCAATATAAAAGTAACAATACACAGCATTGAGTATTCTAGCACTAACAAAAATGAAAGCTCCTGTGGCCTTCAAGGAGAGACCATGCTTGAGTGGTTTATGTCTAAGCATTTGAACTTTTTACATTACATATGTTAGACAATGCCTTCCTGTTTTTGTATTAGTCATGACCTTATCAATAATAATATCTTTGTCAAAGTAGAAACGAGGACTTATCAAAGAACACACCAGTATTTGACCACACAAATTAAGGTACGTCAGCAGCAAAAACTTACTTGAAACTATTATGAGCCTATTAATTAAACATAACTCTGTATTTTATGGAACATACCACTCCAGAAATATAGGAAACAAAAAAAATTGGCTAAAGAGATGGAGGGAATATTGATATGGCTCTTGTGTGAAGCAGTTTTGAAATAAGAAGACAAGAGCTCTCAATCTTATTAAATTGTATTTCCAGCAGTTATGTTTACATAACATTCTCTAATCATTTACTAGCGTTTATAAACTATTTTATATATATATATATATATTTATTTTCTAACCATTAATATTAATGAACATTATGGTATCACTAGCTGTGATAAGAAATTTTGTTGGAAATACAAAATGGATGTAACAGAACTCTGTCAAACACATTCTTAAAACACAGGAAAATCTAAGCTACACTAGAAAATCTTTATTCAGTCCATAAAACTAAATGACAGCACTTCAATTAAGAATAATGTAGGACACATTGCATAAATATCAACACATATCAAATGTAGGAATGTGCTTTCCACCTCAAAAATATTAAAAATTAAGTTTTTATAAACATACTGGAGTATCTGTCCACCTTGGTATTATTACCAATTAAACAAAAGTACATAAAAAATCATTCTAAAAGGGAGAAATTCAACATACATGCATATTAAACTTATAAATTTGTTGAACATCTTGTTTTAACTGAGAACATTAGATCCACTTAAAAAAAAAAAAAAAAAAACATGAATAGTACAAGTATTGCATCCTCATGGAAATTATGTCAAGTGCTTGGAAAATAAAGAAGCTAATCATATTTATCAACTTATGCCTTTCGGCCACATTTAACTGTCTAGTCCTCAGTTGAAGGACAAGAAAACCCTGTCCTATGTAATTCTTTCACAGCATACAATGTCTGTTCAGCCTGATATGTCCACATGCCAGACCAAGTTTACTAAAGAGTACTCTGATAATTACATTACTAAATGGTTGGGGTTACAGTAAGAATGTGCTGTCTGTTACAGAGAATAAACATCTTTCACAATGTTATGAGTCAGAAGGCTGTCTCATTGGGAATTCTTTACTGTATTATACGACCCTGGAAGAACTTATAAAGAAGATGTAAGTGTGTACACAATTGTCTAATACAGTTGCTACAAGATAAATATGTTGTTAAACACACACACACAAAAGCAGAAATAGAAATACAAGACACCAATTAACCTGAAAAGTACAATTATAACTGCATCATTAAAACAGCCAGAAACATTGTTTTCAGTCAGTAGCACATTCAGCTTTATAAGATGGATGTGCTCTGTACTGGACATAAATGGAGCTGTAATGGTGGCTGTTTCAGAGCTGACTGTATAAGTGTACGCTTCTCATAGGGGCACATATTTCATGTAGATATACTACTCCAAGTACTCACAAACTGATGTGTGACCCCCTGCTTTTGCATATGACAAAGGAGTTGCGCCATTAATATCTGTTATGTTAACAGAAGCACCATGAGCAATAAGCAGCTTGATAATATCAACGTGTGCGTTATAACAAGCCATGTGTAGAGGAGTGGCACCCTGAACATTCTTATCATTAACATCTGCGGCCTTGTCCAGAAGATATTCACATATTGCTGTATGTCCTTGTTGTGATGCATGATGTAGAGGAGTAGATTTATCCGAGTTAGTTATGTTAACAGAAGCACCACGAGCAATAAGCAACTTTACAATATCATCATGTCCTTTATAACAAGCCTTGTGTAGAGGAGTGGCATCCTGATTATCCTGATCATTAACATTGGCCCCCTTGTCCAGAAGATATTCACATATTGCTGTATGTCCTTGTGCTGATGCAAAATGTAGAGGAGTAAAGTTAAATCGGTTAGTTATGTTAACAGGAGCACCACGAGCAATAAGCAATTTTACAATATCAACATGTCCGAAATAAAAAGCCCAGTGTAGAGGAGTGTCACCCTGAACACTCTTGTTAACATCTGCGCCCTTGTCCAGAAGATATTCACAAACTGTAAAATGCCCACGTTTTGCTGCATAATGGAGCAGAGAGTAACCATGATCATCTACTCCTGATGATCTACTCACTTGTGCTACATCTGTTATAAACTTAAATAGTTCTTGAACTCTTTTAGCAACATTTTGTGTAGCATCTCTGTTTGGTACATTCACCGGAAACTGCAATAGAAGAAAACATCAATCACTAATTGCAACAGTATTAATCCAGTGCCATTTTTATTACATTTTAATATTACAGTGTAGTGTACTGCTTGAACATGTGCTATGATTTATTTGCATTACATGTTTTACACAGAGGTAAAGTGTGTACTTTCCTGAACATTGTACGTAATTACGTTTTGCTATGATCTGGGTTTACATCTGAACCACAGCAAGTTTCGCTTTAATCAGAACTTGCTAACCATGATTGTAGCACTGGGATTAGAAATGATTGCTTTGTATGTGTGACCACTTTTTTTAATACTGCTGTATGTAAATATGTACATAGTAGTTTCTTTAAAAATAAATTTCAAACAAATAAAATTAAAAGTTTTATTAAAATTCTGGGTGCTGAATTCATTAGATCAGCTCTACTCTATGCTTAAAGGAATGTCAATTTGGACACTTGATTAATAAATCCCATGGTAAATAATGCTGGTTCTTCTTAGGATTTTTTATCATAATTGTACTTTAATACCCAATTTCACCAAAAGATATTAAAATTTACATTAACAAATGAAACGTAATAATTGTTACATTCCCTGTGAATGTGGGACACCATATATAGGACAAACTGGAAGGACCATTGCTACCAGAATAAACAAACATGAACAAAGCAATTGTTTAATGCATCCTGAGAAGTACAGAATGGCAGAGCATTGGTTTGGTAACGGCCATAGAGTGAACTTTCGGGAGACGACCATCTTGGCAAATTTCAACAGTTACTGGGAGCTGAGAATAAAGGAGGCTTTGGCTCTTTCCTGCTAGAGGAGCACGCTTAATTGTGATGCTGGATTTCAGTTCAGCTCCTCTTGGAAAAAGGCCTTAAAAATGGAAAACAGTCAGCTTAAGAAGCACAGAGCTATACAACTTGATCATCAAGTATTTATGTTTCTTTCACCTAATTAGTTTCCTACACTCACACCATCTCCCGGCCCACCTCGGTAGCGTAGATGGTAGCATATCTGCCTCACATTGAAGAGGTCCTGAGTTCGAATGTCCGTCAGGGGGAGTTACCTGGATAAGCTCTTTTCCGTGTCGTCGCCGGGAAAGCTTTAAGTCTTATTTTAATTGTAATGGAGTTAACAAAAGTGTTATCTTGCATTTCACCAACTTTTTTTCTGAAAATGTTAACAAACATGTGTTAACGACGGGAGAATTGTAGAGTGAGTGTGTGGTGATTAAGGGCCCGTCGACAACAAGGTCATTTGGGCCCGAGAATTGTAGATATTACAAATACAGAAGGCTGTGGATGAATCTTATTTCCTGAATGTACTGCAGTGCGCTTGTTTTTTTTTTTTTTGTTTACACAGCTGAAAAAATGGCGGGTGAACAAAATCAGAAGAGAAGCCGTGCGCAAATTTCTCATCATTGGAGATTTTTTGTTGTTGAAATGTTACATCCTCCAACATTAAATCATATCTGACGGTGAATGAATTGGGTGAAATGATGCTCAAATGTGTGAAGGATCCATGGAGCTTAGAGCTGCCCAACATTCGTCCTTATGAATAAGGGAAAACCCCGGAAAAACCGTATCCAGGTAACTCACTCTGAGCGAGATTCGAACTCGGGGACCTCTTGAACGTCACGCAGACACGCTACTATCTATGCTTCCAAGAAGAAAGATTTGTTAGTTGAATTAGTAACTGAATATAAGGAGGATATTGAGGAAAATAAGAGGAAGGATGCGGTAAATGTGAAAGAGAAATATGTGACATGGGAACAGATTGGAAATAAGTTTAATTTGAATACAAAAGTCACAGTTGAGGTATGAAGCAACTTTATCAGTATTACGTAACTTTAAAATGAGGTACAAAGGACCGATGTGATGAGTGTCTTAAATGTTTCAAAACGGAAGGAGGACAATGTATTAACCACAGAATTCAGTGAATTATATCTAAGTTATTAATACTTGTAGCAAAGGCATGATCGCCTTACTCCGATTCGATGCATGTTCTATCCTCTCTTGTACTTCCTCAGTAACCTTTGTAACAAATTGTTTGGACAATCTACACCTTTGTAGAAATTCTTTTTCTGATAGCTACTCAAAATTTTTCTCCTCATATGCCGTAATCTATTATGAATGTCATTCAGGCGGTCTAAATATAGTAAAAGAACATCAAAAGCTGTGTTCATGCTGCCATCATACCATTCTACAATTGTCAACAACAGAATTTTCCAATTTGCAAAACTAATCCTCTTTAGTAAATAAACTTAACAAAGATTGACGTTTTACTCAATAGTTATTTGTCAGCAGCTTGAGTGTTGTAATTTTATCTCTTTGTTTAAACATATCTTCAAATAAAATTTTGTTGCAAATATAAGTTTACACTGTTCCCTCTTACTACAGATTCCAAACTGTATTCCTAGTAAAATCTGAATCCCAAAGCATTGTGTTAAACTCAATATTTACGACAACTGCTGCAGTTGATGGCAGGTAAACTCAAATAGTATTCACGCCCAATCAAAAGATTGACATCCCAATTTCAGATTTTGGGTTGGAATATGAGACATATATTCTCTACATACAATAAGTTGGTGATAGAGAAAGGAAAAATTTAGCTCTAGCATACCTGGTATAACTTCAAATGTATCTACTGGTAGGATTACTGAGGAATCTGTATTGTTACTTCTGTGTCCAATTCCATTAGTTTCTTTCTGCTCACAGCAGACTTTATACGAGAAAGTGTTAACTGGTTTCTTCAAGAAAGGATGCATGCACTTATGATTATTTGTTTTACCTTAACTCTATCTAACATCAAAGTTAAAACAATTCGACATTCATAAACAATCAAGAACCTCAGCAAATTGTAAAGAACGTTAGTACATTTTACTTACTTCAACATTGCTGTTACTGGCAGAGTTAGCAGTCATCATTTGGACTTTCATTTCTTCATATCTCTTCTCTGAATCCTTTAACTTTTCCTCCAAATCTTTAATCATTTTTTGGCTTGTCTCAAGTTCTTGCTTCAGCTTGACATTCTCTTGTTTATCGACAACCAGGGTATCTTGGTGCTTTTTCACAGAGTCGATATTTGTCAACATTTGCTCGGAGTTCAAACTCATCTTCTCCAAAGCGATAATCCTTGGAAGAAGTTCCTTAGGTTGGGGTTGAGCAGTCATGTTGTTCATCTTCTCCTCCAGAGCGACAATCCTTGGAAGGAGTTGTTCGTTAGGTTGGGGTTGAGCAGTCATGTTGTTCATCTTCTCCAAAACGATAATCCTTGGAAGAAGTTCGCTAGGTTGGGGTTGAGCAGTTATGTTAAATCTGAAACAAAATACACGTGAAGTTATAAAGTATCACTATGACTTATTTAAAATGTTCAATAGTGTATTGTTACAGAAGATGACAATTATAAGTTATTTTATGTGAGTTTTAACTAATTGCTGAGTTGAAAGATGGCTTAGTATATTTAAAGGAAAGATTTTGAGGCAAATTTTGGGTCAAGCGGAGAAAAACGATGTCTGGAGAAGATATAACCATGAATTGTATAAAAATCAGAAGGTTGGACTGGATAGGACATGTGTGTGCCTATGACAGAATGATAAAAATGATATTTAATGCGGTGCCAGAAGGAACCAAGAAAGTTGTAAGACCAAAGTTAAGGTGGGAGAGGCTTGAGAGAGGATGTAAGAACAATTGGAATCAACAACTGGAGAAGCACTGCACTTAACAGGAAACAATGGGGAAACTTCAGAAGGCTAAGGCTCACAAAGGACTGTCGTGCCAATGACGAAGTTAATTGCTCTAAAATAAATTTTACTGATTCAATTTGTGTATAGCATCAGCAATAAACAATGATGAACTTAACCATTATGATGAATATACTGTCACCCTGGTGGTAGGCTTGCGAAGCCCATGAAAAATGATGGCCGATCGTTACCGGAAGTGAGAGACAGATGAGAGTAGTTGTTAGAGAGAAAATAAACAGTTTGAGGTTAGCTAGCAAATTGTGATGGACGAATGTATTTGCTAAGAGAATAAAGTGTAGTTTTTGTGTTTTATAACCTCGTTTTATCATTTCACGAACCCACAAAGTCACAACTGGTGTCAGGAAGCGGGATACCAACATCACGGAACATTATGGCCATGGAATCGGCATTGGAAATGCTTTTGCAGAAGATGAACGAATTAACAGCGAAGTCGGAAGCGGCAAATAACAACTTGGCCGCGAAGATGAACGAGTTAACAACAAAAACAGAAGCGGCAAATAACATGGCCGCAGAGTTGAAAGAAATAAAGACCGAATTGACCACAGAAATGAAGGCAGCGAACGACAGTCTGGCCACGGAAATGAAGGAGGCGAACGAGGTCCTCGCCGCCAAATTTGAGGAACTGTTGGCCGGCGTGAGGGATGACGTGACGGAGCTGGGCAAGCGGATGGGCCAAGTGGACGAGCGCGTCGAGGACCTGGCGAACCGCTTCAATGACCTAGAGGAAAAGGCCGACAATAGCGTCAAGTCCCTGAATGCCATGGTGGAGGACGTCGTCGGCAGGAGACTGAAGGATTTGAAGGCTGACGCACAGGGACGCGACACAACATCGGCGCGCGCCAAACCTCCGAAATATGACGGCGCGTCAACATTCGAGGTCTTCCGCCGCCAGTTCGACACAGTGGCCAAGCAAAACAGATGGTCACCGGAAGAGGAGGCCACACAGCTAATAGCCAGCCTCCAGGGACGGGCCGCGGAAGTCCTAAACGCGGTGCAGACGACGGTGGCGCCCAAGGACATCTGGGAGGCCCTGGAGAATCGCTTCGGGAACCACCGCCTAGCCGCAGCATACCACAGCCAGCTAAAGGCAAGGTCACAGCAGCCGGGGGAGACGCTACAGGAGTTCGCCATGGCGATTGAGCAGCTGGCCAGCAAGGCCTTGGTTGACCTGCCACTGGAGTTCGTATCCCGGGAAGCCGCCTACAATTTTGTCGACGGGGTACGGGATACGGAGATTCGTCAGCGCCTAATGCTCGGCGATTATAAAAACATCCACGAGGCGCTGACAGCGGCATTAAGGATGGAGGCGGCCAAGGTAGCATCTATCCCGACGTCGAGAACGAGGAGTGTCCGCTACGCCGGAGACAGAAGACCAGCTGAGGGACGCCGGCGAACACCTAGTGGCCTGTGTTGGGGGTGTGGACAGCCCGGACACCTGCGGAGAGACTTCCCACACCAGGAAGAGCAGCCGGAAAACGAGTAAGGGACGTCGTGGAGAGGGGCACGTCGGCGCCATTACCACCATCCCCTCGAGTGACAACCCGCGCCGTCAGCCGGCGGATGGATGACCTCATCGCGGACGGTTGGGTAAGAGGAAAGCCGTGCCGCGTGCTGGTGGACACCGGGGCGGCCATGACCATCATCAGACCTGACATGGCGAAGGGTTTGCCGACGAGGATACCGAGCCGACCATACCAGCTTGTGACGGCATCGGGCGACACCATACCTGTGCAGATGGAGGCCCTGCTGGAGCTGAACTTGGGACGGAGTGCCGTGCGTCTATGGGTGTTCGTCGCGAAGGTGGCTGAGGAGGTGATTCTGGGACTGGATGCCCTCAGGAGCCACGAGGCGACGGTCGACGTCGGCAGGAAGGTCCTGAGGCTCAACGGAGAGGAGGTTATACTCCGTCAACCAGAAGAGCGCCTTGGAATTGGCAGGGTCGTCTTGAGCAAAGACGTGGTTGTCCCCGCGAGGAGCGAAGTGATAGTGACGGCGCGATCGGAAGGCCAAACAGCAGGTGGGGTTCAGAGGCAGCAGGAGTACGACTTCACCTCGGAACATAGCGAGGAAAGATGTTGGTGGTACACCTGGATCGCCTGGCCCGCTATGAAGGCGCTGTTCGGGACGACCAGCCTTGAGGAGGGAGCAGTGTCACCCTGGTGGTAGGCTTGCGAAGCCGATGAAAAATGATGGCCGATCGTTACCGGAAGCGAGAGACAGATGAGAGTAGTTGTTAGAGAGAAAATAAACAGTTTGAGGTTAGCTAGCAAATTGTGATGGACGAATGTATTTGCTAGGAGAATAAAGTGTTACTGAATATTGTGGAATTATTGCGATAGCACAGCCAGCGCGCACAAAGCAACAGATAATGCATCGCGGAGATAAAAGGCTAGCCAAAACTGATAAAAGATAGATAACTGGAAAGTGTCTTGCTAGTGCCATCTTGATAGAGAACATTCCAGAAACTTCTGGAACCATGAATGGACATATAAAAGGGAGCCGCAGTTAGTTGAGTGGACAGTCGTAAATGGAGTCGAGCACTGTGATTTGAAAATGAACTCTTCTGTTCATTCACGTTTATTCACCCACAAAGTCACAATATTTAAATTGCCACAACTATGAAATATCAGCAGCAGCATTTGGTTAGCACAAAACCGCTAGGTGCCAAGCTCTTTTGCATCTATTTTTTAATGCTTATAAAAAGGCAAGTATAGGAGTGAACATGTTACAGCAGTGGAAATATTAAACAAAAATATATAAATATTTAACAATAAAAAACCCACAATTAATGTTAAAACAATAACACACCTTCACCAACAAGTAGCTAAGACAGCTCTGGAAGAGTTCTACATTGATAACACATGGGAAACTGCAGTGAAGTGTTTGAGAAAACCAGTGAATTGAACCTATTGGAGAAGTTTGGAAATAGAGACAAAGTCATTACCTAAACCAGTAACTAAATCGTTAGATAAACAAAGCTCCTTCGATAGTGAGAAACACTGACACTGAGTGAGGAAATGCTTCACTGCTAAGAGCACATTACCGTGCCAACAAGATGTATGAGAGCAACTGATCATGGATTTTCTGAATAAGCAGCTGCGGGGTATAGGGAACCTATAAACTAAATAAATGAGGGAATCAGAACAGATGAAACTGGATTGAGGTCAAACAAGTGCATGAAAATTGCAATAGTTCTACAGTATAAACAGAAATGCTAAGTGGAAAGCAACTCTAGTAAGAGAAATGAGAATGAACAGCCAATACCTTAATTTGTTACAGAGCAGTAAGCGTATAAAAAATAGTACCTGGGAAAGTAGATTTAAAGCTACCAAATCCACTATGTCAAACACAGTGGTCTCCTTGGGTAACTGACCAAAATAAAGATGACTCATACTTGGCATTTGTAACTGGAAAGGGAACGCTCTAGTTGAGTGGTTATAGACCTTTCCACTCTCACCTAGGCGGACTGGTTTCAATCCCAGACAACTGCAAAGTGAGATTTGTTGTGGAATACAACCTGCTGTGACGGGTTTTCTCCGGGATTTCTGGTTTCCCCAGCAATCTCATTCCACCAGTGGTCCATGTTCATCTAATGTATCGTCAGCATCGTCTGCGGTGCCACATACACTAAAAGCAGGCATTAAACACACACACACACACACACACTGTATCAATGGAAGATATAGTAAATCCTCTAAAGGAAGTCAAGGAAGTGCTCTGTCCAACTTAGACAATAGGGCTCTAAATCTACATCCTGCAGAGATCTGTACCAAAGGATGTAGGATAGGCAGGTTGAGAAAACATTGCATGTAAGGTAATAAAACAAAAAACAAGGAGAGGATGGAGATGAAGATGGAGTACAACCAACTCTTTAAAATTAAAAAAAAAAAAAAAAAAAAAAAAAAAAATTATGACATGCCTTTTTCCAACCAAAATTTAAACCCATTATCAGCCCTCCAGGTGTGCAAGATATTGAGAAAACACTACAGGCAGCTTTGAATGAAACATGTTCATCCAGAGCTACAACAGATTACAAAATTGTCAATCACAAGAAACAGAGTGATGCCCGATGGAACATTTGCTTCTATATGAACAATGGCCATAACAAACAAAATAACAATAACACTAAACATGCAGCCACCACATTCCTTGGCATTCTCCTCTCAATTACCTGACAAATACAACTCCTTAGAAAAACGGTTAATAGTTTATGGCACTTTAGAACCTAATAATAAGAAATATAACAGATATTGGAAAACTCCATGCTGCTAATATAGTTAAAAGTGTCTTAAATGGAACAGCTGACTAGCAGGAGGTAAGTCAGCGATTATTTGTGCATGTATATCATTAGAGACAGGGTAACAGTTAATGGTGTCTAAAAGAAACAGCTGAGTTGGGAGACGTAAGTGTTTAAAGTATGTGTATGGCTGAGTCCTTCACCTCAACCCTTTCACTGGTGTGGATGTCATATGACGTTCAAGTTAAAATACCCCAAATTGATATGGATGTGTATAGATGTCCTGCACAAACATGCTTTTAATGCCAATTATTTTTATCTTCCTATTTTAACTAAATTTAAATTAGTTCTATAACGGATGGAAATGTACCATTAAAGGCTTCTTTTTTAATTGTACACCTCAAAACCTAGATAAACACCCAAGGGCACATCTGCAGATTCACACCAAATATTGGTTTCCTTGCAAACTTCTTTTTCACGACGTGCTTGACTTTTTCAAAATGGTTGTGGATAGTATCCTTTTATTAAAGGGTTTTCTCCCAAATATGAGGAGTGCTGTATACCCCCAGTATGAAGACGCCTCAAGAGTATTATGGCACTCAATTAGTTTCGAGCTATTTAAACGCGCAAGTACAAGGTCAGTGCCTTGCATGAATTTACAACTCTGCATATTACTAAACAATTGTGTATATTTACATTCAGTGGTATAAAAATACTTTTTTTTTACCATAGAGCTCTTTTTCGTAAAGAGGTATAGCTAGTAATAGCTGATCCACACCACCCATATCTGACCTGTCATTTCCCCAAACAATGGAGTAGCTAACATGCCATCTGTAGACCAATACACGTCTAACGTAGACTTACAAAATATAACATGTGCACTGTTTTCTCAATTCACCTCTTGGCGCTAAATTGCCTTTAGAAGTCAGGGCTTGTTTCGTCCTACTCACATATACCTTCATTTGTTTCCATGACAATGGGAAACACTAAGTCAGCAATAATTTTTTTGTGTGAAAATGTCAGTTGGTTGGATGGCAGAAGTTAGCTTATACCAAGAAATGTTTATTTGTCTATATGTCTATTTGTTTTAAGTTATTTTGACCACTTCACAGAGCTGATTCTTCGCAGACACTTGAAGGAAGTGGGACATTCACTTCCTCACTGCTACCTATATCCTAAACATCTCCTTCATAATCGCACAACAAATCTTCCAGATTTTCCAAAGTAATATCAGAAGCCCATACACATCCTATGCAATGTAATTTATTTGCTACATTACTGGGATAAGCCATGATAACACAGACATTTAAGAATTTCAAATGTGACATTCATTTAGCTCTTGATAGCTATATGAAATCACTCTGAACACAGAGTATAAATAACTGAAATACTGAGTGAAAATAGCTAAATAAGCCTACCAGAAACTTTAGTTGTGAAATACTGTACTAACAAATGTCGACACGAAATAGAGCCAGTAGAATCCCAAACAAAACTGCAATTTCCAAAACCAACAGAAAAAAAATGAAACAATTTACTAAAATGATCAATAAAAGATGGTATTATTATTTCAAATGTCGCCATACAAGAATTAATAAAAATCTATAGATAAATTACAAAAAACTACAGCCAGGTCCTGACCACATTTTTGGAGAATTACTTACACATCTAGGTCCCAGAGCATTAACTACTTGCCTAAACTTTACTAATCAAATATGGAACACCAGTATTTCCGCCCACATGGAAAAAAGCCATTATAATTCCAATTCTGAAACCTGCAGAACATCTTTCTATTGTCCAATTTCACCGACAAGTATATTCTCAAAGACATGAAATGACTGGCTCAATCTAGACTTACATTTCGAACTCGCCACTCCACTACTGAACAGATTCTCAAATTTAGTCAAGAAACTACAGATGCTCTCGATTAACAAGAAACTGTAGCACCAACTACCCCTAAATTCCAATCAAACCTTTTTCGTAAATTGTAGTCTCACATCTGTTTACAATAATCCTACCTCCAAAGTAAATAACACAGTATATAATTTTCTTGTTTTTTTTTTTTTCCTTTCTTGACAAAGCAAAAAATTGTATCAATTTCTATGTGAATAAATGACTTACTTTGAAGATGCCTTCAAATCAATTTGGAAATTATAAGTTCTGCATAAAAATCCTGAAATTAAATATTAAAGGCAATATGATATGTTGGATCTACAGTTTACAATCTCAAAGATTTTGTGAAACAAAATATGGTACTACCTGACCAAGGCCAGTGCAGTCCTGCACTGGAAGCAGTAAGCAGGCGAACTAATGCAATGACGACAGGTATACATCACAAAATTCTGTATAGTCTGATATACTAGTGTGCAGCATAGTATTCACAGCTAGTGATGGAACGTACAGGAAATAGTTATTCATGAGCAAGCTCATCATTTCTTAGAGTACTCAGAAGAATGCAGGGAAAATAACACAGTGATATACATGAATGAAACCTGGATTGACACACATTACACAGTTTCCAAGTGTTCGCAGAGTGACGATGTTCCAGGAGTGTATACAAATAACAGTGCTGGACAGCATCCTATTATCGTGCATGCCAGCTGGGAAATGAGATTTATTTCACGTGTTTGATTCTAAATCCTAAACCTCAGATTACCATAATAAAATGAACTACGAAAACTACTCCAAGTGGGTGTAAAACAACTGATACCTGGACTACCAGAAAGCAGCATTGTTGTCATTGACAATGGTCTGTATCACAATAAAGAATACAATAAGATGCCCTCAACCAACAATTTAAAGTCAGAAGTACAAGAATGGTTGCGGGACAATATACTATTTGACATGGAAATGACAAAAGCGGAACTTCTCATTCATGCAAAACAGTGCAGACCAAATAAACCATACTCCATTGACCAATTATTCGCAGATGCTGGCTTTACAACACTTAGATTACCACCCTATCACCCTATCGAATTAATCTGCAAATTAACAAAAGCAAAGTTTGCTGACAACAATGTTGACCATTACGTAGAAAATAAAGCTAGTTACAGTAAAGTAATAAATATAACACATAAATATTTGCTACTAAGGCTCCACTTATGTTAAGAAATTGATGTTAATACTGCTTTCTTCTTTCTAATGGAAATGGATTTCAAAAGCAAATCGCTTGTGTCCTCAGTCCTTCAAGAACAAACTCCGTTGTCAAGGAAACCTCGGTTACCATGTTTTATCATATGTATTACCAACATCTGAGGACAAAATAAACCTAAAAGCATAAACAACTGCTGGTATGTCATAATTCATTCCATAGATTTAATAATTTGGGAACAGATATTTATTTTAAAAAATAAACACAGTGTAATGAATTGTGACATACAAGCAGTTGATTCTGTTTTTAGGTTTATTTTGTCTTCAGATGTTGGTAATGCTGAAAAAACATGGCAACAGATTTCCCTGATAACTGAGTTTGTTCTTGATGAACGGAGGAGGAAGGCGATTTGCTTTTGAAATCGATTTCCATTAGAAAGAAGAAAGAAGTATTAACATCAATTTCGTAAGATAAGTGGAGCCTTAGTAAAAATATTTATATTTGCGTAATGTTGACCATGTTTCTCTGTCAACACTAAAATCTTTAACATATGCTATTAGAGCAATTACAGTAAATGACTGGAAAAACTCTGTTCAGAAGGTGAAGGATATTCAAGAAACATACTGGCTAAAAGATGCACTTCTGGAAGAAGAAATGGAAAAAATAATAATACAAGACTGGAGAACAGTGTTGTGTCTGGAGAAGAAACGACCACCGGATCAGAGACTGACACTGCAAGTGAGAGAGACATCCCGGAAGAAAGTCAGTTTAAGGTGTGTGTGTGTGTCTGTGTGTGTGTGTGAAAGAGAGATGCTCACATTGTATTTTAAAGCATTTGTTAATCTATTTCATTGCTTATGATATGAATATGCATATGATTATACTAACAGTGAAAATATCTGCATGAGATCTCTTATCTTCACGTTTTGCCAAGCGGACTGTACCTTAGGGCGGGCTAGCAGTAACGAGTACAAGTGGCGCACCCCTAAGCAGGACTGCAGTGGCCTTGGTCGGGTAATAACACCTAAATACAAACAATTGAAAATAGAACTTCCTCAAGGTTCAGCAATTTGCCCCACACTTCACATCATGAATGATTTACCAATAGAACCACACAAAAATAACAATTATACGCTTTACGCAGACGAACCATCTCAAAATAGTTGGCATAAACTCACTTCACAAATGAATGCCACACAATTCATAGAACATTAATGTTAAGATAACTGCATGAAAATTAAATACTAATAGAACATAAGATTTCTTTTTCCCTAACACATACTGGACCTGAGTTCTCCTTAAAGTAAATGGTCAAAACATTCAACAGCAAGATTAACTTAAATACTTGGGTATATACTATGACAGAAAATAATGTTGGGAATATCATGTTAAAAACATAACGGTACAAATAAACAAAAGATGCAATATATTAAAGACATTTGCAGGAACAAGGCGGGGCTGCTCTAGCAAACACCTACAAGACAGACATTAAACCTACTCTAATATATGATAGAATATGGTAATCTGGTTACATCCAATAACAAAATTCTTAATAAATTAGAATCATTTCAAAACAACTCTCTACAATTGATAACAGGTGGTGCTAAATCTACTCCCATAACGACAATGCAGATGCTTACTGAAAACCCTCCAATAATCCATCACACTTACCCTTTCATCAATATCAATGTCATATGATGTCCAAGTTAAAATGCTCCAAACCGATATAGGACCTCCTGCAGATACCTACTGTCGCGTACCCATTATTTACGATGGCGCGACGCAGAGCGATAAGAGACATAGCGTAGTGTGGAGATAAACAGCTTGCCTAAGCAGATAAACATAGTGCAGAGATAAAAGACATCCCAAAACAGATAACGTTAGATAAAAAAGGAACATTCTAGTGACATCTTGATTGTCTAACAGAACATTCCATTTCTTGTTTGTTGAAGAATAATTGAGAAGTGTCTCGTAATATCAGTCGTGGTGCATATATAAAAAAGCTGCAACTCGCCAAGGCACAGTGAAAAGACAGTCGTTAACAGGAATTGTAAGAAGAGTTGTTGTAAACAGTGGAAGTTGAGTAAGCTCTTTGTTGTGTTGCAACATTTTATTTGTGTTACGTAATTCTGCTAGCGGACAGAGTGTATTTCTACTGAAATAAAGAATATTTTGAATTTCTGCAACTTGGACTTTTAATTCTACAAACCCACAAAGTCATAATACATTTAATGCTTATTTAACACCAATTGTTTTAAGCTTTCTATTTTACAATAAATTTAAATTAGTTCTGAAATAGAAAACTTACTCTTAAAAATTTGTTTTTGAATGGTACACCTCAAAATTTGGATAAACACACAAGGCACATCTTCAGATTCATGGCAAATAATACTAGCAACTTTTTTAGTGTGAGTGATATCCTTTTAGGAAAGTGTTTTCTTTCAAGTGTGTGGTGGATTTCTTACTCCCAGTATGAACAGGCATCTGAATGTTATAGAAATCAATTAGGCTGTGAGTTATTGATGCGTGCATGTCCTGGTAGGTCGTTGTCTTGAATGAATTTAGAGCTCTGTAAATCACTAAACAATTGTGTATGGTTACATCCAGTGGTATAAAAATACATTCAGATAACATTTAACTGTTTTTCGTAAAAAGGGATAGCTTGAAATACCTGATTCACCGCACCCATATTTGACTTATTTTCCTTAAATATGGAGCCTACAAGTTATACTGGAAATACACATATTGAGTATTTTCATATAAGAGAAGAAGAGCATATTTAGTGTAAGGTCCATTCAGGTAAAACAAAACATAACTCAAAAACAAAGCAGGAGGTAATTCCTATCAAACTGTATAACATCCCTCCAAGTACACTTTATACGAAAATGGGAGTAACGGAGTAGATTCATATACAGTTGTAGATTAATGGCAGTTACATCATTTTTAAGAAATTTAATAACAGTTAAGTACAAATTAATTCATAACACTATTTGTAGTCGGTTTTTAACACTCCGTCATTTACATTTTAATTTTTTGAGGAACTACTTTCAGGCACTGTTGCCTCCATTTTTAATTTTCAAGCCATTTTATTTTTATACACACAAATAAGGTTTGTGTTTTAGGGTAGCTCATAAAATTTTGACTAAATATTTTATACGAAGTAGGTATTTAAAACTTTTATTTGCTTGGTGCGTAAATGATTTATTGCAGAACAACGCAACATATAACTTCTCGAAATACTAAATTTGAATTCCTGCCTTCACTGTAAAAGTCTCCAACCAATACTGGAATGAAGTATAAGCTATATTGCATCCTAAATCTTCTTATGCGCCTTCTGCTGTTTAGCTGAAGGAGGGGGGAGGGGAAACAGAGCAGGATGGCTCATGTAGTTTTGTCTGTGGCCTGCATTTGATTGTCGTGACCAACTTACTTAACCCATGGATATTTCAGAGATTTTCCAGGGTTAGCATGCGAATGCTGGGTAAGTCAATTACATCCCACAAATTTCCTGTCGATCCATTTCATATCCATATCATGTCATCTTCTGGTCTCTTTCAGAGTAGAAGTGTTCACGCGTGTTTCAGAGCTACCACCCTCTGTCTCTCACCTAATCCTTCCTCCCTGTGATACCCTACTTGATGCTTAGGTACAATAAACTACAGTTTAATCAGACTATATTGAAAAATTGGAAGAAATGCTGACTGACAATGAAAATGAAATCATTAACAAAAAACCTCTAAAAACTTGCATACAATCATTTGAAAAAACAATAGCAAAATCAAGCATAATACCAAACAAATATACAGTTAAACCGGAAAACCCAACCTTACCTAGACTTTATGGCTTACCCAAAATACACAAACCATCCATAACAATGAGACCTATAGTTAGCAGTATACATTCACCAACATACAAACTTGCAAAGTGGCTAATAAAAAAATTCAACTCATTTCCAAAATTCGACAGCGTAAGCATCACAAACACCTATGAACTTATTGAACACAAGGATACTGAACTAAAAGAAGAGGACACACTAGTCTCGTTTGATGTTAAATCACTGTTTCCCAGCATACCAGTTAATCAACCCCCACCATTGATAGAAAAATGGCTCAAATCACTTGGAATGTCATCAACTGAAATTTCAGATTACATCGAACTAACCAAATTATGCATAGAACAAAATTTCTTCCAGTTTCAAACAAAATATTTCCACTAAACTTCAGTTTCAGCAATGGGCAACCCCCTATCACCCTTCCTGGCCGATCTGTACATGAGTGCATTAGAAATAAGGATCACCAAAGGTTTCCCGTGAATGTTCAAACTCTGGCAATGACATGTAGATGACATCCTAAAAACACATCAGTGATGCACTAAAACTTTTAAATATCCAAGAAAAAAGCATCAAGTTCACTGTAGAAATAGAAAAAGATGAGTATTTACCATTTTTGGATCTAAAAATAATGAGAAATAAAAACAGACTAAACTTTGGCAATTCCAGAATACCAGCACAGACAGACAACTACATAAAAGCTAATGGCTACAACCCAAGATCCCACAAACAGGCAATCATCAATAGTTTAGCACACAGACTGGTGTAACAGTATTTTTGTTTAGTATTGTTCGAAGGAATAATAAATATATAAAAATGTATGTAGTTGTGTGATTGGCCGAAGTATTAGTGGTGTGACGTGGTGTGACGTGGTGTGATGACGTGTCAGTGAATCGGCCAATCACAAAATAAGGTGGGAATTGCTATGGGGACAAGAAAATCAATAATCTAAGAAAAAGTGAGAATCTTGTGTCTTGCTTGAGAACGAGGAAGGATGTTACGATGATTGTAATTGTGAAGGAAAATTAATAAGATTCAAAAAGTGTTATTCAATATTTATAATAGATAAGAGTGAATCATAGTTTATATTATATAATTAAATAATATATTACCAGATTGGACTCATCTAAATTTTATTTTCACCAAAAATCCGCATCCACACCTGAGAAAAGATCTCACGACTCTCAGTAGATTAAAACTCGACTTGGATCTTACAAAAAGTTGGCTTGCTTCTTATTAGTTGAAGATGAACGAAAGTAAATTCCCGTTACAAATGGCGCCCAACGTGGGGCTCGAATAGGATAAAGAAGAGGAGATTAAAGCATCGTGCAGTTCCGTGAGAATTTAAAAGGAAAGAAGAAAGAAGAGAGAAGAAAGAAGAAAACGAGAACTGGTTTAAGTGAGTGAAAAAAAAAAAAAATAGTAGTAGTAGTAGATTTATGTTGTTAAGAAATCAGTAAATAGTTAAAAAGATGGCGAGTAGAAAAGAAATAATAGTGGAAGGAGAAGTTACTGATAGTGTAGGAATGAATAGGGAGGATGCAAGATTAAGTATAGATAATGAGTCAATGTTGGAAAGAATAACAAGAATGTTAAGTAATTTAGATTCTAAAATAGAACAAAATGCAAATGATTTAAAATCAGAAATAGGAGATGTTAAATCAGAAATGAGTAATTTGGATTCTAAAATAGGAGATGTTAAATCTGAAATGAGTAATTTAGATTCTAAAATAGAACAAAATGCAAATGATTTAAAATCAGAAATAGGAGATGTTAAATCTGAAATGAGTAATTTAGATTCTAGAATGAAAGATGTAAAATCAGAAATGAGTAATTTAGATTCTAAAATAGAACAAAATGTAAACGATTTAACTAAGAAAATGAATGATTTAGATGTAGGAGTAAGACAGGAACTAGCACAAAATGTGAGTAACTTAGAAATTAATTTATTACAGAAGCTAAAACAGGAATTAAAATCTGAAATTTCACAGGAGATTAGAGAAGGGAGAAAAGAGTGTAGGGATAATATGGAAAGGCTCATGCAGATCATAGAGATTAATAAGGATGAGAATAGAAAGGAAGTCAATGAGTTGAGAGAGATAATTCAGGAAACTAGGTTAGGTCAGGACATAGTGAAACAAGAAATAAGAATGGAATTAAACACAGAGTTAGAA